>CM068743.1:133921675-134014175 GCA_035084275.1 Hydrolagus colliei | reverse complement strand
TCTTGTTTATCTATCCATCCATCCATCCATCCATCCATCCATCCATCCCTCCCTCCCTCCATCCCTCCATCCATCCCTCCCTCCATCCCTCCATCCATCCCTCCCTCCATCCATCCCTCCCTCCATCCATCCATCCATCCATCCATCCATCTCTCTATCTCTCTATCTATCTCTCTATCTCTCTATCTCTCTCTCTATCTATCTTCTAGCGAATCTATTCTCCCACTCAATTACAGGCTGAGAGGGAGACAGTAGGTCAGAGAGACAGGCGGGGGCAAGGCCGTGACTGGCCTTGAAAGTGAGGACGAGGATCTTGAATTGGATCCTCTGGGTGACGGGGAACCAGTGGAGACGGGCGAGGGTGGGAGGGATGTGGTCGTGAAGCCTGGTGCGGGAGAGGACACGGGTTTTGGATGACCTGCAGTTTGTGAAGGGAGGAGCTGGGAAAGACCGACGAGGAGAGAGTTTCCGGAGTCGAGCCTCGATGTGACGAATGCGTGCCTGAGGGTTGCGGTGGCCTGAGGGGTGAGGCAGTGGCGGAGTCTGGCAATGTTGCGGAGGTGGAGGAAGGCAGTGCTAATCGTGGCGTGGATGTGGGGGAGGGCCTCAGCCTTGCTGGAGAAAGTTGTCCCTCCTCCAGGACTTGGTGTGTGACAGGCGCCTGCAGTCAGGACCCTGGTAGTTTCGGAGTTGAGGGTGGAGGCGGAGAGGCAGAGCTGGGTGTCGTCCGTGTACATGTGGTAATTTACCCCGCGTCAAAGGCACCATAGACCGTTCAGCGTCGGACATTCATGGCAAAGCTGATTGTAGGGCATTTCTGTGCACAAGTTCTCTGCCCCAGTCTCCTACAGTATAAAATACCTCAGTTTCCGGTAAAAATTGTTTGAAGCATTTTGCTGTGAAAGATACGTGATCAAAAACAAGGATCATTCCACTGTCCAATACCCTAACAATGTGTTGATTGCTAACTCTAGATAAGGTTACCATCTGTATGTTTATACATGATATAAGACTATACTTTATGTGGAATGTGAAAATATGAATTCAGTGAAAAATGATAGGATAGATTTTAGTGTGTATTACTGCAGCAATAATTATGGTTAGTGTAATTTTGACAATGGTTTGGGTCTCTAGAATAACATTCTGCATTGTTTCTTAATCCCACCTCTCGTCTCATTGAGCCCCACATTCGAGTGTCAGTTATTTAGTTGGCGGGTCTTTCACTTCGGGGTCATGAATGAATGTGGTTAGGAGCTCGGACTAGCGTACTGTGGGTTGACATTCTAGGTGTGCTAGTTTGTTGCAGATGCGTCTCAATGGTATAAGGTTTATATCATGCACAAAGCTTATTATTTTCACTTATGGCCTACAATCATTCATTCACAACATTGACTGTTTGTGGGACCTTGCTGTGTTTACCTACAAATGCTTCAAATGAAACCAATTCCCAGTGAGGCGAGACATGTTGATGTTATGCTGTAGGAGCTGCTTAATCAAATGCAAAGATATTCTCAGATTGGAGAAATCTTATTCCTTGAACATGTCAAAATCAACCATCGTTAGTTCTGATATTTCCGTGACAGATTGCCCAAATTAGTTCAAGTTTCCAAATAAAGAGTAGGGAATAGCTTAAGAAATTCTCGGCAAGGAATCTTTGGCACCTGGCAAGGAATGTCTGAACTTATATTGGTGAATGTTCAGTGTTGGAAATCACTTTTTGACGTTACTCACCCTCGTAGATGAGAAGAATGTTGTTGAACACAGAAGTTTATCAGACAATATAAGCCCAAAATTTAATGAAAACTCTCTGGTCCTTCAGGAGGGGCTGATGAGTAAATCTCTAAACACAAAAAAGGAAGAAAGCAAAAACACAATGCCTCTACTGGATTTAGTCTCTACAATAGACAATCCTTTATCTGCACTAAATGGAACCCAAGCCATTGCAGGTATAAAACCAGTATAGAGAATGGTTCTCAGTGTGTTTGTCTGCTGCTATGTGTGTATCTACCTCTCTAGTTGTCTCTGTAGGGTCCAAAATATGGAAACAAAGGGTGACTGCTAAATCATGAATTAGGTTGTACTATAATTGGATGTATTGTTGAGTCCCTCCTTCAGCTGTGACTCCCAGTCCGCTGATGTCCTCTCAGCTTGTTGACTGACATCAAACCTGGATGTGCGCAAATTTCCTGCAGCTGAATGTCGTCGAGATGGAAGCCATACTCTTTGGCTCCCGTCAACGCCTTCTCTCCTGAAGGTCTGAATTCCTCAACCGCCCTGGGCTCTCCCTCATACTCACCAAATCCATGCGCAACTTAAGCGTCAGGTTCAATCCCCACCTTTCCTGTCTATCACATGTACGTTCCCTGACCAGCACCGCATTTTTCCACCTCCACCACATTGCCCGCCTCCATCCATACCTCACAGCCATCGCAGCTGAAACCCTCGTCCACGCCTTTGTCACTTCCCGTCTACCACAAGGGTTGGCATACAGCCACTAGATGTGGCTGGGACTGCTCCACAACCTCTTAGCTTTGCTTCCTCTCTCTCTGCGTCCCAACAACATCTGTTTTTCACTGGATTTTTAGACAACACCCTTGACTCTATGTTCTTTTTAGTCGATGCTCATGTAGAAATGCTTCAGATGCCACTTGGCGTGTAAGGGGCTGTGTAGGTGTAAGGTGTAGATTGTTGTACTGATTTGATGTGTATCTGCAGGTAACGGCTAGTGATGAAAGGTAGGCCTGCTGATTGTTAATGGTAAATCAGCAAGTTCCATGCTTTGTTCTTGCCAAAACTTCAAAATATAATTGGTTCAGGCTTGCGGGGAATTGAAAGTGTTCATTCAGGGTACACTTGGTATATATACGAGTCTTAATGGATTAACAACTACAAATTATATTTGTATAGCGCCTTTTATGTCGGCACGATATCCCAAGGCATTGGACCCGAGCTGGGGGTTGGGATCGGAAAGGGTGGGGGGGCACCGGGGAAAAGAGGGTGACTGAAGCACGGTCAAAGAGTGGGGCGTTCGTTGAGATGGGTCTCGAAGGAGGCAAGCGAGGAGGTGAGGCGGAGGGACTGCGAGATGGAATTCCAGAGGGTGGGAGCAGAGTGGCTGAAGGCCACCTGCCAGTGGTAAGGCGGGCGAGGTGGGGGATGTGAAGCAGGCCGGAGCTCACTGAGCGGAGGGAGTGGACACTAGGCAGGAGGTTAGCAGTTCACAGTGATAGGGGGGAGCGAGGGCTTGGAGGTCTTTGAAAGTAACAACAACTTGCACTTAGATAGCCCCCTTCATGCAGGATAGTGTCTCACAGCATTTAGGGGTGGAGACTGACTCCGAGCTGGGGTGGTGGGGGGTGGGGGAGGGGGGAAGGGAGGTGGCCATAGGGATGGTTGATGAGGAAAGTTTTCGGATCCAAGTTAGGATCAGGTTCCTGAACTGGTGGTGGGAAGCCAGTGGAGTCGGGTGAGGATGGGAGGGGATAGGGTCGCGGAGCCTGGTGCAGGAGAGGACATGGGCTGCAGAGTTCTGGATTCTCTGCAGTCTGCGGAGGGAGGAGGGGGTGAGGAGGCCGACAAGCATGGAGTTTGCATGGTCAAGTCTGGATGTTATGAATGTGTGTAGGAGGGTTTCTGCGGCCTGCGGTGTGAGAAGTGGTGGAGCCGGGAGAATTGCAGAGGGGGTAGAAAGGACAGTTGCAGGTAAAACAAGACATCAAGGCCTGGCTCAGTGAGATGGAGTGTGCATCCATGGATGGTGATGCTGTCAGCGCTTGAGGTGCTAGAGCGCTGACGTGAGCCAATCAGTAGGGCCTTGGTCTTGTTGGCATTTGACTGTGGACAGTTAGCTCTATTCCAGGACTTGATGGCTGAGAGACATTCTGTCAGGGCATCAGTGGTCCTGGAGTCAAGGGTGGACGCAGAGAGATACAGTTGGGTGTTATCCGCATATATGTGGAAGTTGATCCCGTGTCTGTGGATGATGTCACCAAAGTAGAAGAATATAGATATTGAAGAGGAGGGGATCAGGGACAGAGCACTGAGGAACACTGCTCACAACTGGTGTTGGGGCTTGAGGAGAAACCGCTGACAGGGAGAAAGTGGAGACAGTGTGAGAGGTACAGATCGAATCACTCAAACAAGGCCACGAAGGTTGAGATGAGAGAAGAGGTGGAGGAGGAGGATACAGTGGTCAACGGTGGCAAAGGCAGCAGAGAGGTCAGGTAGGACGAGGAGACAGAGAGAGTTGCAGATGGACAAAGTTAAATAACATCCAAAGACACATTTGTGCAATGTGACCATTTCCATTGTTTTGTCATTGACAACTAACAAGCTGCAACACTCTTGATTCTTGAATTCTATAGATTTCACAGCCCTGAGCAAAGGAGAATCGAGGTTTGCACATGTGTGTACGTGAACTGCATCCGTTGCGGTTTTTTCTTAAATAAAATACAGTAATTCATTAACATTGTAATCAGGAAGTACCCATGTCACATGATGATTTTGTTTTGTTTTGAAAAGCTTATTTAGTAAGTCGAGTGGATGGCATTGAAACCCAAAAATGGGAGAATAATCGAATCAGCATTTATCACATTAGCAGCAGTAAGACTGCTGAGGAGACACGTGGTAAGTCAGATTGGAGGACAGCTTGGCTTAGTGAGCAATCTAACATTTGTCGTCCATAATATCTTTGCACTTTAATATGCTCACAATATTTGGGTTGAATTTGTGGTCTTTAGTAATGCCGTTCTTGGTACTTGGCAACAGTTTCCACAGACGGTTTACAATATTAAAATGAAGCTGACGTTCTAAGTACATAATATTCTCTAACGATGTAACTGCTTAATGCTACACAGCTCCCCTCCACAGCTTGCAATATACAAGCTTGTTTTCTAATCAACAAAAGCTTTCAAACAAATTTCATGTGCCAAACTTTAATAGAATATGGACTTGTTGATAATTTACGGCTTTGCGATTCATTTCAATGTGCTGTTCTCAGTGAAATAACGGACACCTACTCCAAATCCTTTTAGTTTGGACAGAAATGTGTAAAAATATAATGCTCGATAGTTACAGAGGAACCCACTTATAACATGGTTCACTGGGTCCAGCAAGAATGAGCCATGAGCAATGATTAGACAAGTTCTTCAGGATTGAGAGAAGATGTCTTAATGAGTTATATACAATTTTCGAATGAATTGAAAAAAGTAAATCTAGGACAATACATTGGATGAACCAAGGCAGTAGAACAAGAAGACATAGGCTTAATGTTGCAAAGGGCAATTTTAGGACTTCCACAGGCTAGTGCCCGAAAAGATGAATCCGGGACTCATTTGACTCATTTAAAAAGCATCTCGATGCTGTAGTTGGAAAGCTTGTTATTCTGGAGCAATGAGATCAGATGGGTTACTGGACCTTTGTGATCCACACCAACCTTGTGATCTTGTGAATATTTTCACCCACAAATATACAGTCAATTCCCTTCACAGTATATTCTGTGAAGCGCTTTGAGAAGTCGATAACATGTGAAAAGCGCTATATCAAATGCAAGGATTATTATTATAATATCTTAGCTGTTATAAGAGAAGCATGAAAATATGAGCTCCTCCAGATTGTCAAGTCAGGACCATGTTACCATCTGCGAACTAGAAATAATAATAATCCTTTCATTTGATATAGCGCTTTTCACGTCTTCTGGTGCACCATGCACAGCAAGAAGCATCCCTGAGGTCACTATACACTTGGAGCTCCTGTGGCTCAGTGTTTAGAGCACCTGTCTTCCAAGCTGGGGAGACCTGTGTTCGAATCCAGGCAGGTCAGAGTGAAACCTTGGGCAAGTTTCCTTACTCCACACGCCTAATAATAATCCCTCCAAAAAAACCACAATAATAAAATTGGTCATTTCAATCCACGACTGTTTGTGTGGGACACTGCTGTGCGCAATTGGCTGCCGCGATTTGCCCACAAATATACAGTCAATTCACTTTACAGTATAATCTGTGAAGCGCTTTGAGACGTCGATAAGATGTGAAAAGCGCTATATCAAATGCAAGGATTAATATTATACTTTAGTGGAATGATGTTAAAGTTTTTCCTGTGCACAGTGTACATGTGTGCAATGCAAATGAGGTAGCAACAGCCATGACTCAACAACCTGGAAGTTGGCTTTCTGTGTGGAAAGTTAGCTCGTCAACACCGGAAGCCAGATGTGCTGAGCTTCTGGTTAGGGTGGGACTACAGAACACCAGCATTGTGAGTGAAGCTGTACTAAAACTGCATAGCTAGCCATTGATATCGCTGTCTGGCAAGTATTCTCGCTGCTCGTCAGGAGCTGAGTAGGCTGATGCCCCGCCCAACAACAGTGACATGCATTTATAAAGCAGACCTTTTCTTGTGTACGGCCTTGAAGTGTGTGATTCTCTTCGAATGGTAGAAGCAACAGCCAGGAAAAGTTGTGTTTACCCTCCTTCCTACCCTCACACATCAACGCATTTCACTCAAATAATTTTGGGACGGCTTGTGTGAGAAATTTGAGCCCAAGAGGGAGAGCGTTTGATGCATTTTTGTGTCCCCAGCGGCAATGCTCTACTCAATGATTGATTGTATGGGTCCTCTCAGCAAAGCACTCGTGTCTATCAACATTTGATAGATGTAAGAATGTTGTCACAAAGGCACCCTTGTCCAAACCAAGGCAAGGAGGCTTCGACATGTTTAGTTTTGCCTGAAACAGATAGACGCAATTGAATTGTAATCAGAGCTATCTCAGTAAAATGATGTCTGAGGTACAAAATACACTCTGAACTTTGGGTAGTACAACTGAAATCATTGCTCTCACATCGTGAAGTAAACAGAACGGTCGAGTGTGTTCTGAAATCCAAACCCAACTATGCAATAAAACAGTGGGTGTGCTTGTTCTGGTACCAATGAACAATTGTTCAGTTGTTAGATATTTGGCAACACCAGTTAAGCGTGGGTCATTTCAGGCTCCCATCTTCTGAATTCAGAACTACATGTTTCTGAACGTGATTAAGTCAGACACAAGGTTTCAATCAATGCATTTCCCCCCACCTCCCCCCCATCGATTGCCTTGTGCAAAGCATTCGATTTACCAAATATTTTCCAGACAATAAAACATGGCAGCAAAGGAGAAGGAAGCCTCGAGCAGCAGCAAAGCATTTCAGCACATGGAAACTGCATTATAATACGACTTGTATCATATTCCTGAACCCGGTCAATCAATTTCACTGCCTTGTTTGCTGCCCATTTTTCGATCTCTTGTACTTGGATTAGTAGCTGATTTAAAATTACTCCGAAAATGGAACTCAGTAACAACAACATGACGAGGGTTACGTAGACAGTTTCAGCAGATTCTATACAATCCCAAATCACGTTTGTATAGCACTTTTCACGTCAGGAGGATTACCCATTTTTCTATCTTTTAATGTGTACCCATGTCTGTATTTTGGGGCCAGTGAAAGAGGCAACTTGAGACAGAATAAGGTGACCAGTTCTCTTTACCTACTTTACTCTCCTACTCTTTATAGGCTCTTTCCAGGGCAGCTATGATTTGTATTAACTGTACTTCACTGTTATTTGTAAGATTTGTTTGTTTGCCTTCGCATTGCCCGAGTACTTTGATACACTGAAAACGGATCCCTTAGAGAGAGAAAGAACGGTTCAGCTTTAAGCCAGAAGGAATATGAGAGAGGGGATCTGCTTTATATCAGCTCACTGTCTAATCTCATAAACGCCAGGCCTGAGCCGGCCTTGAAGATGTGTCCGGGTTTGCAGAATTTAGCAATGAAAGCCTCCTACGTCAGTGACCTTTAACAAGATCTTAACAAGGTACATTAATAGGATTTTTGCCAATTGCCATTAATCTCCTTAACATTAGTTTGGGAGAATCATAACACGTGTCGGACAGAACCAAATCTATCATTAGCACGATTGCAGCAAGATCCACGGCATTCTTCAGCACCAGAATGTGCCTGCCAACAACACCCGGGGGAGTGTTTTGCTTTGAGTCCTGTAATGAGAAGTTGTGCCAGTAAAACAGACGTTTACAACCAGTGTGGAAACAAGCAACCTGTCAGCTCCTGCGGCACAAAGGAAAAACAGTGGGGAGAAAATTTGTCTTGTCATTGTGGGAAAATTCCCACCATTGTCAAACGCAAACTCTTTACATGTTGACTCAATCGGTGAACATTATGAAGAGAGGGTTATTGTGAATACTGTTGCCAAGCGGCAAAAATGAGTCATAGGTAATAACACAAGTTTTAATGGAAGTGACAGACCTTGAAGCTAGATAATGGATCAAGTATTCTGGAAGATCAACATTATAGCCGATTAAAAAAAAAGAGAAACCCAAGTACAATACTGTAGATCGTCCATAATCCGTCACGGTTAGGACCGAGCTCCTCCCAGATTTGGGAGTTTTGGAGCTCCTGTGGCTCAGTGGTTAGAGCACTTGTCTTGCAAGCTGGGAGACCAAGCTGGGGAGACCTGTGTTCGAATCCAGGCAGGTCAGGGCGAAACCTTGGGCAAATTTCCTTACTCCACACGCCCAATAATAATCCCTCCAAAACAAATCCCTCCACAATAATAAAATTAGTCATTTCAATCCACGACTGTGTGTGGGACACTGATGTGCGCAATTGGCTGCCGCGATTCGCCCACAAATATATACAGTCAATTCACTTTACAGTATATTCTGTGAAGCGCTTTGAGACGTCGATAAGATGTGAAAAGCGTGATATCAAATGCAAGGATTAATATTATTATATATTATATAGTTTGCTAGTATTTAGAAACCTAGCCTAACATTGTAGAAGTTTACCAATGTTGTTTTTACCCAGTATAGTTTTTAAGTGTTATTTAACATGATTTATGTGTAAAAATATATGAATGTATAAAGAAATAAGTGTTAAAAATATTTTTGTGCCAATGGTTAAGCGGGAAGAGTAATGGCCACAGCTGCTGGAGGGAGCGGACAGTTTGATATGGGGTCAGCGGGTTGCAGCGTTAGGGAGGAACAAGCCCATGAAGGACCTTGAAGTTGAGAACAAGGATTTTTAACTCTATCCTCTGAGGGAATAAGATCCGGAGGAGCCGAGCAAGAGATGGGGTTATGGAGCCTGGTGAGGGAGAGGACACGAGCTTGTGGACACGAGCTTGTAGCTTGTGGAGGGTAGAGTCGGGAAGACCGACAAGGAAGCAGTGCCATGGGAGAACGCAGATTGGTAAAGTTAGGAATCTGCCAGAGCACGAGCGGATTTGTACACAAATGTAAAGTCTTGAAATCGAGCTGTTCTGTGAAGCCTGGTGAGGACTACTGTGATGGGGGTACAGAGTTTAGTGTGGGTGAGTAGTTGGGTGGCGGAGTTCTGAATCAGTTGCAGTTTGTTTGGGTTTGGGATGTCCTCCCGACATGAAAGGTATTATACAAATGTAATTTTGTTGTTGTGGGTAGTGGAGCTGGGGAGACCGGGGAGGAGCTAACGAATGCGTGGATGAAGAAAGGTGCTTTGGTTTGAGTTCCATCACACAATCAGTTATGATGAAAGGAGAGTGACGGTGAAATATAAAACAAGGAGACAGAAGAATTTCCCTATTGATACTTCTGCCGACGTTTACGATCTTGAGGATGCAGTGATAGAATTCTCCTTTGTTGATTTGTAATGAGGGTTGGGTAGAGCGAGGAATGCAGCTCGTAAAGTGAGTGTTAGTGGTGGGAGCTGTTTAAAAGCTTACGTTTGGAAGCAAATGGAGAAGGCTCAGCTTCAGTGAGCATTATGATTTGTTCCACAGTCTCCAGGAACATAGTGTCAAAAAGTACACAATACAGTGTCAGTACCATTTGTACTAATACAGATAAACTAGAGTTGAAGCAATGTAATTGCTTGGCCTTGCTACAAATGTTGAGCTCAAAAAATGGGTTCTCTAGATACCCTTTCATCTACAAGGAATAACGAGTACATTACAAATGAGCTACAAAAGAAGAAATAATGTCGCTGGAGTTTAAAGTGTTTTCTAAGTGAGACGCAACTGGTAGATTTTGGCAAACATATTTGATACAAAGGCAGAGGGTTCATATTCTAGTTCTGAGACTAGGCATAAAATTTAAGACCAAATGGTTAAAACAGGCTTAAGACCAGGTGGAATTTGAGGACTCTGAAATATCATTCATTTGTGAAGCACGTGCATAATCTGACACAGGAATGATGATGTTATTGTTGGAGGATCCACTCAGCAGGAACATTATGCCAGCCCAAGGCAAGAGGCAGAGAACATCCAATGAACTTTCATTTGGAAGAAACCGAGTAACAGACAGGGCTGCAAAACCTGACAGCAAGAACATTTATGTAGTGATTAAGGTGGAGAGATCGACCATAAGAGAAGAAGAAGAATTTGATGGAAATGACAGTTTTCCTTTAGAAAGGTCCTAAATTAGCCAAAGGTCCGATACAGGTCCTGGTAGAACCTATCTGTCAATTAGATCAGCATCTCTAAGGATGTTGCTTTCACACCTAATGATCTTAGCTCTACCACCAGAGAAATCCATGGAAAGAATAAACAGATTAGAAATCACAAATAGTAGGGCATATATCTTATGATCTGAAAAGATAGATGATTTAGGAGCTGTACTTCTTAGGAATATAGAGATTAGAAAGAGATTATCTCTGCCTCTTGCTCCACGATGGACACTGACCAGTGCCAGGCGTGGTTAGCGGAGCAAGCACTAACAACGGGATTCACTTGTGAACATTTCCACCAGAATCTGTGCAGTTGGATTATAAAGGTTGATGCTAATCTTCAGACTTTGGCTACTATTTTAAAGAACTGATTTAAAAATTGCCTACTGAGCAATTTCTCTTTCTGAGTTCTGTGACATTTTTCGTCCTGAAGTCAATACAATACACAATGCACTATCCACTGTTTTTCTAACTGAAACTTCAATGTACAGCAGCTCTTAAGCTTCATACTTACCTCAGCATAAAACTAACTAACCAACCAACCAATAACCAGCATTATTGTGCCCTCAATCCTTTTTTTAAAGGGACACAGTGATTGTACTAAGTACATGTATTGACATAATTATACTTTGTAAAATTGTTTTGTTATTTGATGGAGCCATCGTGTATTTCAATCCATGTACCTGTATAAAACAATACATTAATTTTGTTGTATTAAAATGAAAGAGTACATTTGTACTTTCACTGACAGTGTGAAGAATTGAGGTAAACTTTAAGCTATTTTAAAAAAAACACGCAAATATTGAGTAAAATTGTGTTGATCACAAGCAGAAATGCTAAATATCATTTTGCAATAGCAAGATCCCGATTATCACTTTTGGAATTATTGAAAAAACGGAAAGGAAAAAGCAACATAAAATCATAACCTCTTTACCTTTCAGATCTATTTCAGCGTAAAAAGATCGAATGGCCTTCTGTTTGATGAAATAAATTTAAAAGCAAGAGAGTAAAAACAATGTTTGCCAACATCTAAGCAAAAAATGTCAGATTATTGCAGAAATTCACCATATCGTTTTACTTAAACTTCTTGCCTTTTCCATCAAGGCAAAAGTCCTAGATCCTTTTAAAGTATTTCTTATTGACGTGGTGTTGTATAATCACAATCACCATCATCTTAAGATGGTGAGTACTACTCTATAAATTGACCCCTTAACTTTTTCTCTTTGTGTATATTGCCTTTCCCCTTTTAGCTTATTTCACTTTCTCGAGGGTCCACGCTGACCGGAATGTTTATCCATCGGCCGGGGTGCTATTTGTCCACGTTTTGGAACGTGAATCATTCAAAGGAGAATTTCCTCCTTACTCCAGACAACTTGGTAAGAGAAGACATGCGGCAATAGAGACGTACCTCTGTGGTTACAGTCGAGCTGTTTAGGCACTGCAATCTTCTGATGGTCAGTTGCTTAGCAAAATATTGATTGGGAACTCAGTGGACTTTTCCCAGGAACACTGGATTAGTGTTCATCTCTATTGCTGTCCTGGCTGAAATGAGCCAACTCAGCAGAAATTATGATTTGAACTTGGAACACATATGTCCCAAGTTGTGCCTGTATCTAGTTGGCCATCAGTGGAAGAGTTTAAATACTCGTCTAAATTGCATGAGATAAAAACTACACTAGCATTACTTGGGGTTGGTAACTCGATAGAGTACCCTTTAAGGCATATGGTTAAGGAATAATGTAGATTATATTTCCATGATGGTTTCAATAAAAGTGTTGAACTGTTCAACACAAATCATTGTAAATTGTAAATTGAGAAAGAAACACAACAGGAAAACAGTGAAAGAATGTTTTAATTTCTTAAAGAGTTACTACAGTAGTGACTAGCGCCTTGGGTCGTCCTCTTGATGTGAAAGGCGCACTGCAAATGTAATTTGTCATTGTTGTGGTAATGATAATATGTTTTAAAATAAATGATCATTCTTAAAAATGTGTTTCTCTGCAGGAATTATTCAACTATATTTGCAAACTGGTTGAAGTAGAGTAGTAGTGTAGTCTCATGAAATTTGTAAACAGTATTAGCTGTATCCCCCCCCAAATTATATTCTAGTCGATAAAATAAGTGGTTGTGTTTGCTTTTAAATATCTGATCTGTATTTTGATTTGAAACAGCCGATTCCATGAATGACGCCATCACATTCAAGACAAATCTGAAGGGCTTCCCAGACAGACCTGGCTGGCTTCGATACATCCAGAGAACTCCATTCAGTGACGGAGTTCTTTATGGATCACCCGTTCCTGAGGATGTTGGCAAAGAAACAAAAATCGAGGTAACTTTCACTTATCAGAAGGAAAACTATTGTGGACATCTCAAAAAGAGTTTTCAGTTTGCTAATAGTTTTATTGACTTCCTACTGTAGTGTAGGTAATCACTTGTTATCTCTTTCTTAATGATTGGGTTTATGCTGGTTCTGTTTGTCCTTCTGTATCCTCTGCTGAAGCTGTAACAGTCCAACTGGTTCAGCTCTGATGAAGGAATATGCCCCAAACTTTAACCCGCTTTTTCTTGCAATTACAGATTGACCTGCTGTGGATTGCCAGCAGTTCGAGTTTTAAGAGGCAGGGAAGACTGAGGGAGGGAAAGAGGCCTGAAAGTTATTTTCACACTCATCACTTAAATTTCCCTGTGTCTGAAATGGAATGATAATAATAATAATAATCCTTGCATTTGATACAGCGCTTTTCACATCTTATCGATGTTCCAAAGCGCTTCACAGAATATACTGTAAAGTGAATTGACTGTATATTTGTGGGCGAAACGTGGCAGCCAATTGCGCACAGCAGTGTCCTACACACAGTCGACCAATTTTATTATTGTTGTTTTTTTGGGACGGATTATTATTAGGCGTGTGTGGAGTAAGGAAACTTGCCCAAGGTTTCGCCCTGACCTGCCTGGATTCGAACATATATTCTGTTTGGGCCGTAGTTACAGCTTGGATGATTTTGTCATGATTCCAAACAGCCACACCTAAAGGAAACACGTTTGAAATGGTTATTCTTTATGTGGGAAACACTGCCCAAGCTTTATTGTTAAAAAATAACGATTTCCAGGCGCTCGTTAAATCCAAGAGGAAATATCATAGTACATTTCTGTACAGTATTTCTGCCCTGTTCTTTTTTCTTCTCCATGGCGCAAATCAGTTTCCAATGGTGCTGTGCAGTGACATCTATTAAAATGATTTTTAATTAAAAAAATTATTAATTAAAAGGACTATTACGTTTCTGTGCAAGCACTGCACAATATTTGACGTACTCATAGCTGGATAAAAGATCATTCTTATTTTCTGTATCCCCAGAAATGCAGTTATGTGTTTTGCATTCAACAAAGTTACATTTGTATAGCGCCTTTCACGTCGGGAGAGCAGAATATGTTTCCACTTTATTTTCCATCATTTGGGGCGAGTGTCAAATAGTGATCTTTTCACTCAGTATTTCCAAAAGAAATTTCCTATCACAAAATGATTGTGGAAAAGCTTGCTATTTTTAAGCTAACAATGTAGGTTGGCCTCCGCTATTCAGTTTACTATGCAGAAGGATTCAAACTTGCATTGTTTGTGAATACCTTTTGTAGAACGACAAATTACAAATTACATTTGTAGTGCTTTGCTCATCGGGAGGTCATTCAGATAACGGTAGGTGCTATACAAGGGCTGAGCAGTTTTACATTTTTTTTAGATTTAGGACAAATAATATCGACCTTTATTTTGTTTCATTATTTTTTATTTTTAACAATCTTTTCAGCTGTAAATGCAGCCAACCTCCAGATTGCAAGGTCTCCACAGAAGTTACTTTGCACTTTCTGTTGTATAGTCATACCAGCTTCTAATTTTGACCCTGGTCTTTGTTTTATGTCCACTGATTTGGGACGTCCTCCCGACGTGAAAGGCGCTATATAAGTGCAATTTTGTTGTTGTTGTTGATTTGCTTTCGATGCATCTATGCTCTTTCTGACAGGTCACTGCTTGCAATAGACGTACGTATGAAACTGCAAGACATACTTTAAGCATCCACATCACAGCTGCAAATGGTAAGGAACTTGACACCAAATGGTTGTATAACTTAGTGAGAACATAAGAATTAGGAGCAGGAGTAGGCCATTCGGCCCCTCAAGCCTGCACCTTCACATACATCCTTTCTTAATAAGGAGACCAAAACTGCATACAATATTCTAGATGCTGTCTCACCAGGGTCCTATCCAGTTCCCTCCCTGCCTCCTTATCAGCTGCTGGCCACTCAACTCCCCCTCCTCTCTGCTGACCGACAGTCAACCAGTCTCTCTCCTCAGGCTCTGTTCCACTCCCCCTGAAACCACTGTCGTCACACGACTCCACAAAAAACCCAGCCTCGATCCCTCTAATCTCTCTCATTACCATTCCCATCGCCAATCTATCCTTCCTTGCCAAGTCCTGGAACGCATTGTTGCAGGTCAACTTTGGTCACACCTTTCCCTCCACTTCCTCCTTGAGGCCCTGCAGTCTGGCCTTCTCCCTGGCCACAGCACAGAAACGGGCTTGTCAAAGTCACAAACGACATCCTTTTGCGACCCCCAGTCCCTTGATGTTCTGTCAGCCTGCCTGTCAGACATCAGGGGCTGGATGAACGCAAATTTCTTGCAGCTGAATGTCGACAAGACGGAGGCCATACTCCTTGGCTCATCAACGTCTCCATTTGCACGGCTCTCACCTCCTCCACCTTCCCGGCCTGCCCCTAAAACTCACCGAATCTGTGCGCAATCTTGGCATCAGGTTCGACCCCAACTGTCCTTCCTCCCCCGCATATGGTCCCTCACCAGCACCGCCTTCTACCACCTCCAATGGATCGCCGTCTCCGGCAATACCTCACCCCAAAAGCCTTTGAAACCCTGGTCCATTCCTAAGTCACCACTCGGCTGGACTACTCAAATGCCCTCCTCGCTGATCTCCCCTCCACCACAATTCACAGAGTCTAGCTCATTCAAAACTCTGCCGTCCGCGTTCTCACCCGCACCAAACTTCGCTCCCCCATTACCCCAGTCCTTGCCAGACTTCACTGGCTCCCTATCCCAGAGAGGATTGATTTCAAGATCCTCACCCTTGTCTTCAAATCCCTCCACTCCTCTGCACCCTCCTATCTCTCTGATCTCCTCTCTCCTCAAACCAGCTCCCATTGCCTTCGCTCCTCTGGGTCTGGCCTCCTCCATGTCCCTCCGAATCCTCCGCTCCATCCTCAGCGGCCGTGCCTTCAGCCACTACTCCCCGAAGCTCTGGAACTCTCTCCCTCACTCCCTTCCCCTCGCCCCCTCTTTTCTCAGCTTCAGGTCACAGCTGAAGACCTTTCTCTTCGACTGCACCTTTGCTCACCTTTCTACTCTGCCCCTGGCTCGGTCCCGGGATCCGCTATTGTGAAGCTCTGAGACGCCATCCGGCGTGGAGGGCGCTATATAAATCAAAGTTGTCGTTGTTGTTGTTGTTATCTTTTCTGTGACCAGGGCTCCCTCTGGCTCCTTGTTCTCCTGGATTTCTCTGCTAGTGGACCCAGTCGACCATGCCATCCTCCTCTTCCACCTCTCCTCCCTCATCTACCTTAGTGTGACTGCACTTGTATCGTTTGAATCCTACTTACCAACTGCCTCCATTTAATCTCAGCAAATGGGCTCTCCTCCCTCCCGGTTACCTGTGGGGTACCCCAGAGCTTCCATCCTTGGCCCCCTTCTTTCCCGTATCTATATGCTTCATCTGGGTGATGTCATCCACAGACACGGGGGAAACTTCCACATGTTTGCAGATGACACACAAACCTACTTTGTCTCCTCCAGTAGCAATTCCCACGTCCACAGACATCATGGCCTGGATGAGGGTAAATTTCCTGCAGCTGATCATGGACAAGATGGAAGCCATACTCACTGGCTCCTGTCAGTATCTTAATTCTTGTGGTTCTAAACTCCTCAACCTCCCTGGCCTCCCCTCAGACTCAATCTAGACATCAACCCCCAGCTGTCCTTCCTCCCCCACATTTTGTCCCTGACCAAGCCTGCCTTCTTCCACCGCTGCCACATTGATTGGCTCCAACCATACCTTACCCCATTTGTAGCTGAAACCCTTATGCAAGCGTTTATCATCTCCCGCTTGGATTAGTCCAATGTACTCCTCGCCGATCTCCCCAGATCCGTTATTCAAAAGATCCGACTGATTCAGAACTCTGCCTCCCATTTACTGACCTGGACCAAACTCCATACCCACATCTGACCAGTTCTGGTCAGGTTCCACTGGATCCCCATCACTGAATGGATCGACTTCAAGATCCTCACACTCATTTTCAAATCCACTCACTCCCTGGCAAGTTGGGCAAATTTCTTTGCTCTAAACCTGTATTTACCTAACACTAAGTAGAAACACAATCAATTGGCAGATGACCTTTCCATGGATAATAATTATTTTTCCTTCAAAAATATTGGGAAGGAGAGGCTTTTAAGGACAGAGCCTCTCCCTCCTACCGTGCCCCAGTTTTGATGCAGGGTCGAGGACCCAAAATGTTGACTCACTTTCCTTTCTCCATAGTTGCTGCCTGACCTGCTGAGTGTTCCCAGCGATTTCTGTTTTTTGTTTCATACAGATTAGTATTAGTTCATGGTGTATAATTTGCCTGGGGAGTGCTACTCAATGTTTCAGTGGAATCATTTGGACTTTGTTGGCACAAGCTTCGCTTTGTGTTGGGCAGCCACTCTTGTGCAGATGGCCTATTTGTTGCTTGAGGAAAGTACGTTGACTCTGGGCAGCAATCAAGCAACATAAATAAATTTGAACCCATTAGGATACCACTCACCTCATTGTGCCCTTTGCCTTCCCAGCTTCCCACTGGGGCTAAGCCTGTTTTCCTGCACTTTCCCATTAACTCCTAATATCTTTAATCTTCATGTGTTTATTGAATTTTCTTTCAAATGTTGTATTGAAATGATTTCAACAGACACATTTAGTAAAGTGTTTCATATTCTAATAACACTTTGTGTAAAATAATCTGCTAGCCTATGCCTTTATGTTCATAGAATCATAGAATCTTACGGCACAAAAGGAGGCCATTTGGCCCATCGAGTCTGTGCCGGCTCTTTGAAAAAAGATATTCAATCCCACTCCCCAGCTCTCTCCCAATAACTGCGCATACCCGGCCTCCCAAAATAAATTTTCTTTTAAAAATTGTTATCGAAGCTGCCTCCACCACCTTTTCAGGCAATGCATTCCAGATTCAAACAACCCACTGAGTGAAAACGTTTCTCCTCACCTCCCCTCTGCTTCTTTTTGAAACTATTTTAAATCTGTGATGAGTCACTGATTCACCCACCAGTGGAAACAGTTTTTCCCTGTGTACTCTGTCAAATCCCCTCATGATCTTAAAAACCTCTATTAGGTCTCCTCTTAATCTTTGTTCCAACGAGAATAAACCTAGCCTCTCTAGCCTTTCCTCGTAGCGGAAGTCCCTCATTCCTGGTACCATCCTGGTAAATCTCCTCTGCACCCTTTCCAATGCCTTAATATCTTTCCTAAAGTGGTGACCAGAATTGAACACAGTAATGTTCTATTACGATTCGAGTTTACGCCTCCACTCAGGTGCCACTTTTCTGTTTGAATGGACGAGGAGGCAAAATAGCTTCAAGATCAAACATAATCACATTCTTATAATAGATCACCACTGTTCAAACACGTTTGGGATATTCTCTCCTCCTTCTCCAAATATTGCAGCTGGGTCTGACTGCAGAACTCGATTGCACATGTGAGATTAGAAAATCTAACATTGTAGTTAGATTTAGCCACATTGGTTCCTCAATATAATAATAATAATAATATTCTTTGCATTTGATGTAGCGCATTTTATATCACGAGGACGTATGAAAGCTCTTCACAGGATTTACTATAAAATGCAGTGACTTTGCCTTTTGTTGACAAACAAACCGATTAATAACTAAGTTTCGCCCACAAAAACAAGTCAATTCCTTTTACAGTTCATTCTGTGAAGCGCTTTGAAACATCTCGAAGACGTGATGAGGCGCTATATCAAATGCAAGGACTATTATTATTTATAAGTCAATGAGCGGTCACAGCACAACTGTGCATTAACAACCACTTGAGTATTAACTTCACTCACTTCATGGTTGTTTGTGGGACAGCATAATGTACACATTGGCTGCCGTGTGCACTTACAAAATACAAAGTCACTACAGTTAATTGTAATGTGGAGGAGCAGCAGAGATGTACTCCTTCAGATGGGACATTAAACTGAGGTCCGATCTTGGCTGTTCAGGTGGGTGTTAAAGGTCCCATGGCATGATTCTAAAAGGGAAGGGAGTTTCAACAATCTCCCAATAAAGTTGGTCATTCATTTCATTGCTGTTTGTGGGACATTGCAAATTGGGTGCCACGTTTGCCTACAAATATAGAGTCAATCTATTTTACGATAGATCTTGTGAAGCCCTTTGAAGCACTTCAGTTACATCATAAGTCAAACGCCATCATTCTGCTTTCTTAGGTAGAGTACTATACCTTGATGCAGCGCTGCCTGGACTATTTGGGCTGTTGGACTTTACAATCCTAAATCCAGGGGATTCTCAACTATGACTGAACCACCCCTTAATCTTTCTCCCATATTACTGCTCGAACAGCTTGAAACCTCCCCAACCAATGGTTAATCTTCTCTTACTCTTGTATGTTGTAAAGTAATTATTATAATGCTTTGTACCAAAATCTCAAAGAGCTTCACACAATTGCAACAGAATAACATTTGTAGAGCACCTTTCACATCGGGAGGGTGTCCCAAGGCACTGAACAGTCGGGGGTCAGGACCCGAGCATGGGGGAGGTGGGGGCAAGGTTGGGATAAGGGAGGGCAGAGAAATAGGAGGGCGGCTGAAGGCACGGTCGAAAAGGAGGGTCTTGAGTCAATCCTTGAAGGAGGCAAGGGAGGAAGCAAGACAAAGGGATTGTGGGATGGATTAATCAATGAGTTACTTTAAAATGTAGTGACTTATTATGACTGCAAATGTGATGGTTAACCTATGGAAGCATTGTCTTGCCAGCAAGATGGTGTTAGAAACAAGGTTATTCATATATATATATTTTTTGGGGGGGAATTTGTGATATTTATGATTATTAATCATGTTGGAAAAATATTATCAAGAACTTCCTGCTTGAAATAATTCATTTCAATATTTAATATGCACTGGAGTAGACCTTTGTTTAATGCCTTGACGATAATAATCTGCCTTACGTTTTATATAGGGCATTATCTCACCTTTGAGACAACAACAACAACACAATTACATTTGTAGAGAGCCTTTCCCGTCAGGAGGACGTCCAAAGGCGCTTCACAGAATATGCTGTAATGGTGAATTGTCTATATTTTGTGTGCGAAATACGGTAGCAAACACAGCAGTGTCCCATTCAAACAGCTGCGGATTGAGTGAACAAATGATCTTTTTTTTTAAAGGATTATTACCCCCAGATTGATCTCCCAATCAATTTACAATCTACAGTACTTGCTGCTAGGTAAACAGAGGCGTGGGGAAACTTGACCAACGTTTTGCCGGGCCGGAAATTAAACCCAGGTCTTTTCGTTTGTGAGGCGAGTGCTTTAATCACTAGGCTGTAGTACTGCAATGATTCCCTCAGTCTTGTCTGCCTAGATTAGGAGATCATATTCTTGTGTGGAGTTGGAGCTCACAAAGTTCTGACCAAGGGAGGAGAGTCATATCAACCTGAGAATCATCAATAACTCAAAAGCTCATGTTTGGTATTTATCAACAGTTGCTTTTTCATTAATAGATAGTATCCCTAAAAAAAACATTGTTCACGCCTCAAAGGAAAGGGTTTTTAATATCCTCCCAGAAAATGCAAGTTAAAAAAAAACTCTTTCAACATATATGCTGCATTTGGCAAATGGATTCCTCATTATAAAGGTTTTTCAGTAGTCAGTTTAATTTTCCTGTGTTATTTCACAATTTAACAGGTAATTCTTCAGACTCTTTGTAATAATTGCAATTAATTTGTTCCGTTAACTCACCTTTAACTTCTTCCTGTTTAAAGATTATCCAATGCAATATCAAGCAGAATTCTTTGTGAAGAACATGAATGTGGAAGAGATGCTGGCAAGCGAGGTTATTGGTGAATTTCTGGGAGCAGTGAAGAGCATTTGGCAACCAAACCGTCTTGCTGCTATTGACATTGTCTCAGCTCTAGATAGGGGTGGGCGAGTCCCTCTCCCCATCAATAATTTGAAAGAAGGGTAAGCTTTAATATGCCAGAAAAATGAGCAGTATGATTTTAGGATCACTGTTTAATCTACCAAGATTACGATGAGATGATAAGGAATAGGTTTCAAATATCTCAGAACATTGTCTTAAAACTTTAAGTGAAGCAATATTTTGAGTTTTTTTTAAAGAAACATTGCTGAAAGCCAGCTGAAAAATTAAGCCTGAATTTCAGAATTTTCCCAAATTCTGCATGTTCTTAATTAGTAAGGATCCAAAGGCTAAAATCGAGAGAATTTCTAACATTTATTCTCTTCTCCATGTAAGAGAAATAGGCAGACTTGCTTGTAGGCAACTTATTTTGCCTAAACGATATTCAACAGAATTTGCAAGCTATCAATATTTCTCTGCAATGGTAATTTCACTTACAGTAAAAATGTTCTCTTGAAAAAAGTATTTTTCCTACAAAACAAACAATCATCATACTTACAGTAATTACCCATAAAAGCCCTTTGCTTCCCTGTATTATCGTAATTCCTTCAAATGAAAGGATTAGTACAATTTTCTTGAAATCTTCCCCCCCATGTTATTGGAAAAGCTATAACAAATCCTTTGTGTTCATGTCAAAATTTTAGCATTGAAGCAGTAAGTAGCTTTTATCTTCAACAAAGCTTGGGTAGACTCTGAAGTTGGGAGAGTAAGGGAGGGGTAGACTTTGTGAGACAGGGAAGAGAAGGTTGTCTGCGGGTAGAGGCAGAAGGTTGGTGAAAGATAGGTATCTGGTGTAATAATAATAATCCTTGCATTTGATATAGCGCTTTTCACTGATGTCTCAAAGCGCTTCACAGACTTTACTGTAAAGTGAATTGACTGTATATTTGTGGGCGAAACACGGCAGCCAATTTTCTCACAAACAATCGTAGATTTAAATGACCAATTTCTTTTGAGGGATTATTATTATTAGGCTTGTGGAGTAAGGTTTAGCCATGCGCAGTCTGTGGGGAGAGAGGGAGAATGTGTCTTGGACAGATCAGTGAGATTGGGGAGAGAAGGATAGTTGGGTATAAAGTCAATGAGAAATGAGATAACTACTAATGCTGCCACGTGGACAAAGGTTGAAAATGTCACCCGCTGTTTATTCCTGCCTCCCCAGGGTTTACGTGATGGTGGGTACGGATGCGCCATTCTCCTCCTGTCTCAGGGAGACAGAAACTCCTCAGCACCAGATGAAGTGCAGCCAGCAGATGGAGCCTATCATCAGCTGCGACAAGAAGTTTAGCTTCCATTTTGACATCGACTGGTGCAAACTGTCCTTGGTAAGCTCTCCCTCACCGGGATCCTGCTCTCACCAGCTCCTGGCCCTCTGTCACTGCACTCTGATCCCCAGGTTCCCATGCTCTCCCATCACGTGCTTTATGTAACCGCCAGGTTTTGCTAACACGGCTCAGTCTTATTACCAAATGACACACATAGAGAAGCAATTCTTCGGTTCTAGGCCTTTTGGGAGTTTTGAAACATTTGAGGCTGTTTACGCTGGTCGTTGTGCAATATTTGATTTCCTTGTTTGTTTGGACGCTCATTGTTTGGCAATGACATTGTGGACAAGGGATGAGGAGTTTGAGGAGATAGGTATCAAGGTGTCCCGCCTTTGCCAATAAATATTGGCTGTTGTGTTTCACCCACAAAATCTACAGTCAGTTCACTTTACAGGATACATTATTCCGTGAAGCACTTTGAGGTGTCTAGAAGACGTGAAGAGCACTATATCAAATGCAAGGATTATTATTAATAATAATTACCCAATTTTATCTTGAAGATGGTAAAGGTGTCCTTTTAATGCACTGAATTATTCCAGTTGAAAAATATCACTCCCTCCCAAACAGTTTCTTTTTCTCCTCGTCCTACCTTGTCTTTATAATTTTATCTCGGATTTCTGGCAGTTTGCCCAAAAGGTGTAGCAGATAATTGCCTCATCTCTCACAATGTTAAAATAGTGTGAGGCAGCAATAGAGAAGGCAAACGGGCTATGTTGCTAATTACAGTAAAAGCCCATTTATCCGTGACCCGATCAACCGTAACTTCCGTATAACCGACACCTCAAAAAAAAAGGTCCACATTCGATTAACCGGAATTGACTTTCTGTCTTAACAGTCCTCCAGCCTCAATGTTTGCAATCCCCCCCCTCGCCGATCTCCCCAGCTCCATTATTAACAAGGTTCAAATGATTCAGAACTTTGCAGTCCATGCCCTCACCTGTACCAGGCTCTGCAACCCTATCACCAGAGGTCTTGTCAGGCTCCACCGGCTCCTTGTTGAAGCACCGATGGATTTGAAATTTCACACTTTAAAATCTCTTCATTCCCTGCCTCTCTGATCTGTTCACACCTCCACTCCTTTATCCACCACCTTCACTCAACTGGCTCAACTCTTCTTTAAGCTTTAAAGCGCTCTGAGACACCGCCCGGCGTGGAGGGCGCTATATGAATCAAAGTTGTTGTTGTTCTGTGTGTCCCGTGTTCCCTCTGCTCCATAATTGACAGCCTCGGTTTCAGGCACAATGCCCTGAATCTTGGAACTCCCTGCTTCAATCCCTCTGTCTTCCCCCTCATTAATCATCTTCACACCTAAAGACTTTCCTATGCGACCATGCCTTCGATCGCCTACCATCCCTTTTGAGCCCGCCATCAAACCTCACCACTCTTAACTGCTCCGAGTTCCTATCCGTTTGAAAGGCGGATAACTATCAAGCAAAGCTATGGTTGTTGTTAACTTCAAAGCCGGTTTTCTGTAGTACTTAAAAGACCTTCAAAATTAAGGCAGTATTTAAGAATTTGCCAAATTCTAGTTGATCTAAAATTTTTTATAATAAATATAGATCCAGGTGTTATTTTTCCTCAGCAAATACTTGAGTTGCACATCATTTCCCAATTTTGGTAAATTCTTAATTTCAGTCTTCATTTTGAAACTGAATTTTTCTTTAAACGATTGAATTTTAAATCCACAGGGATCCTACATTGCATGACAGGAACTTTTCATGCCACTGTTGTTTTAATGTTACGGGAGTAATATCAGCCATGCGTTATACAATCAACACCTTTTATTTCAACAAAAATAACAGAAGAATGGGGGTGGGGGGGTGGTGGGAGTGGGGGGCAGGTGGTGATGAAGGTGGGGAACAAATAAACAAGGTGCAATTATTTGTGACTTGATCTTGGTGTCAGGTGGATGTATTGAAGAAACCGGTTCCCAACAATAATTTGGTTTTTGGCGATGGCGTCCTACCCGATGACGGAGAATATGATCCACCTTCCATTAACCTGAAGAGCAAGGACTATTACACAGACTTTGTGATCACGCTGGCAGTTCCCATAGCAGTCTCCTTGGTGCTGTTTGTCGTGCTGGGGTACATCATGTTCTGCCGTCGGGAAGGAGTGTAAGTACCTGCAGTGCTATCAACAAACATTTACACGTGCATCCAGACAGCTACACACTTTATTTTTTTTAAAAAGCAAAAACTTTCACAATGAAAAATGGCTGGACACTTTGTTTTACAATGATTTGGGCAACTCTGAGGCTCATATTTTGCGGTCGCTACCAGTGTAGAGACAATGTGATTATACAGGTATTGGCAAAATCACGTTCTTAACACACCTTGTCAAGCTTGCCACACTTCACACCAAGCGGAATATCTCTGCCCTAGAATAGTATTAGGGAAAGATGCTGCTTTATCCTATTTCAACTCCTACTGAATGGTAATAATCTCACAGGTTGAGTAGATCAAATGAAGAGACGCAGCAGGTAGAGAATGCAAACATACTCTGTCCATATCATGCATGAATTCATATTTCAGCTCCATCCATGTGAATTTATTTTTCTCCCCTTTTTTCTGTGGTCTGCTGTTTCATCTTGTGTCTCCATTACACTGGTGTCATGTGTTTATGTGTGCAACCACTTTGGCCCTGTGTTCGTCTGAGATAGATACTGAGAGCCAACCCCTCAGTGCTCAGCTTCTCAGCATCCGGTGGGGGAAGGGCCACCCAGAGCTGATAGCTTTTTTGATGTTTCGAGTACCAATGGCTATTATTTAATTCATTCATTTTGTTTTGTTCCTAGGCAAAAGAGAGCCATGCAAACACCAGAGTAAGTGTCTTCTTTCCTGTTTGTTTTTTAATTGAACATTTTATGTTTTAGTTTTTGTCATCAGACCACAACCTGGCCACTTATTAAGCTTTCATGCCTGCTTCCAACCTCTCCTCGCTTGTCTTTCCATTTGGATTAGCCCACCTCTCATGGTTCATTTCACACCGTTGACTCACAGATGAGGAGTCCATTCAGTCAGATCTTTACATGGTGCAGGGAGGGCCTTGAGAGTCTTCAATCACTCCTAACACCCTAATTCTATGTGAAATCTTTCCTTCATGGTAGGAAAAGCATGGAAAATAGCAGTGACAGAGACAGCATTGCTTTTGTTGGCTCCTGGATTTGAAAATAATGGCAGCATCTGAACTCCCGCTGTTTTTCTGTGAATCTGTGCACCCCTCTTGGGGGATAAATAAGCAGCGGCCAGCTATTCATTTCAGTCAGTTTGATTACCTATCCCATTAAAGTCTTATCTTGGCAATAGGAGCATTAGAGGAGATGTCCTCCTCTTATTGCATTCTTAACCCTCCCCCTACCATGTCAACGTCACGGTTGGGGGGGGGGGGGGGGTAGGGGGGGTCACCTGGGTCATGAACTACCCATGGCTGCTCTGATGCTTGGACAAGAGCTTTGATTCATTGGTGAGTGAATGGGATCGAATGGATTTTCTCTCCTTTGTTTTGAGATAGAATGCGTTCAGCACGTATCAGACGAGTCTGAATTGATGTTGAGACTGGAATTTTTACTTTGGCTCCTTTTGGGCAGGAATACAATCGTCTACCGTTGGAGCCTCTTTGCCCCAGCTCCTGCTCATACACAGAGCACTGCGTTTATAGAAAATTAACAGAAACAAACATTTATAGAAACAAACCGTATTCCACATTAGATCTTAATATTCAGACACCCTACAATAAAAAGCGTTACCACACAATAATAGTTATTGCCAACAAAACTTAAACGGAAGCAATACTGAATGAAAGAGTAATAATAATAATCCTTGCATTTGATATAGAGCTTTTCACATCTTATCAACATTAATATACCGTACAGTGAATTGACTGAATATTTGTGGGCGAAATGTGGCAGCCAATTGCACACAGCAGCGTCCCACAAACGTGGATTGAAAATGACCCAATTTTATTATTGTTTTTTGGAGGAGGGATTATTATTAAGCGTGTGGAGTAAGGAAACTTGCCCAAGGTTTCCCCCTGACCTGTCTGAATTCGATTTATTGTGGAAGTGCAGTCAGTGCTTACTGTAAGAAGGACTTTACTCAGGGTCAGCATGTTTCAGAGAGCAAGAAAGAGGAAATAATAATAATAATAATAATCCTTGCAATAGAAACAGCCAGCAGCACAACTTACCAGTATATAGTGCCCCTCACGCAGGGTAGAGTACTTGCAGCAATGGCATTTCAATATGACTTAAAACTCATTTGTTTTATTTTGAAAATTTTAACCCCTGAAAGATATGAGGCTTGAAGGGCTATGGAAATAAGGCAGGGCAGTGGGATTGAATGAACAGTTTGCTCTAAGAGCCGGTGCAGACTTGATGGGCCGAATAGCCTCCTTCTGTGCTATAAATTTCTGCGATTCTATGATACCTCTGTCAAAAGCAATTTACTGCTTCTTCTTGCCACTGGACGCAGTTTCCCAGGTGGCCGGCACTTTCTGTTGACAGGCTTTGTACGATGTTGAATGGGGGGGGGGGGGGGGGGAAGGACTAACAACAACAACAAAAATTGCACTTATATAGCGTCTTTCACGTCAGGAGGACGTCCCAAAGCGCTGAAGCAGCAGGAAGTACCTGGGAGTGATCAGAGACTCAACATAACACCAACCTGTAACATGGAAGATGATTTTATCAACCAATTTATTTGGCACAGAATTAAGAAATCTAATTGTTTAGATTCTGAAATTCAGTTTTAATTTTGAAACATTTTCTGTGGTTCCAGCTTCCAAATTAAGACTGATTCACACTTTGTTTGAAATTCCTTTGCTCTCTGGCACCTCCCTACCTATCTGGCCTCCTGCTCACCCCTCACACCCTCCACTCCACCATCGGAGTTTGTACTTTTAGCCACTATGCCCTGAAACTCTGGAACACTCTCCCTCATTGGCTCTGCCTTGCCTCCTATCTCCACTTTTTGAAATCCTTCCTCTTTGACCGTGCTTAAGCGCCCCCCCCCCCCCCCCCCCCCCCCCCGCCACACCACCCACACCTTCCCCTGGCTTGTCAGGCTCTGCCTCTGCTAAGTGCAAGTTGTCGTTGATTTAAGAATTTTCTATAATTCTGCACTCTTAAACCTTAAATTCCAAAGTAAAATAGGCTACCAGCCTGGATTAGGTGGAATTATAGTTGTTTCTCTATTGTGCCCCTTTGTCCTGCTGCTTTTAATAATAATATTAATGATGATTGTAGTTGACATAGCGCCTTATCACACTAACAACCAGGTTCTTCCTTTCTGCCAGGTAAACAGAGGCGTGTGGAGTAAGGAAACTTTCCCCATCCTTTCCCCATACGTTTTCACCCCAACGCATTTATTTTAATGGAAACATTTAAATACAGATCTTAAAGAAATCCTTTGGCTCCTATTTTCAGCCAGGCAATAGATCGATAGATCGATAGATAGAATGAACCATTTTTTAGTGGAGAAGGAAGAAAAAAATACTGGATTATAGAACACTCATCCTTGTTCTCACTCAGTAATGCAAATAAGATCATCCGCTGTGTGCCCAGCCACAGCAATAAATAAGAGCAATTCACAAGGAAATGAATGTCATTCTGAACAGGAATTATTTTTGCAATATATTCTAAATATAGATGACATTTCTAGTCCTATACAAGGCTGCACTTACATAAAGGAGCTTGTTGCTTTCAGTTTGAACTGTAAACAAATATGCACTGAGCTACCAGATGCTATTTTGAACAGTGTTTTTTCTAAAATGACAAATTTTGATAACAAAAGGTTTTTATTAAAGAACAGCAACATTGTTTGTTACAATTCAAATTTTACTGTAAAAGGTTAATATGGTTAGTATTGCCATAAGATTTTAAACCAGCTTTCAATTTCCCTCACAGTCCTCCCCACGGCAGAAGCCAGTGGTCTGATGCTTTGCTGGACATCTGTCAATGCACATTAACTTGTCATCTTAACAACTTAAAGTTGCTTAGATAGAATATAGGGCTTCTACTTTAGCAAGAAGCTCCTTCCAAAAAACGGGCTTGCTGGGAGGAATCCATGTTGTGTTTTGGCCTCCACATTCTGTGTGTTACTTAAATCTTTAGTAACTTACCTCAGCTGTTTGTGGCACATTGACTTTGTCTGAACTGACGAAGGTCATGGACCTGAAATGCTGACCTACTTTCCTTTCCCCCTACACGCTGCGTGACCTGCTGTGTGTTCACAGCAATTTCCGTTTTTGTTTCAGATTTGCAGCATCGACAGTATTTAGTGTTTTATTGGGGTAAGAACAGAGCTTACCACAGTTTACTTGCTGCGGATGCCGATTCTCCAATACGTATGGCTTCATTTACTCCTCTGTTCTCCATTCCAAAATGGATCTGGAAGCAGTGGTCATCTGCGACCCACCTGACTTGTAGCCTTGTTTATTATGGAAGATTGATGCACTGAATTCACGTGGCCAGCAATTCTGTACAATCTTCCTGCTGAGACTAAAGTAATCAGTGTGCCTGAAGACCATATTCACAGTCAAAATCCAGCTGGGAAAATTAACCTAGCAGGGTGAGTTTCAGCTTTGTGGACACAGATCAGAGCAACTATTTTGTGAAGATGTCTGAATAACTCAGAAGAGCAATTCCAGGTTCTCTTTTATCACCACCTGTGAATGGTAACCCATCTAAAAATCAAACCAAAGCAATTTTATTCTGGATTGAACTGTGGTCCAGTTGACCTATTGTATAGTACTATATCGTTCTATTGTGATTACTGTAAAATCCAGAGCGTATGTCTCACCTTCAGAGAGGTGAGATGCTGATCGAGTCTTTAGCGCTAAGCTCCAGGTTTGTCTTCTCCAGGGCAGCTTTCCTGCTACTTTATGATTTTTTACTGGTTATTTTTCTCGCTAATATCAATCTATCACAGTTTCAGCTTTTTATCTTTGTATTAGTCATACGCAGGGACCGAAGCACTAGAGCAAAACAATACTCCATTCCGAGAGATGCATTATTGACTTACAGTTGTATAATGAAAAAAGCAATCTTTAATAGCTGCCCCCTCTCATTCCCCTACATTCCGCCCCCCCCCCCCCCCCACACACACACACACAAATCAAAAATATTAAGTAGAATCCAAAATTCGCAGTCACTACACTTAAATGATGTAAATGATGTGAAGCAAATTCCAAGCATTGACATCCTCTCAATGTGAAAGATGTTATGTTAAATGCAAGGATTATTATTATTAATAGCAAGTGGTTTTACTCCCTTGCAGAATGCATTATCTTAATCACTGCAGTATTATCGTATTGTGTAATTGGAGGCTAGATATAAAGCAACTGGAAAAAGCAATTACAGAATAAAACAGTTTTCTCCAGGCAAAGGCTTCAGTGAGCGAGAGCTTGGGTCGTTTCTGACATCTTGCAAAGCCGGTGTTCTTCCAACAGTGAGGCACGGGTGAAATAGGAAGAGCGCATTTTTAAACACGTGTTTGAATTCCTATTTTAATGTGGCCAATTGTCTTTTGCACCTCTCTTTCTTCAGCATTCAGCTGGTCCACCACAGCTCCATCCAGAAATCCACAAAGGAGCTTCGGAACATGTCCAAGAACCGGGAGGCGGCCTGGCCCCTCTCCACGCTGCCAGTCTTCAACCCGGTGACGGGCGAGATAGTGCCACCTCTGCACCATTCAGACAACTGCGACACCTCTAACATGCCTCTCATGCAGACACAGCAGTAAGTCTCTCCGTCCCTCTCGGTATTGGCCCCGGGGCTGGCGGGATTGTTTAATCCTCTTTTCCAGCAGCTGCAACAGCAAGCGTTGTGAGAGTGGTGAATGGGTCATTGCCAATGTTGCCGTGATGTGATTCGGGCTGCTCATGAACTGAAACTAATCTCTGCCGTCGAAATTCCCCCCAAATCTAATCGTATGAACCCACTGTATATATATATTTTTTAAAGTATGGGGTGTTAAATGCAACAACCTGAAAGGAATTGCTTAATTAAGGGATCCTAAAATAAGTCACACCGACCTGTGAGAAGGTCACTCTCACCTGCTCTACCTTCCGGTTATCCGAGTCCCCACTTGCATTTCTTAATGAAGGAAAGCCATTTAAAGTCATGTTGTGTGATATACTGAGTATGCCATTATACTGATGTCCATTATTTTATTGGGATGTGCTGACGTGATTGTCCTTTGCTGCTGAGCTTCGTATGTTAATCTTAACAGCACTGCACTATGTCCTGTGAATCAGTTACAAGTTTAGCCTTTTCTCACTTTATGAGCAGCGGGTGTAAAAACAACAAAGAGACAAATTTCCACCTGTGAGCACATTTGAAATGTCAGCCCATTTTGTCTTAAAATCTTAAGATTCTGCAGCATTGTGGAAAAATTTTGAATTCAGTCTTAATTTGTAAACTTGGTACTGTATATTTCAAAAATGGCTAAAAACAGCTTGGAAATAAAGACATATTTTTTTTAGAAATCACAATTCTGTGCACTCGCAAATTTTGAGGCAAAATGGTTTACGTGCTAAGGCTAGATAGGATCGAGGTATTCATATGGTTTCTTTCCAAACGCCTGGTATCAATGACTGTGACTGGCATTGTGTTACAGGAATCACCCATTGCAGACCCAGCTTCCCCAGCAACACGGTGCAGGTCAGTATCTGACATCTCCCTCGCCTTCCATTCCCTGCTCAAACCACTACCCCATCGATTACCATCCAACTTAATTGGTGTGGAGGTGTAGGAAAAGCTTCTCATGCAAGTCTGTTTAATTTTCACACCATGTAGTGGGAAAAGGGAAACGAAACGAATAAATGTTACGTGACACATGTTGTTATCACAGATCTGTGCATGTTAGCAACAGGCTGCTACAGCTTTGGGTCAGTACACAGGGAAGTACCACCCTCCCTCCAGGGCAGCATGTTTCACACAGTGGCTGTTTAATGCCCCATTTCATTTCTGGCGTGCGTTAATATATAGTAGAGAGACCGATATCCGCACAAACTGCGAGCCGCCTTGTTACGCCTATGGAAACAGTCAGGGCATTAAAGAACTGTGCTGTAAACCATCTTGAATTCAAACCAAATCTTCTTCTGCCAGGAATTATATTTGGGGACAAATTTGGAACATTCACAATTGAGCGAAACGCAGTTATGTGGCTGCCAGCCTGAGGGAACGGCTCTCGGACGCTGATCTCAGTCCCCACTCATGTGAAATCATCATCCGAGCGGTGTTCAGCTGTCGGCTGCTGTCACTTCACTACATTACCGCACAGATTGTCAATCAACTAAAATGTTATCATCTGCTCAGAAACGAAAACTGGGAAATCCTAGAATTATAGAGTAAACACTGTTTTCATTATTTTCAGTCCTCTCCTCCATGCAATGGCAACTCCTCTCTCTCTCCTGTATTTTGCCAGCCCTCCTCGCTCCTGCCCAGTGACCCAGCCCTCCTCGCTCCCCTCACTGTCTCCCACTCACAATGTTTCAATTATGGTTTCTCAGACAATGACCCAGCCATTCATTCTCCCCCACAAAAAGTCCCATCCTTTTTTTCTCCCCTCATGCAATGTGCCAACTCTTCCCTCTCCCTCACGTCCATTTTGTAGATCTATCTCTCTCTCCCCTCCCACCCCCACCTCCCACTCCCCATACATACACACACAGAAATTGCCAGCCTTTCTTCCCTACAATTACAAAACGACAGTGTGAATTTTCCTGAGTTGTGGCTATTCAGTGTGCGGATGTCACGCACATCGATTGTAGCTGACGTTTCTACTAACCAGTGTTATTTTTTTCTTCCCCTCATTTGGTCTTGCTTAGTTTTGTCTGATTTCTACTTTAAATTCTTAATTCACAAAAATCTGCTTCTTCGTTCTTGCTTTCATGATTGGAGGAGAATTTTATATGTCGACATTTCTACAATTTGAGGCAAGTAAATACCAGTGTTAATATCTTATCTTGCAAAGATCTTATCTTTCTCTATTCCTTTGCTATTTCTGGCCATCAAGTCGGAGGAAAAAGCCTGTAAGCTTCTTGAAACACCTGCCTCCTGCACCAGCGCAAGGGAGTTGTTGAGAAGGGCCTGGCTGCGCTGAGTGACAGGTCCCATCCCTTGTGAAACCCTCTGGGATGCTACCCTAAGCGCTCTGAGACGCAGTCCGGCGTGAAGGGCGCTATATAAATCTAAGTTGTTGTTGTACCCTCTATAAAGGGTGTTATATAAATGCAAGTTGTTGTTGAACAATAATAATAATCCTTGTATTTGATATAGCGCTTTTCACATCTTCTAGACGTCTCAAAGCGATTCATAGAATATACTGTAAAGTGAATTTGACTGTGTATTTTTGGGCACTACCCGGCAGCCAATTGCACACAGCAGTGTCCCCACAAACAGTCGTGGATTAAATGACAACATTTTTTTTGAGGGATTATTATCAGGCCATCGCCCTGCCGGGAAGTGAACCCAGGTCTCTCGCTTGTGAGGCGAGTGCTCTAACCACAGTCCTGGGGCTCATTCTGCAGCCGTTCGTCTCTTGGTGCCCCTCTTAACACGGTTCGGTGACTGTCTGTATACAAAATGAGGATCAACCAATATACGATGAAATATTTTCTATCCCCAGCGCAAGGCAGTTTATTGATGATTGACACACATTGAGGGGAAGCATATTCCTTTCAACATACATGTTGAAATTATTTACTTGAATCTTGAATAATTCCTGCAAGTCGTGACTTGCCCTCCACAGCCTCGCCTCCGCAATCTCCTAACCCCCACCAACCTGCCCACCCCCTCCACTGGCCTGCTCCACGTCCCCCAACCCACCATTGGCGGACGAGCTGTCAGCCACTCTGCTCCCAACCTCTGGAACTCCATCCCGCAGTCCCTCTGCCTCACCCCCTCCCTGGCCTCCTTCAAATCCCACCTCAAGACCCTCCTCTCCCATGTCACTCCAGATTCCCCCCTTTCCCTCCACCCTCCCCTTCCCTGACCCCATCTCGGATCTGAAACAATGACTGTCCAGCGCCTTGGGACGTCCTCCTGACATGAAGGGTGCTATACAAGTGTCATTTTGTTGTTGTTGTTTTTGTTGTTGAATCTCTCCAGGATACAGTATATTTCTACTCTTAATATAATTCACTGCGTCAGCCATGAGGAAGTTTGTATGCGAGTGGCAGATGGTATTTGAAGATAATGTTTGGAAGTAATCCATAGTAAAGGTTACAGTCTTTCTCTCAGGCTGGTAATAACACAAAGTAGACCTTCTCTCGTCAACCACATGCTACGAGGAAGAAATTCCACCTGGGTCTAGATTTACTCAATATTTGTAGCAATTCAGAGCATCCAGAATTGGCAAATTGTTGAATTTAGTCTTAACTTTGAAGTTGAATTTCTGCAGCTTTTAAAATAATAATCCTTGCTATTATTCAACGATAGAACAACTTGCATTTTTGGATGGGGCTGAAGAAAGGCTGTCTGAGGGGGAAGGGAATTCATTGAGCATCAGAGACATACCTATGGAGGCTAGGGAAGCCAATGGGTATTCAGGTCTTCGCTGATCTCGCACTGATTGTAACAGGCAAATAATGAAGGCATATACAGTACCTCTTACTATCAGAATTTTACTGAACCAGCTTGTTCCAAAGAAAGCTTCAATCTTACTACATTGTACTACAAAAATATTAGTTGTTGACCCAATCCTGAATGAATCTTTTTACTGGTTACAGGTAAATGACAAACCTGAGGAAGGAAAACTGAATGAGGCATTCACCTGATAGTCACATTCTACTCTGGAAGGAGATTCTTCTGCATACTGACCAAAAGTGTGCTGTTTTTACTGTGTGTGCCAATGTGCTTGAATGCATGTCAGTCTGCCGTTGCTATTGTCATGAATTTAATATTTTGTACCAGTATTTCACCCATTATCCAGCATAATAAAATGCAATATTTGCTTTTTGCACATTTGTAATTTATACAAGCTTTCAGGGTATTTTAATTAAAACATTTTGTGTAGAAAAGTACTGGCCATTAATCAAGACAAATGTTGTACCGTACCAGAGACAGCGGAATTTTCTCACAGACTTGGTTAATTGGTGGAACAAGGACCCGAGAGGATCTTAACAGAAAGTATTGGCGGTTATTAGATAATGTGAAATAACCTTTGAGGAGTTGGATGGGTAGGCAGGCTCGAGGGACCAAGGTCTACCCCAGCCTGAATCCCTTACTATGTAATGAATGGTGCCCAGAGCAATGGTTACATTACACAATTAATAAATACCTGAAATGTTAGCATTTTCTCAGGATTCAGGGCTTGGTGTACGGGACTGTTCCTCAGCTGACACTCGGTGAGACAATCTGGGAGCATTGTGAATTCAACATGATGAGAACAGACTGATGTAGGGTCTGAACTGATCTTGCTGTGGGAAAAGGTTAGGCTTGTTATTTGGGCAAAGGTTATCACAAAAAACAAAAACATTCCACTCAACACTGAATAACTTTCAATTCTTACATTCGGGTTATGTGAATTTAAATCTTGTTGGAAATACCAGTATGTTTTAAAGCAGAATTACAAGATTTTTATTTTGATAATTTTTTACACTTACTGTTCAGCCGACCACGATGTTTAACCACACTGCTCTAGGTACTAGGAGTCACATATGGAATTTGAATCCAGCATAATTTGAGACAGCTCCTGTAGCTCAGTGGTTAGAGCACCCGCCTTACAAGCGTGAGACTTGCGTTCAAATCCAGGCAGGTCAGGGCGAAACCTCGGGCAAGTTTCCTCACTCCACACGCCTAATAACAATCCGTCCCCCCAAAAAACTATAATAAAAACTGGTCATTTTCAATCCATGACTGTTTGTGGGACACTGCTGTGCACAATTGGCTGCCGCGTTTCACCCACAAATATACAGTCAATTCACTTTACAGAATATTCTGTGAAGCGCTTTGAGACATCGATGAGATGTGAAAAGAGCTATATTAAATACAAGGATTATTATTATTATTAGACATTCAGGGGAAGTGAAACAAAGGATTGAGATAAATGTATATAGCGCCCTCCATGCTTGGTAGTGTCTCAGAGCGTATAACATTGGAGGAGCCTATCAATGAGCCATGGGATGTAAAAGGCAGTGGGTAGGGTGATAAAGAAGGTGATGAAGAGCTGGGGGTCAATGCCAGCAGATACAGTGACAGTAGTAGGGGATAAGGACACTTCAATATTCACTGTAGAATGAATGAATATTTCAGTGGAAAAGGAGGGTGAGATACCGGAGGTTCAGCAAACTTTGGAGTTTAGAGATTGCGAGAAATTTAAAGGCTTAATTATAAACAAAAAAAGACATAGGGACATTCTCTCAACTCTCATCCTCTCAGCATAAATATGTTTTTATTGAGTTTTGATTGATTGATAAATTGCCAAGTCAGATTTATCTCCAAGCTTGGACTGTTTCCACCCAAGGTACTGAAAGAAATGAGACCACTACCAATTAACTGCACAATCTCAAGATAATAAGTCTTCTGGGTGATTGTCATACTATTCAAAGTACAGTACTGTAATTCTTAAAAATACATTCTCACAAAATATATATTCTCATCCTACACCCTTTCTTATTAAATTTCATCACTAAGATATAATAAATAATAATATTTGCATTTGATATATCACCTAATCACACTGCTGTGATTCGACCACAAAATATGACCAATGCACTTTACAGTATATTCTATGAAACTCTTTGAGACATCTGGAAGATGTGATGAAGCGCTATATCAAATGTAAGGATTATTATTTCAAAACACTTCACAGAAAGATATTTATTGGTAATACAGAAATCCAGCACTCTGGTGTGACTGACACCATTACCACCACCTTGTGTTTAATGGCTTTTCCAGCTAAAGTTAATGACTCAGATAAATTATTCATTCCCTTTGTGGGACTTTTGGGGCTTACAAATTCACTGCTGTGTCTGCTCAATATGTAATTGTGATATTACATGCACTATATTAACAATATACTGTATATTGTTGTCATCCAAGCTCAGTTGGTAGCACTCTCTCACCTGTGAGTCAGAAGGTTGAGGATTGAAACCCAAAATTGGGACGTTGAGCTCCTAATGTAGACTGACACACACAAATATACAATCAATTCACTTTACAACATATTCTGTGAAGCGCTTCGGGACGTCAATAGGATGTGAAAAGCACTATATCAAATGCAAGGATTATTACATTATTATATATATTATATGACGCAGGGAGCACTGTAATGTAGAGATGCTGCCCTTTGAATGAAGACATTAAACATGGTTATTCATGCCAAGGCTGTTTGTAGGTCATTGCTGTGCGCAAATTGGCTGTTGTATTTGCTTACAAATATAGTAATTACACTCTAGAGTACAGTATATCCTCCGAAATGCTTTGAGACACTTCAACAATGTGATAAGGCGTTACAACAAATGAAAGGGTTGTCATTGAAATGTAAAATAACCAAAGTAAAATGTTGGGTTTTGGAGGGCAATTGGTTTCAAGACCTTTAAAAAGTCATTGATATCCAATGAGACGACATCAATTTTTGAGATTGAGATCGCAATTTTTTTAAAATCCAAACTGAAAAAAATCATATGTGATTATGTGATATAAAATAAAATATGACCAGTAGATGGCACCAGATAAATGTTCTAACATATGATTTTATTTTGGTGAGCTTAATGGCCAACTCACGCAGAAACCATCAACATACTTGAGAGTGTCCAAGCCAACTAGAGTTTTGTGCATCCTACCTATGTATTGAAACTCCAGAGAAGCTTATTGGAATACAAAGCACACTCTCTCCCTGGAAAGATGCATCCTGCTTACCTAATTCCAGAGAGTATTAGGCGCACATTGGCAAGAGCCAAGGCTTGGGGTGCTTTAGGATACCCGTGGAGCCTAACCAGCTAATACTGTATAGCTTGCCATTGAAAACTTGATTAAAACTTTGGAAAAATGGGCTGAAATTTGCAGCATTTTTAGAACAAATTCAACGCAAAAATAATCACATTGAATATGTTGGAAACTGATGTTTATTTCCAGCCATTCCGATTAAAAGTATTATTTTGTGTGTGTGTTCATCGACTCATCATTTTATTTTTCCTGCTACCCTTCAGCAAACCAAAGCAGTTATTTTAATTTGCAGACTGTTATTTGGAAAAAAAAAATCATTTTGGAGATATATTAACCCACTGTATTGAGGTTTAAATTTCCCATGACAATAAATTGCAAAATACAAGAAGAAATTTAATAATGTATGTCAAATTCAATAAATTTTATAGATTGCACTTAAAAGCTTCACATTAAGACACACAGTGCAAAATAAAACATTTTGGGGAGTAGAAACTTCAGGCCTCCACCTCGCTTCCTCCCTGGCTCCCTTCAAAGCCAGTGTCAAGACCCTCCTTTACGACCCATGCCTTCAGCCACCCTCTCACCTCTCTGCCTCCCATCATGTCTACCCCGCCCCTCCCCCATGCTTGGGTCCCAACCCCTGACTGTTCAACACCTTGGGACATGTTCCCAACGTGACAGACGCTCTATAAATATAATTTTGTCGTTGTTGATGATCATTAGTCATCCAGTTTATCTAACAAGTTTATCCATCCAATTTCCAACAAGATTCCGTTGTGATCTCTCAACAGTGATGAGGTGTTATATTAAATTATTACCATCCTTGCATTTTTAGATAGCGCCTTTTCACGTGTTTGAGACATCCCAAAGGGCTTCACGGAATGCACTGTAAAGTGAATTGCCTATATTTTGTGGCTGAAAAGTGGCAAGGAATTGTACACAGCAGTGTACCACAAATAGTCATGGATTTTGTGACAAATTTATTATTATTTGCAGGAATTATTAACCCCGAGAAAGCAATCCGCCAATCTACCAAGAACCGTGTTCCTATTTATTGCTAGGTAAACTGAAGCTTGTGGAGTAAGGAAACTTGCCTAAGGTTTTGGGAATCAAGCCTGGTTCATCTTGCTTGTAAGGTGAGTGCATTAACCATGCTACAGGACTCCATTTATTTTCTCTAACAATTTGTTTGCACAAACTAGCAGCAAATAGGAACTTGGTTGTTAGTTGATTGGCGGAGATTGTATGAGGGTTGTATAAAGGTTAATAAGCTTGTATGAGGGTTTCATCAGCTTGGCAGGAAGAGGTACTAGTGGAAGTGGGCAATGTGACAGATGTGGGGGTTTGAACAAACAGTTGGGGGTCAGACACTAAGGCTTTGTACTGGCTCCAAGGAGTGTGAGCACTCATGTAGGTTGTCTTCAGGTCCTGACATGAGAAAGTACTGAGAGGAGCCAAGCCAGAGAGCTTTGGTGGTTGTCTACGATTAATTGAAGAAAGTTGGAGCTCATCCAGGACTCATGATAATCAGTCAGAACAGCAGTGGGCTTGGAATTGATGGTAGAAGCTGAGAGATCCAGTTGGGCATCATCTGCCTGCAATGTGGAAGTGAAACCCATCTTTCTGGATGATGTTCAGGAGGAGAATATAGATGGGGAAGGAGACTAAGCCCTGAGGAATGTGTGTGGCAGTACAGGAAATGCTGTTAGTTGAGGCAAAGTTTCTAGGTGGAATAGAACTGTGCAGATTGAATAGAGAGGTGATGGAGAAAGAACATGTATGGAACGGTCAACTGTGTTCACCAAGATGAGGATTATAATATAAAATAATAATCCTTGTATTTGATTTAGCGCTTTTCACATCTTATCGACGTCCAAAAGCGCTTCACAGAATATACTGTAAAGTGAATTGACTGTATATATTTGTGGGCGAATCGCGGCAGCCAACTGGGCACAGTAGTGTCCCACACACAGTCGTGGATTGAAATGACCAATTTTATTATTGTGATTTTTTTGGAGGGATTATTATTAGGCGTGTGGAGTAAGGAAACTTGCCCAAGGTTTCGCCCTGACCTGCCTGGATTCAAACACAAGTCTCCCCAGCTTGCAAGACAAGTGCTCTAACCACTAAGCCACAGGAGCTCCATACTCCCCAGGAGTATGAGAAGACAGAGAAACCTGGTCATAGATTATGAGAGAATATCACCTGCAACTTTGATCAGGGCAGTGTTAGAGTTGTGGACTGGGCAGAAACTGGATTGGTGAGACTCGTGCAGGGAATGCTGGAGAGGAAAGAGTGAAGGTGTCAGACAATGACTCAGTCCACCACCTTGAAATGGGCTAGTCTGCAGCATGAGAGCATGGAATGGTTGGGGAACAGTTTCTTTAGACGTGAATGTTGACTGTGGTTTTGAAAGGAGTGGATTTTGAAAGGAGTGGGTTGGGTTGGTGTCAGGGAACAGGTGGTGGGCAGCAGGGTTGAAGTGTGGAGGCTGGAGGGGAAGATGGAGTGCGCAGAGGGCGGCAGAAGCAGAACAGATCCTCTCAATTTGGACCCTTGTATGTCCTTCACTTCTTCGCATTTGGAATCGATGGTAAAGCCGGAAGGAGAATGACACAGTGGGCAGAGGTGCTTTGCGGTGGAGAAAAGGAACAGCAACAACAACAAAATTACATTTATATAGCACCTTTCACGTCAGGAGGATGACCCAAGGCACTGGACAGTTAATGCTTCAAACCTGAGCTGAGGACAGGGTTGGGGAGATGGTGAGGTGGGTGGGGAAGGAGTTGCTGATGGATCCATCGAAGAGGAGAGTCTTGAGGCGAGACTTGAAGGAGGCCAGGGTGGAGGCGAGGTGAAGGGACTTTGGAATGGAGTTCCAGAGGTTGGGGGCAGAGTAACTGAAGGCTCTCCTTCCAATGGTTGGGCGGGTGGGTCGGGAAACGTGGAGCAGGCCGGAGCCTGCTGAGCAGAGGGGGCGAGGAGGATGGTAAAGGGATAGGAGGTCACGGATGTAGGGTGGAATGAGGTTGTGGAGGGCTTTAAATGTGACGACCAGGATCTTGATCGTGAATGGAGGAACTGGGGAGGCCGACGAGGAGAGAGTTTCCATAGTCCAGCCTCGAGGTGATCGGTCCCCTCCTTTTCACCCTTTACACGCTCCCTCTGGGCGATGTCATCCGCAAACATGGGGTAAATTTCCACATGTATGCGGACAATTCCCAGCTGTACCTTTCTGCCTCATCCCTCAAACCCCAGACCATCGATGTTCTGACAGCATGTCTGTCCGACATTGAGTCCTGGACGAGGGACAACTTCATCCAATTGAACGTGAGTAAGACCGAGGCCCTCCTGATTGGCTCAAGCCAGCGCCTCCGCACATCGGGCGCTGCCAGCCTCAACATCCAAGGCTGTACTCTCCACCTCACAAAGCCAGTCAGGAACCTCGGCATCACGTTCGACCACAAACTCTCCTTCCTCCCCCACATCCGTACCTTGACCGGCACCGCTTATTTCCACCTACGCAACATTGCCAGGCTCCGCAACTATCTTACCCCCCACGCTGCCGAAACACTCGTGCACGCATACATCACCTCACGGCTGGACTACAGAAACTCTCTCCTCGTCGGCCTCCCCAGTTCCTCCATTCACAGGCTGCAGGTCATCCAAAACTCTGCAGCCCGTGTACTATCCCGCACCCGCCTCCGCGACCACATAACCCCCACCCTCGCCCGTCTCCACTGGCTCCCCATCCTCCAGAGGATCGAGTTCAAGATCCTCGTCCTCACCTTCAAGGCCTTACACGGCCTTGCCCCGCCCTACTTAACCGATCTACTCTCCCCCTATAAGCCCACCCGGACCATCCGTTCAACAGGACTTGGCCTGCTCCAAGCCCCCCGCCCAAACCACCCCACCATCAGAGGCCGGGCCTTCAGTTTCTCCGCTCCCACCCTATGGAATTCCATCCCCCAATCCCTCCGCCTTGTTTCTTCCCTTTCCTCTTTCAAGGCCGGTTTGAAGACTTTCCGCTTCGACCGTGCCTTTTGTTCCACCCCGAATTTTTCGACCTCCCCTTCGTGTTTCACCCCTTCCCAAACACTCCCCTCCCAGCTCGGGTCACACGCCTCCTGTGCAGCGCCTTGGGACGTCCTCCCGACGTGAAAGGCGCTCTGTAAATGTAATTTGTTGTTGTTGAATTGGATCCTCTGGATGACAGGGAGCCAATGGAGTCGGGCAAGGATGGGGGAAATGGGATCACATAGTTTGGAACGGTAGAGGATACGGGCCGCAGATTTCTGGATTATCTACAGCTGGCGGAGGGAGGAATTAGGAAGGCTGACCAGCAAGGCATTTGTATAGTCGAGCTGGGATGTAATGAAGGCGTGGATGAGGGTTTCAGCGGCTTTAGGGGTGAGGTAATGGCAGAGTCGGGAAATGTTGTCGAGGTGGGGAAAGGCAGAGCGAGTCATTGCTTGAATGTGAGGGAGGAAAAACAGTTGAGGGCCGAACAAGGCACCCAGATTCCTGATTGGCTTGGTGAGGTTGAGTGAGCAACCATGGAGGTTGATGCACCTCCTGATGCAAGAAGGCGCTGGCGCGAGCCAATCAGCAAGGCCTCGGTCTTGTTGACATTCAACTGTAGAAAGTTAGCTCTCATGCAGGACTTGAACACTAACAGACAGTCTGTCAGGACAGTGGTAGTCCTGGAGTCGAGGGTACAGGCAGAGAGATAGAGTTGGGTGTCATCCGCATACATGTGGAAGTTAACCCAATGTCTGCGGATGATGTCACCAAGTGGGAGCAGATAGATGTTGAAAAGTAGGGGGCCAAGGACAGAGCCCTGGGGGACACCACAGGTGATGGTGTGGAGCTGGAAGAGAAGCTGTAGGTTTTTGACAAAGTGTAGGCGATGAGAGGGGTAGGAAGCGAATCAGACAAGGACAGGTCCATGGACATTGAGGAGGGAGAGGCGGTGTACGAGGATGGAATGGTCGACAGTGTCGAAGACGGTGGAGAGGTCGAGAAGGACAAGGAGGCAGAGCTCTGGTCACAGATGTTAAGAACGTCGTTAGAGACTTTGACCAGGGGTGTCTCAGTGCTGTGGGCAGCACAGAAGCCAGGTGGAAGGAGTTTGAAGACTGAGTGGCGTGAGAGGAAGGAGTGAAGCTGGGAAGCAATAAGGGCCTTGGAGAGGAATGGGAGGTTGGAGATGGGAGAGATAACTAGAGAGTAGGGATGGGTCGAGAGGAGGTTTTTTTAAGATGGGGGTGATGACAGCAGTTTTTAGAGTGTGAACGGTGCTGGTGGATAGGGGAGGTTGATGACATCAGTTAGGAGTGGGCTAGGAGCTGGAAGATAAGGAGGGAGGTGTTGTTGTTGAGAAAAGGAGCTTTGTGTTGTTCTTGGCCTTCAGGATCCTGTAGTAGAGACGATTTTGCTGAGGTGACGGAGGAGTAATAGGCTTTGGCTTGGCCGGGTAAATGCGGTAATAGACCATTTGCATTCGTCAGTACTATATTGATCTTGTGCCTTGGATCCTGCATCTCTCAGGTGTAATATTTTTCAGGTTGTAATATGTATTAAAATACTCAGTAAGCATGCTGTTTCTCTGTTCAGTAAGTGAAAAAATATGACAAGGTATCCTTACTAACAGAATGTATAATGATCAACGTATATTTGAGACGTCAATAAGACGTGGAAAGCGCTATATAAATGTAAGGATTATTATTATAGTTATTACATTAATTCTTCACTTTGTTCAGGTCCAGGGGAAAATACTGTTTCTAACTACTGTAACTCTCACTTTAACTGTACAGTACTCGATTCTTAAAGGTCTTTTTGGTTCACGTTTTAGAGCTGAAACAATGAGTTGCTGCTGAAGTTAACATGAAACAATTCCACAAATATAAACAGAAGTTTTATAGTTTTATTCCCATCAATTTTAACATAAGTTTATAAAAGATCAAGGGAAAAACGCAACAATAACAATGAAGAATGTGATGCACAATTTGCAAACCAAGGCCAGTAATATGATCTTGTGGATAGACAGATTTGGGGTATTTTAGAAAGGATACGTGCTAAAATAAGCATGTCCAGCTGACTAACCTGAAAAACATGCACAGAAATAAATACATCTCTGACAGGCTGTGACATTTACAAATTTAGAAATCATATTTAAAATGACATGCAAACTAGAGGCTCCCTGAAGAACAAAATATATTCACTGTTCATTTTCTCAACCATGTAAACTGGAAAAATCTAACTAGATTTTTACTGATGTTTACTAAAACCAATTTGAGTTCCCCTTTAAGATAGCCCGAGTCCAGATAAAAAGCAGAGTGAGACAGAAACAGACTCATCCAAATAAAACTTTCTGACATTTCTCCAATGTGAAATTTTGACAATGTAACACTTTTTATTTAAACAAGCAAAGTGTTCAGTTGGAAATCTTTTATTTATTTACCAATACCTAAATATTTGCGCTATTTATTGCAAGTAATTTCAGAAAGCTGCCAACTAAGGACTCACAAAATTCAGAGAATTGGAAAAACAAATGCGAGAAATAAAAACAATTTCTCCCCAAAGAAGTTGCATTAAATTTTCAGAGCCAGCTCATCTGGAAAACCATTGAGCAGTTTCTCACAACATACACACAAATATGTATATAAATACTAGAAACTAAAAAAAAGTGTAAATCAATGTGTTGGCATCTCGAAAACTTCGGGTTAAATTCTAAGGTACCATTTTACAATCCTATTGAATCTAATGCCAGCAAAACTCAAGAAGTGCAAAATTTCAAGAACAGAAATGGTTTGTCCTGAACGCAAACAAATGTGATTTACTTGGATCAGTGCAAAAATGGATATAGAAATGATGACTTAAAATAACTGTCCATATGTGCAATAAAGCAAAACTGTGATAAGATATTTATTTCCACTTCTGGGCTGCTCAACTTCAGGCAAAGATTTGATTAAGTGCAACAAGTTCCTTTGCCAAATCACCACTCAAAGTCATCACAAAAAAACTTACAAAAACCCCTTCACAAGACTCATGGAGACACCACTCTGGAAAGCCATTTCAAATTGAAGGTTTAGTGCAAAATTTACTCAGTGTTTTGCTTACTTTGACTTACAGAACATTGTAAAGAAAACTAGAAAGCACAAAATAAATAAGACTGGAGAGTTCCAGGCACAAATAAATAGCACTGACTTAACCAACGTACCATCAGAAACAGGAATCCATATTGGGCAACTGTAATTGTGCATCTCAATGACATATTTTCAGCAGTTGATTCAACAGTTATGGAAACAAAAGGAAAGTTTTACTGAATACATCAATCAGTACATCAATCAATACATCGAGCTTCTTTTAAAAATTGAATGGTTTCTAAATTTTTATTACAGAAGTACAGAAACTGTATATCTGCGCCATATTTTTTGAACAAATGAAATTTACACTACTTCAGGCACTGTTGTCTCTAATCTCACATGTGCATCCACTTTCCTTGCAGAAAAGCTGGGCTGGACCAATGCTCTATGGGGTTTAATGTTCAATTTTAGCAGGTTTAATATTCTCAGGGGCTAAACTTTTAGCAGCCACCTTTGTAGAACGGACACAAAGACACTCACCAACTTTCCAGGATTTGAATGCAATGCAGTTCAGTAAAATTTACTCAAAACATGCAGGTCATTAATGGAAAAGAGCTGTTAAAATATTGTGTTCCACAACACAACACAGAAATCTGAGTTGACTCAAAAACTGAAGCTGATGCCAGAAAAATATTTGAACCCCACCCTCCCCATTTCCCAGCTGGAAATCACTACATTGCAATAGATTTGCAGCAAGCTTGCAATACATTTTAGTAAGGATATCATGACCACTTTAAACAACATAGTCCTTAAAAATCGGTGAAAATAAAAGATTTAGTTTAACGAGATAAATTAACAATAACAGTGCATTTGTAGACAAGTGACCGGAGAGTTTCTAACAATGCAAATTTGCAAAAAGCCTAGAATACAAATCATATATCTGATTTAGGTATTTCAAACTGATGAGATGACACATTTGGGTTTAAAGATCCCTAAATAAGACGTATGGATAATCATTCTCGGTGATTCCAGAGAATTTCAATAAGATTCCAACAAGAAGTCACTTAGGATTAAGAGGCTGAGGTCAAATCAGGTATTAAAGTTACGGTGACAAATGTTTAAAACAGCCACATAAATAGTGAACATCCTCGCTATCTTGAAGCATTACAAATCAAAGAGGTAGATGAAGATATCGTAGTCAAAATCAAAAATCTTATGTCTTTTTATTTAAACCATATTTAATGTTAGATTTGACTATATTTATAATTAAATTACATTAGCCATTGAGAATGAATACAGCAAAAATGTGCTGATTAATTTTAAAGCTCAAAATCCCAACACTGAAAATGTCCAAAAAATCTGGCCGGAATAATTAACCCAGCTTTACTTTGCAAATTATGGCTCGTTTAAAGTGTAAGAAAAACAAAAACTCAGCCTACTGGCAATGCTGTTAGTTTTTTTTTTTAAATGTTGAACTTATGAAAAACTACCTAGTCCACAATGGTGGAACTGAACTCAAACCATGGGAAGCTAACTCACTGAAGTAAAAACATAACTAGTTGATTACTGGTGGTGCTTTAAATCTTATTTAGCAGCCTTACAATGCCACCACACCTCACTCATAAGGAAGGAAAACAACAAGGTTTTATTAGATGGAATGGCAAAATGAAGCCCTCGTGGGTTTAATTTGCAGCTTGTGTAAACCATGTGCATGGAGGGAATTTCAGGTAACCTTATTAATGCCATAGAATTCATCGGAATTAATTACCATTCCTTTCATTGGTTGCGAACAATTGAAGGCATCTGCTATTTCCTCTGTACACATGGTCGGTAATAAAATAATAATAATCCTTGTATTTGATATAGCACTTTTCACGTCTTTGAGACGTCACAAAGTGATTCACAGAATATACTGTAAAATTAACTGACTGCAGATTTGTGGGTGAAATGCGGCAGCCAATTGAACACAACAGATTCCTGGAAATTCAACTTCAGCTTCTTGGTTTCGCAAGTTTTATATACAAATATTATTACTTTTTAATTCACACCTAATAAAATATCTAACACAGGATAAAGAAGCACCCCCCCCCACAGCAGGCTCCAAAGTAACTTTAGGGACTTTCACTTGAGAAATAACTTGAGCAACCACTGCTTGTGTCAACTATTTCCTTCATAAAACTGGACTAATGATCAACAGTTTTTTTCCCCCCCAAAGAATGCAGCAGAAGTGTGGAAAGCTGAGATGAGGAGAAGCAAATGCAATAGCACAGAAACCAAAGATGTTACTTCAACCACTTACACCTTCAATTTAAAAAGCAATTTTGAAAAGAAAAACACAGACAAAAAGCAGAAAACCCCCTTTGGGAGATATCAGGTCTTCAGTAGTTTCCATCAATTACACCTTTTCTTATAAAAGCACTTTTCAAATTAACAATACAACACAATAATTTTTCACCACCTCCACACACATACACAAGAACAAATCTTTGCTCACATTTGAGAGTGCTACATTGCACAGTCGCAAATTCCCATCCCTCACATGTCCCTCCCAAATTCTTTGGGGTTATGTGTTGTTAGAAATTACTTTGCAAGTCAGAAGGTCTTTGACCCTGTTCAGCCATTGGTTCAGGTTCCTAGTTTCACCATTGACAACCCGAGGATCCCAAATAAAAATATAACTGCACAGAGCAGTCTTTTTAGTGCAATACAGTTATCTTTGGGAATGGCTATTTGTACAACATCATTTGTGATCTGCGAGATTTCATGGGCGACCAGTACAAAAATGAAGCTGCTGACAATGATGTTGAGCATTGGGTTGCCAGGAATAAGAACGAGGATTCCCTTGGTGTCTGCCGCAAGCCAGATGTGGTACTGGCATATAAATAACTGAAAAGGGAAAAAAAGATTTTTTGTTAATGGGACATTCTGAACTGATAGGATCTAAAATCCCCATTTATATTGCTTGCCTTAAATTACCGTATATCTCCACGTATAAGGCGCACCTGCGTATAAGGCGCACCCCCCACTTTTGACCTTTTCTTAGTGAAAAAAAAGGAAGCATTTTCAATGATATTGCCGGCAGAGGGAGGAGAGACAGGTAGGTAGGGAGAGAGAGAGGCAGGCAGCCAGGGAGAGAGAGAGGCAGGGAGAGAGAGAGGGAGAGAGGCAGGCTGGCAGCCAGGGAGAGAGAGAGGCAGAGAGGGAGAGAGGCAGGCCGGCAGCCTGGGAGGGAGAGAGAGAGAGGGAGAGAGGCAGGCCGGCACGCAGGCAGGGAGGGAGGGAAGCAGGCAGGCAGGGAGAGAGAGCGGCAGGGAGTGAGGGAGGCAGACTGGGTTAGGCAGAAGGCAGGCAGCAGGCACAGCACTGAAGTCCGCTGCTGCTGCCCGGGCGGCCGAGGCCGAAGCCCCGTCACCCGCTCCCCCCAACCCCCGCCGGACACTGACCAAACCCCGGCAGTCAGCGCGCCGGCCGCCCCTCCTGTTTACTGTATTTCCGAGGCTCAAAATTTCTTGTATCTGCGTATAGGGCGCAACACCAACTTTCGAGATCTTCCGACGTGAAAAAAAGTGCGCCTTATACGCGGAGATATACGGTAAGCCAGAAGAATATTTTTCATTAAAACAATGTGAGGCACAGTGACAGACAGAAAAACACTATATAGGCAGAGGAGCGGAAAGAAGAATGGGTATATCAGATTTTTGTCAAAGAATTAAGGGAGAGGTTGAAATTAACTTTTTCCTAACTGAGAGTTATTAGAAGATGGAATGCTTTGTCACAAGTGGATATTGAAGCTAAAACCATAACATTTACAAGAGAATTTGAAATGTATTTTAATAAAAAGAATACAAAATATACAAGAGTATAGAGAAACAAGAGGGAATTGGGAATATACACAACAAAATTACATTTCTAATGCTCCTTTCACATTGAAAGGACGTCACAAGGCACTTACATGTACAACAACAAAATTACCCTTGTATAGCGCCTTTCACATCGGGAGGACGTCCCAAGACGCTGGACAGTCAATATTTCAGACCCGAACTGGGGTCGGGATCAGGGAGGGTGGAGGGGATTTGGGGTAACTGATGGGACTGTCGAAGAAGAGGGTCTTGAGGCGGGACTTGAAGGAGGCCAGGGAGGGGGCGACTACACTGCAGTCCTGTTATAATACATTTCTTTCAATGCTTTTTTGTTTATAGCACAAACCGAGTGTGGACTCCCATCGCTCCCTGCACCTAATGCAGGTGAAGTGATGTCGACAAAGACCTAATGACCTAACTGTTTGGCATGTAGGAAGCGAGCTGGCTGGCTGCATGCAGTGATATTGGTTCAGTGGTTCGATAAACAGACAGGGATTTTCTGGATTCCCATCTAATGCCTTGTATCAAGGCTCCACTGGAACATCAGTGGCACTATAGGCATATTGTAGAGCCAATTCAGCCTGAAGGCAATCTATTCCACTGTGATTTTGGTCACTTTTCTCCTCATCTTAGGAACTGCTAACAAAGTATGACCCATAACATGTGAGAGTGCGGAATGTGAAATGACTTGTCTGGCCTTTACAAAAATGTTTTCATTGTTTCTCAAGATTATCAGGTCTACTTACTTCTAAGGAAATCTTGCCGAACCAGGCAAAAAAGGAACTGTACACAGAGCGAAGGTAACCAGGAATATTCCGAATCAGTACGAAGGATAAGATCTGGAAAAAAATATGGAGGAAAGATGAAAAATATATACACAACACCAGGCAGAATTTGGACACCGTGGAGCAAGTAAGGAGAGTACCTGTAACGCAGAGAAGTAAGGATGAAGTTCATTGCATTCGGTTTTGCTTCTACAGCTGGCACACCAGACTAAATAGGTCTGCGGACACAAAACCAGGTGTTTAGTTCTTTGTTAACACAGATCTGTTTCTTACTTAAACAAAGGCCGCTTTGATTCATCCAGTTGGCCGAGCGTGAAACACAAACACAATGAATCAACTGACTGTACGCATCATGTACTTCTTTCTGCCTGTTTTGGATTCCAATTGAAGTTTGCTTGAGTAAGGTCACATAATAAACTCAGATTCCTCACATTTGGTATAATGCCTTTCACTTTAGGTCTTTTTTAAAGAGCTTCACAGGATTTCACTGTGAAGTGTAGCTCCTGGATGTTTTGTAGATAAATGTTGCAGACAATTGTGCAGAATAATGTACCACAAAGAGCCATGAAATGAGTGACCAATTTTATTTGGAGGACTGTTGGCCAGAAAACCAGGAAAAACTCCCTTCTCTTTTCGAATTTTGCCATGGGATCTTTAACATTCACCTAAACAGGCAGACTGATCTTGATTTAACAAGTCAGTCTGGATTGTAAGTTCAAAGTCCCAAAATGGAGCTTGCTCCTACAACCTTCTGACTCAGAGACAAGAGTACTCACAACTGAGCCAGTCTGACACCTGCTATTTATACATACAGTAGCCAAATTTTACGCATGTGAATCAGTAATAACTGTGGACATAAGGTCTACCATTATTTTATTTTTATTTGGCTTAATTAACAGGTTTCATACAGATCATTACAGTAAAACCTTGATAATCCGTCAATTCCCTAAAACCGGCGAGATTTCAAAATACATACAGGATTAGATTTTTTCCGACGTCGGCAAATCTCCCGAATTCAGAACAGCTGCCTGCAGTTCCCACATGGCCACTCAGTCATCTGGCGCTGTGGTTGGAGCTCGGCCATTGTTTGGCTTCAGGGCTGTGTTTACAGTACATGGTGTATCGGGCATGGCTTCCTCAGCCCTTTTTAGGGTAGGGTCTGAAATCCGGGAGGTGAGTGGGCCCTGCTGGATTGTCAAGGTTTTACTGTAAATGGTTCTTTACCCTTTTTTCCATGTTATTTTACTGCAGCCTATTGCCTGACCAATTGGGGAAGCAAACCAGGCCAATGCCTCTCTAGCTCGTCTCTTCCAGCATATGAACAAAAATGGACTTCCTTAGATATTTTCTCATGTCCACTGGGCTCAGCACTTTCCTCAGGACACCTGAGCTGGAAATTGTGCATAATAATAGATAATAGTCATTTGGTCCTGATCGTTGTCTTGTAACTAATGTTTGTGATGTGTTGATCGATAGGAACAGGCTTGATTCTACTGCTTTTCAACAAAACTGCAAACTAATGAAAAATGTCTACAGGGACAAGTAACTAATATTTGTGATATGTTTATCGATATGTCTAATAATAATAATCCCCCCAAAAAACAATAATAATTTGGTCACTCAATTTACAACTGTTTGCGGAACATGCTGAGTGCAATTGGTTGCCACGTTTCGCCCACAAATAGTCAATTCACTTTACAGTATATTCTGTGAAGCCCTAAGATGTGAAAAGCGCTATATCAAATGCAAAGATTATTATTATTGTTACTTGTGCTTCATCATTAAGAGAATGGACACCAGACAGCTTCACAATCAAAGAAATGCTGCTTTATCTAGAATGAAGAGTGCACCCTCTCTATGGAGTTACTCAGTTTATCTAACCCCCAAAAGTATTTGATACAGGGATTAGGAATCCCTGAGCCAACATTGAGTTACAACAAGAGTTTAACCACCAAAATAACAGATTGAAACCACGAACTCTAACTTCCAAATTTTGAACTGTTTGTCCAGATAGGAACGGCTTACTTATTAGGGATTTAGCTTTTATGCTTAATAGGAGCTGAATGGGAAGAATGCCTGTCGTGGTAAATACCCCATGACATATAAATATTGGGGATAAAAATAATTCTGAATCTGTCGCGTTAATATTACATCCCTAGCGAAAAGTAGACATTTATCCAATTCCAAGTTTTAAACAAATTTCTTAATACAGACTGATATGTTATGTGCCACTCACCAAAAATACAACAATTGAAGTAAAAAGGAAAAAAGATGATATCTTGGAGGTAAATAATGCCTCTCCTTTGCCTTCTGAAAGCAGATGCTGTTTCTTTAATATGCCATAGATGAAGGCAAATATCATACCATGTAGGACTGCCTGCGTAGAAACATAAAGGATAAAACTAAATCAGAGCAAAGCCAAAAACACAAGCCAACAGATTCAATCCCCTCGTCAAATCCTATGGCTTTCACCTCATAGTTTAAGCCGAACCTTCAATTTAGTGTTGGAGGAGCATTACAATGCTGGAGGTGACTTCCTTTGGATGAGACTTCAACCCAAGGTCCTGTCTATCTGTTTTGATGGACTTTAATGATCTATCGCACCATTCGAAAAGTGAATTTTCCCCAGTGTATGGAAACAGTGACAATAAGGCATTTATCAATGAAGGATTATTATATTCTACCACACTGTACCAGTCCTTCTCTCTGACTTTAATTCCCCCTTTACTCATGCCTTTTTCTATTTCTGATTCTGTGTGCTATTTATTTGTTTTCCCATTGATATAGATAACATTCTAACAAAACACAAAATACTACAGATGCTGGAAATCTGGAACAAAAACAGAAATTGCTAAAAAAAACTCAGCAAATCAAGCAAGATAGATAACATTCAATCTGTTTGTCTGTATATCTCCATTTCTAACCTTAAACTGCATCTCTGCAATTAGCAAAACAAAAACAAAAATGTTCTGAATGTGCTGATTTGTACCCATGAGAACAAGATTGCTAGGATTGTGCAATCTAGCTCAATGTAGCTCTGCAAACTTCACTGTAATATCTCACACCAGCTTGCTGTTATCGGTGTAACTTACCAGCTTGCTGTTACCTTGCTAGTCCACATCTGCAGAGCAATCGGTTTGCGACACAACACATTTGACCAATTGCTCTGCAGCTGTAAAGTGAAAACATATAAATACAAGTTGTATATTTTTCATTGGAACCCACGTGGATAAATAGCATTCTCCTGCATTGTGTAAAGGCTTGTGTATAGTTACGTACAAAGCGATCGAGCTTCCATCGAAACCACCACTCGTGAAGGAGTCCTTGCCACTCAAAGAGTTTCGAAATTGGCCAAACTGAAAACGTCCTCTCAAAATAGCTCTAAAATCAAAACAGATAACAGCAGCATTTAGGCACACATCACTATATTGAGAGGGTAAGAAAATCACACGCGCACAAAATTCCACAAGCTAAAGGGAACTGAACAAATTCAATTTAAAAATGACCAATGGATTATTGAAATCTGCTGGTCTAAAATTACATTGGATCAGTGCTCAACACATGATTGCAGATGCAGTTATCTATGTCAAAGCTGATAATGTCAAGACATTTGCAAGTTTTATTAAAATTTTATCAAGTGTTACTGAAGCACAGAGCTTTCCACATTTCATAGTTCAAAGTATCGGCAATGCCTGGCATACGAATTTACTTCTGGCTGCCAGAAATCTTGAAACTTGATGACAATTTGATTTTGCCTGAGCATTTTGTGCCTAAAACATACAAAAATTATGTCTTACAGATTGTGCAAATTAAATGAATACAATTTACCAATCTTCTTAAGATTTGTGAAACACAAATAAAATAAGCCATGAATTTCCACAAGCCAGTTCAGTGTCTCACATCCTCAGTAGAATTACAGAGTGTAAAACACGGAAACAACTAGATTGTGTCAAAGTTTGTAATCCACACAGGTCTATCCCCTCCCCTGACAAATCCTCTCTGCCACCTTACTCCTCTATTCCCTTCTTATATGTACATCATGCGCTCTCTTAAATATGCAAGTGGAAACAGTTTATTTGTGTAGGCTCAGAGACAGACAAAAGACCTGTGATAGTTTATAAAGTAGTTAGAGAAACGGCCAAAAAAAACAGACACTTTAAGGTTTGGACACTGTTATCTGTTTTTAATTTTCCCGAAAATGTTAGAACATTTGCAAAAATTAGAATAAAGTAGAAATGATAATGTGGGATAGGAGGTTCCAGGCAACATTATTCATATTAGTATTGTGGAAGTATAATTAAACATATACCCATGTGTGATCAAACTATATTATAATTAGAACTAATATTGTGATAATTACTAACCTCATTAAAGTAAAACAGACATATATACTGATCTACTTGAACTAAAAGAACTCTCAGTATCTTGGTATTCAAAGAAGGTCTGGTCAACACTCATTTCTCACGGGAACAGACAGGCCTCGAGCCGGGTGGTACCACTGACGCCAGCTGCTATACCTATCTCCATGTGACTTTGATAAGTAATTACGTGTGTCAAGATAGCATTCATTTCTGTCCATTCCCTCTGTAATTCAACTAATACATTGTGAATTGTTTTAAGTGTATAAAAGGAGGAGTTGGACTGTTCCAAACTCAGAGGACAAGAGCGACTCCCATTGAGAGACGCATATTCTCCTCTCCTTTATTAGTATCGTATTAATAAAGCGCATTCTAATTATCTGTTTGAAGTGTTGTTTTCTAATAGAGAGAGAAATAATACTACACAAATCTCGGATTCAACATTTGGAGGTCCCACTGAGATGGCAAGCTCATAAGCATCAGGAGACGGACGACGGGGAACGGGGTTATAGTGAACAATTTCACCACGTCCAGGTCAGGAGGTGAGCATATTTGCTTGCTCTGAAATTGTTCACTCTCAGAAGAGAACCCACTCTGATCTTCTCTTGGTACTTGCGACACTGCCATCTGAATTGGATTTTTTTCACTAAATTTTTTTTACAAAATAAAAAACAATTAAAAAAAAACAGGGTTAGAAGCTCTAGGTAGTGAACGAGGTTCACTAAAAATAAATACTGGGTTTGAGGCCCCAGGTAGTAAAAAAATATAGTTCTTGGCTTCTATTGTCAAACAATAAACTGATGTCTGATGAAAGGAAGTAACTCTTAAAAAAGTCAAATTGAAGCCCATGGATGCGTCTCTTGTGTTTTTAAGTAACAAACAACATCAAATAAGCTAAGATCAGACCAAAACAAAATGAAGCACTCTCACGTTTTATTTGGTCAGCTGGATGTCTTGACACATGCACAAACTCGTTACCATGCTTAACAGTATCCAAACCAGACAGAGCTCCATGCATCCAACATACACATGGGAATTCCTGCGTCTGGAATGGAACACACACTCTTTCCCTGGGGGGAGACTCCCTACTTATCTAAATCCTGAAAGTATTAAATGGCAGTTGACGACAGCCAAGGGTTAGGGAACCTCACCCTGAGCGTTTGTGTAATGCTAGAGCTTAAGCAGCTTAAACCACAGAGCTCCCCGCTGCTTGCCCAGTGAGAATCACCCTGTCATGGCTAGTACTTTGGCTCATGGGATTTACAGCAGCTGAGTGACAAGAATTCCTGCTTCAGTCCTACTGATTGATCACTCGTGTCATCAGCAGCTGTTAACCCAAGCCTCAAGTTTTCTCTTCATCTTCGACAGACATCTACATTCAGAATGATGGGAAGACCGTCACATTTGAGAGGATCTCACACTGCTGTCTGACCCCACCAACCCCACACACTGACAAGACCAAATCCGCTCCCTTTGTAGATTTTATGAAAGACCAACCTGAGAAGCCGCAAGAAGACAAATGCATGATAATAATCCAAGAAACTTGAAGATCACTGCCCAGTGGGCAGAACAGGTACCTGAAACAGGAAATATGTGTGTTGAAAAAGCAATTCAAATTGATTGTTTTAGCAGTGTAGAGAACTGTGGTCCAAAGGGACATCTTCTATGTGTAAAAAAAAGTCTTCCTCTCCCAGCTTCACAGCTGTTTCCAAAAATGATAATTATTATAGTAATAATCCTTGCATTTGATATAGCGATTTTCATGTCTTCTAGATGTCTCAAAGCGCTTCAGAATATACTGTAAAGTGAATTGACTCTATATATGTGGGCTAAATGTGGCAGCCAATTTGTTGGGGCATGCATTTATTTTGGTCAGACTCTCGGCTGAGATGAGCTTACGTCACCACACTTAAAAAGTAACAAAACCAAATTGACATCACAGTCAAGGTCTCACGTGAATTACTTTCCAGTGGTCATTGGCTAATAATCAGTGAGAACCCTGGACGATTATTTTCAATGCTCACAAGCCCAAAAGGCTCAGAGACAAATTGTTGTATCTACTGCTACAGTTTCATTGAGTCCTTTCTGATCTTTACCAGTATAATGCAGTTTGGATCATTGAACTCACAATCCAGGCTAACACTTCAATACAGTGCTGTGGGATGTGCTACAGTATTGGAGGTGTTGTCCTTCAGAGGAGCTGTTAAAGTGAATTCCTGTTTGCCTGTTCAGATGAATGGTAAAGATCTCATGGCACTATTTGAAAAGAGGATGGTGCATCTCGTGGTATTCTATCCACTATTCCCCCCAAGAAAAATTGGTCATTCACCTCATAGCTGCTCGTGGGGCTTTGCTGTGAGCATATTGCCAGCTGCATTTACAACAACAACAACTTTGATTTATAAAGCACCCTCCACGCCGGACGGCTTCTCAGAGCGCTTCAAAAACCCACAATTTACAATTTAAAAACACACTCTCTGTGCAGTATACATAATATATTCTGTGAAGCACTTTGAAACATCCTTCCAACCAGTGAATGGTGGCATATCAAATCCCAAATCTAAAAATTATTCTGTTTCAATGATGGTTGATGACAATTTGGGCAAAATAATAGTCATAGATCAAAACCCCCAACACCTGGGATACTAGGTCTGAGACGCCAGTGTTCATGGAACTGCACTCCAACAGTGAGCTATAACTGTCCTTGTGAAAGGCGCTCTATAAATGTAATTTTCTTATTGGCATGACCCTGTCAGAAGCCACCAAACCTCCAAGCAACTAAGAGTGTTCTATCCCAGAGCAACACTCCTTATGATAGGGTTTCTCTCCATTTATAATTTTAGGGATCCAAGACTGCCTAACATGAAAGTGCCAGTTCATCTTGCTTACCAATTATTACTCATTGAAAAAGACAAAAGCAAATATTTCTACCACTCTATAGAGGATCTTTATCATTTGTGCATTGTACCATTGTCCTATGAATACAGACAACAGCTTCTTACAGGTTAGGCTTTAGGGACACCAGATGTGCTCTTAATTTTTTTGCAATAAAGATCTTTTGTAGAGTAAGTTTGGAAGATCTAAATTACTCAGCCAACAGTCCTGCGTAACTATGGAACTTGGACAATAAGAGATTTGTCCAGCTTCAACATGTTAGTGCACTTTTAAATCTTTATAAGGCACTGCTGTTTTATGGCTATACATTTAAAAAGAATTGACACATTAGTCAGGTCTGTAGCTCTCGCTGACATTCTAATAAATATAGGTTGTAAATAATATGTATTGCTTTTAATAAAAATAGAAAGTGCAATACCATTTGTGTCTTTCTTGCCAGTCTGAGGCCAAAGGCCTAGTGTTGCATAGATGACAATGAACCAGAAAGTCACCAATGGAACAAAGTAGTAGAATTGATAGGGTCGATCCATTACTAGGCACAGCACCACAACCAAGAAATTCAGGCGAAATAATATCTGCAAAAGATATTTATAAATCATTCAATGAGATATTGCAGTGCTATGAATATTTTACGCCAACAAAGCAAACACAAATTTGTTCCATGAAACCCCCAACAACACAAAATTTCATAAGACCGCAAACCAGGGACTGGGAAAAGATAATTTAGCACATCAAGCCTCCGAGAATATTTGCTAGCCATTCTCTCTGAACCCCCAAAAAGCAATTGACACTCTACATTCTTTTTTTTGGCTGTCTGACGTCTCACCAATAAGGTAGCCACACATTAAAGCCTTCTCGCCAGTCTTTACCAGGCTGTACTGGTTCTCTATCACAGAACAGATCCACACATTTGTGTTGAAATCCCTTCATGCCCTGGCGCCTCCCTTCCTCTCCAACCTGCTTAATCCCCAACCCATTACCCACTGCCTCCGCATGACTAGTTTTTCCCCCCCATCGGCCCCTCCCGGTTTCCAGCCTCCATGCTGGAGTGTGTTTCCATTGGCAATGGTTGCATTCCATCACCCAGCCTGAGCGGTCATTATTCACCAGTGAGACATGGCAGTGAGTATTGACAAGCCACAAGACCACAATGGGAATCGCAGTCACCCTGACTGTTTTTAATTCTCCCTCTCACTTTGGTCAATTTAGGCTTCACATGTAGCCCTGAATGAGACAAGCAAATTTAGATTTAAAAAAATAGTTTTACAGACTTAAACTAACTTAATTTAATACAAAATTTTTAGATCTTTTAACAACGTATTTGGGGATCAAAACCAAGTAATACCTTACAGTCGGCATTTTTTATGTTGCTTACCTGACAAATTCGAGAAATTCCATATTCCCCACTTTTCCAAAAGTAAGAAAAGTGCCCGTAACCCGTCTGGAACAGATACGCTGCCACAAGAACACGCATATTCATGTACACTGGTACAAACTAAAAAAATAAAAAAAATCTACTATCATTCCCAATCCACACGAGTGACAGATTAATCCGAGAAGAAATGTACGTTAGTGAAAAACAAATACACTCAGACATTTAATAGGAGTATCGATAAGGCCTGTATTAAGTTGCAACAAAACTGCTATTGATTAAATATAAATGCTTAATGGATGTGGGTAGAACAGATAAAGGCTGATACTTACTGTACTTGCTCCAGATATATGATATATCAGTATTATTAGTTGCATCCAACCCTTCCATTCATCAGTTTGCTCTCTGTTCAGCATTGTTGTCTGGAGGAGAACAAGTTTTTCAAAAACATACTTAAATATGTGAACATTTAAACAATTCTCAACTGTTCACCAGGCCACATTGTATAATTGAGAGCAGGGATCAGTTGGCCTATAAAATTCTGAAGAAAAGCCACAGATCCTAAGACGGAGGTCTTTGGGTGTGAGTTGAAGGCGGGCAAAGAGATTAAGGTAGAGAATTCCAACAACTTGGGGCATGGTGGCCTGAATACACGGTGGAGTGGAGGGGACAAGGGATGTGCAGGAGGCCGGAGTCAGCTGAGTGAAGGGGAGTCTTTTGAACTTGTTCAGTTTGTTGGATCGTGTCAGATCTCTTAATCCTATTTTTCTACATTTTCTCCATCTTCTTACAGTATCACTTAGTTCCCTTACTGTCTAGAGTAGGTGCTTCCCTTTTAAACATTTCAAAAGATTCTGCCCCCAGTGTTCTTGTAGCAGTGCATTCCATGTTTTTTTTATTACCTTCTCTCTGTGTGTTTTCTGATTTTGGCTTTAATTTTCTTAGCTCTTATTTTAAGATTATATACCCTTGTTTTAGATTCTCTCTATCAAAGTTAAAGAATCATCCCCAACCACCTCAACTATTAGGAATATAACCAAAGTTTACTCCATTTCTTAACAAAGTTCATCTCAGATATTATTCTAGTGAATCAACAGGAGTATAACCCTCCGATTCCAAACCTAAATTCCACTAAAATCCTTTGCTGTACAACAACTTCAATTTATATAGCTCCCTCCACGCTGGACGGCGTCTGTGCAGCCATATTATATAATGTGCAAATTACTTTGATAGTGTCTATGAAAGGGACTTTCGGTCAACTCCAGGTTATAAAGTAGAATTAGCAACCGATATGAATGAATACTAATATTAATGTGCAATATTTTGAAAAACAAATTATATATAAATAATCCTTGCATTTGATATAGCACTTTATCACATCTTCTCAAAGCACTTCACAGAGTCTACTGTAAAGTGAATTGACTGTATATTTTGTGGACGAAACGTAGCAGCCAATTGTGCACAGCTGTGTTCCACAAACAGTTGTGCATTGAGAAACTAAATTATTACTATTTAAAAAAATACTTTTTGAAGGGATTGTTACCTCAAGAAGAACTATCTGTGAATCACTAACAACTGGGTTCCTATTTCATTACTAGGTAAAACAGGTGTGTGAAGAATTTACCGAACATTTTACCCGGTCAGGAATCAAACCTAGGTTCTCTCGCTTGTGAGGCAAATGCTCTAACCAGTAAACTACAATATTCCATCAGGCATAGAGTACTGTGTCCAGTTCTGGGCACCATAATTCAAAACGGATGTCAAGGCATTGGAAAGGATGCAGAGGAGATTTACTGGGATGGTACCAGGAATGAGGGTCTTCAGTTAAAAGGCTGTAGAGGCTAGGATTATTCTCATTGGAGCAAAGAAGCTTATGAGGAGACCTAATAGTGGTTTTCAAAATCATTCGATAGGTTATACAGGGCAAAACTATTTCCACTGGTGAGTGTGTCAGTGACTCGAGGTCATAGATTTATAAGTTTCTAAAAGAAGCAGGGAGATCAGGAGAAATTGTTTCACACAGCGAGTTGTTCGATTCTGGAATGCATTGCCTGAAAGGGTGGTGGAGGCTGATTTGATAACAACTTTTCCAATAGAGGTGGATAGTTATTTGGGGAGGACAAGTTTGCGGGGTTATGGGGAGAGAGCCGGTGAGTGGGTTTGACTTTGAATAGCTCTTTTCAAAGTGCCAGCAGACATGAATGGCCTCCTTTTGTGATTCATTCAAACTTTGCTGCAATTTCAACATTGGTGTAGAATGTTAGTAAAATACTCAAATAGTACAGCTGCTCACAGAAGATAAATACATTGGAAATAAGGAAGCTTTTAATACATACCTCTTTTGTATTTTCATTGTAGAATATTCCCAGCACAAAAATATGCACCAGTGGCACGAAGAACGTTGCATGTGTGTAATATTTCTGCTCTTTCATGAACAAATTAGCTCGGTCACAGAGATAGAAATATGCCATGATCAGGCCTAATTTAGATAGGGCCCAGAGTAATTTTTCTGTATTGGAGAGTGAAGGTGAAGCTTTGGGAGGCTTTTTCTCCTCCCCACTCTCGACGTCAGTAGTAGGTTTACTCTTCCGTTGATTGTGGTAAAAGATTGTGACTCCCACGCAGCCAATGATACAAATAGCAAAAAAACAGCCAGTCAATTGCTGAATCAAAGAAAGAGGAGGCTGGGGAAGGCAGCAGGAACCATCGATGGGTTTCACAATCCGATTGCAAAACGAGTTCATGAGAATCATAGCACTCTGCAAAAGAAAATTTTACAATTTATTGTTTCATCTGCCAACAGTAAGATCCAGTAAATCTATGTGATGTCTGGTACCAAATAATGCAGTCGCAAACTCGAGTGCAATACCAACTTGTGCAAACTGTTGACTTGCAAGTCAGTGGGCAAAATTCTAGAGTCCATAATCAGGGACAAGGTAGATCTTCACTTAGAAAGATATAGGCTAATAAAGGACAGTCAACATGGATTTGTTAAAGGCAAATCTTGCCTTACAAATCTGATAGAATTTTTTGATGAGGTAACGGAATGGGTGGATAATGGTAGCGCAGTTGATGTAGTTTACATGGACTTTCAAAAGGCATTTGACAAAGTGCCACATGAGAGACTTATTATGAAATTAAAGGCCCATGGCGTAAAAGGGACAGTGGCAGCGTGGATCCACAACTGGCTGCGAGACAGAAAGCAGAGAGTTGTAGTGAGCGGCTGTTTTTCAGATTGGAGGGAAGTGAGCAGTGGTGTGCCACAGGGATCGGTTTTGGGACCATTGCTGTTTGTAATCTACATCAATGATCTGGACTTGGGTGTACGGAGTACAGTTTCCAAGTTTGCAGATGACACTAAGTTAGGGAGAATAGTAAACAGTGAGGAGGATAGTAGCCATCTGCAAGAGGATATAGACAAATTGGTAAAGTGGGCAGACACATGGCAGATGAAGTTTAATGCAGAGAAGTGTGAGGTGATGCATTTTGGGAGAAGAAATGAAGGGAGGCAATATAGGCTAGATAGTACAATTTTAAATGGTGTGAAGGAACAGAGAGACCTGGGGATTTGTGTTAGTGACTCGTTGAAGGTGGCAGGACAGGTAGACAAGGCTGTTAAGAAGGCATATGGGATACTAGGCTTTATAAATAGGGGTATAGAGTACAAAAGTCAGGAAGTGCTGACTAACCTCTATAGGACTTTGGTGAGACCTCAGCTGGAATACTGTGTTCAATTCTGGTCACCACACTACAGAAAGGATGTGAAGGCATTGGAAAGGGTACAACGAAGATTTACTAGGATGGTGCCAGGATTGAGGGACTTCAGCTATGAGGAGAGGCTAGATAGGCTAGGGTTATTCTCTCTGGAGCAGAGAAGATTGAGGGGAGACCTAATAGAGGTTTATAAGATCATGAGGGGTTTCGACAGGGCAAATAGAGAAAAACTATTTCCACTCGTGGGTGAATCTGTGACTCGTGGTCACAGATTTAAAATAGTTTCAAGGTGCAGTAGAGGGGAGCTGAGGAGAAATTTTTTCACTCAGCGAGTTGTTCGAATCTGGAATGCATTGCCTGAAAAGGTGGTGGAGGCTGATTCGATAACAACTTTTAAAAGGGAATTAGATCTTTATTTAGGAAGAACGGGTCAATTAGGCTATGGGGAGCGGGCAGGGCAGTGGGATTGAATCGCTCTTTTCAAAGAGCCGGCACAGACTAGATGGGCCGAATGGCCTCCTTTTGTGCCGTAAAATTCTATGATTCTATGATTCTATGAGTACTACAATGTTTATTAACCTAATTTATATTTGTGCAAACAAAGACTTTCTTTTGTGTAGCATTGGGTGCCTGAAATGTTCTCCTCTATGGATCCTAAGCAATATAATGGATGAGCTTGTGCAATCAAAAACTTTTAAGATAAATATTTTAAATAGTTTGTATAGAAGTTTGTATATACAATCTGGTCATTTTCCACCTCCATTCACACAGTCCAAATCATTAATTTCAAAATAAACACGCTAATTTTGCAGCTTTGTATTCAATTTATTTGCCTGACATTTGAGAATGTTATTAAAACATAGTGATCTTAGAATAAGATCATCTCGCTGAAAGGATTGTGGAGTCCTGTAGCTCAGTGGTTAGAGCACTCGCCTTACAAGCGAGAGACCTGGGTTAGTTTACAGACAGGGCAAAACTTTGGAAAATTTTCCTTCACATATCTGATAATAAACCTTCAAGAGAAAAAAACAATAATAAATTGGTCATTTCAATCCACCACTGTTTGTGGGACACCGCTGTGTGCAACTGGCTGCTGCATTTTGCCCACAAATATACAATCAATTCACTTTGCAGTACATTCTGCAAAGCGCTTTGAGACGTCTAGAAGAATGCTATTCAAATACAAGAATTATAGGATTATAACATGTAACACTTAAGGATTTAGAATATTAAATAAGACATCCAGAATAGGTTCCCTCATCAGCCAAATAAATCTCAATTTTTTTCCATTATATTAATAATCTTTGCATTTTATACAGCAACTCATCATGTTGGGCTGTCTCAAACAACCTCACAGAATATAAAGTGTATTTTATGGGTGAAACACAGCAGCCATTTGCATAACAAGTGTTGGAAAAACCAGTTGAGTGACTTTTTTTTGGGGGGGGATTATTACAAGTGGAAAGCAATCCTCCAACCGACTAACAATCAGGTTTCTAACTACTGTACTACTAGGTACACAAACTTGTCCAAGGTTTTGCTTCGGGAGTTGAACCTGGATCCTCTCGCTCGCAAGGTGAGCATGCTAACCACTGCACTACATGATTATGCTACAGACATGACAATGCTATTAATCGTCAATGCTACATACAGTATAACTCTATTAGAATGCATTGGCTGATATCTATCAAATCCCCAGCCTGCCTTTTAAAGGGGGTGATCCCTGTCATGCTTTCACTGCACATACATACAGAAAGCTGGCTAGCCTCCTATGCTGCTGTATCAGTCATTATTAGTCTTTTAAATATAATCTGATTCTAAAGGAATATAGTAATTTATTAAAAACAATCAACTGACTTGTTTTTAAGGGTGCTGTGTAAATATAATTTGTTGTGTAAATTTGAACCACATACAGTAAAATATCAGCCAAACTTGTGACAACCTGCGCCCCCCCCCCCCCCCCCCCCCCGCCCCCCACACACCTACTCCACATCAAAGTGTATCGTTCCTCAGTTGGGTTTGAAGAATGGGGAGATGAGGAGTGCTCACTCACAGGCAGCAGGCCAGCATCTGTAACCATGTGGGAGGTGTAACTGCAGACTGACACTCAAAAGTGTGTTGGATCATATAGGGAGATGAACAAATTCATATTTACATTAGGTCTGAGGCAAACACTACAATTTAAATATCAAAGGCTTGCAGTTATATGCTCAGACACTACCTTTACTGGTGGCACCTGGATAGGAAACCTGGCAGACTGTAGACATGAGCAAAATAAGCAAAACAGCCCATAATTTGGCAATATGTGGGCTATCATGTTCAGAGGCTGAAGGATGAGTAATATGGGAAACAAAATACAGGAGCACTTTTCTTGTGCCATTCACCCCTGACCAACAGGATATTGGGTACTCTTGTTGAATACCTTCTTTTCCATCTGTTTTTTTTACATCACACAGAACTAATGCTGCAGTAACTTCTGCAGAGCAGGCTTTGTCTTTGAAACTTATTCTTTCAAAGTCGTCTTATGACAAATTATCTCCTAACCTGGGATGTAAAAAAAGATTGGTTCACCACTGCCTCCATTTTCTCTCAGTCTGAATGATATAGACCTTGGTTCTCCCTCATTAATTTCCTGCCTTGTCCTCAAACAACATGTACGAGAACTGACTTGTGGAGTTGCCATCCAAGGTGAACTTTGCATTGTGAAAAACATCCTGGCAGCCCCAATGGCACATTGCATACAAGCAGCCTTCAATCAATGTGACAGATACAAGACTTGTGGTTCAGTATAATAATAATCCTTGCATTTGATATAGCGCTTTTCATGTCTTCTAGACGTCTCAAAGCACTTCACAGGATATATTGTAAACTGAATTGACTGTATATTTATGGACAAAAGATATGGACAAATGGTAGCCAGCTGCACACAGCAGTGTTCCCTTGTTCAAACAGTCATGAATTGAAGTAATCAAGTTATTATTGGTTTTTTTTTTGTGAGATTATCATCAAGCTTATGGAGAAACTTGCCCAAGGTTTCGTCTGCTGGGAATTGAACCCAGATCTCTTGCTTGTGAGGCGAGTGCTCTAACCACTGAGCTACAGGACTCCAGAAGATAACTTACAATGTCTCTGGTGGTTTCAGGTAGATGCAAGCCATCTAAAGATGCTACAATAGTTTCATCTGCAATCAGCTTGGAAGCCCTCAGGATTTTGACCTTGGCTGCAGCATTCCTGGTACTGCTGTTCAAAATGCTCAGAGCTGCCTTATTGTATAATGCAATCCCCTGATTTGTTATCATCTTCCTGTTCTCACTCAGCACATTCTCATAGACTGCATCTGGCAAGAAACCAAAACATCAACTCAATTATTTCACCGTTACAAAGCATCTATTACAAATGAAGATTTATTGAGAATTTCTACTGTATCGTTCTTAAGCCCTCACAATAGGATAAAGAATTGATGGGGATGATTTTACCTTGCAGAACCCAATAAACTTCACTAGTTTCTGATAACTTCTCCAACACAGGCAATATTGATGTAAGATTGATTTTAAATTGGTTGAGGGCTTCCTTACTTCCATTGTGTATCTTGATTGACCACTGTAAAGAAATGAGCATTTATTGTTTGAAGTAAAGTTAAAGCACTCGACAATTGAAGAAATAACAAATGAAAGAAAAATGAAAACATGAAAGTATATTTATTTACCGTAGCAGCGCCTATCACAATAATGTGCGGTTTGGGTTGGATACCTTTCACCTAAACAAAAAACAAATTTCAATTGCTTGAACAACAACAACTTGCATTTATGTAGCGCACATCATGTGGGGTAGCATCCTGGAGGAGTTGACAGTGGCAGAGTCTGACAACAAGCCAGGGGGAGAGGGATGGGGGAAGGTAACAGGAAGCACAATCTAAAAAAGGACAGTCTTTAGGCTGGAATGGCAAATGGGGAGCGAGGGAGCAGAGTGGAGGGATCGAGGGAGGGAGTTCCAGAGTGGAGGGACATTGTGCCTCAAAGCACAGCCACCGATGGTGGAGCGGAGGAGTCGAGGGACAAAAAGGAAGCTAGAGCCAACCGATCAGTGGGATGGAATGGGGGTAAGATGATCAGATAGGCACCGAGGTGCAAGGGCATTAAAAGATTTGAAAACTAATAAGTAGATCTTCAAATCAATCCATTTGCTGTGATAGGGGTACAGAGTTTTTAAGTAATTGAATTTTGTGTGTGGTGGGGGCTGGGGAGACCAGTGAGGAGGGCATTGGAATAGTCCAGAAAGAATAGTCCCCTGCAATGGAATTTGGGAGAAAAAAAATCTCGTTATTGGGGCATTACAATGTTACAGAACATTTTCAATAACAACCACAACCAAAACCTGTACAGCGCCTTTCAAGCCAGGAGGACGTCCCAAAGCACTGGACAGTCATTGTTTCAGACCCGAGCTGGGGTCGGGGATGGGGAAGGGAAAGGGAAAGGGAGGGATTTGGGGTGACTGATGGGACCATTGAAGAGGAGGGTCTTGAGGCGGGACTTGAAGGAGGCTAAGAAGTGGCGAGGCAGGGGGACTGTGGGATGGAGTTCCAGAGGTTGGGGGCAGAGTGGCTGAAGGCTCGCCCGCCAATGGAGGGGCAGTTGGGTCGGGTCGTGGAGCAGGCCGGAGCCTGCTGAGTGGAGGGGGCGGGCAGGTTGGTCGGGGGTTAGGAGGTCGCAGAGGTATGGTGGGGCGAGGCCATGGAGGGCTTTGAAGGTAAGGACCAGGATCTTGAATTGAATCCTCTGGGTGATGGGGAGCCAATGGAGTTGGGGGAGATGGGGTCACAAAGATTGGAGAGGTAGAAGACACGGGCCACAGAGTTCTGGATTATCTGCAGCCTATGGAGGGAGGAAATGAGAAGGGCGACAAGCAGGGCGTTGGCGTAGTCGAGCCGGGATGTAACAAAGGTGTGAATGAGTTTCAGCAGCCTGAGGGGTGAGGTCAGGCAATGTTGCAGAGGTGAAGGAAGGCAGAGCGGGTCTGTGGCTTGGATGTGGGGGAGGAAAGACAGTTGAGGATCGAACAAGACACCTAGGTTGCTGACTGGCTTGCCCACTGCATGAAGGCGCTGGCACGAGCCGATCAGGTGGACCTCGATCTTGTTGACGTTCAGCTGTTGAAAGTTAACTCTCATCCAGGACTTGATGTCTGACAGGACCAGTATCTCAGAACAGCAGTGGTTCTGGAGTCGAGGATAGAGGCAGAAAGATATAGTTGGGTGTCATCTGCATACATGTGGAAGTTGACCCTATGTCTGCGGATGAGGTCACGAACGGGGAGTTAAAAAGTAGAGGGCCAAGGACAGAGCCCTGGGGGACGCCACAGGGGACAGTGCGGGGGATGAAGAGAAGCCGTTGGTGGTGACAAAGTGGAGACGGTGAGAAAGGTAGGAGTTGTACCAGGTGAGGGCAGGTCCATGAAGATTGAGCTGGAAGGAGAGGTAGTGTAGGAGGATGGAGTGGTCGACAGTGTCAAAGGCAGTAGAAAGGTCAAGGAGGACAAGGAGGCAGAGAGAGCCCTGATCAAATGTTTAGCATGTGGTTGGAGAATTTGACCAGGGCTGTCTCCGTGCAATGGGCAGCATGGAAGCCAATGATTGTACGGGTTCAAAGAGGGAACGGCGAGAGAGAAAGGAGTGAATCTGGGAAGCAATGACTCAGTTGCAGTGCATAGGGAGAGGTTGATGATGTCAGTTAGGAGCGGGGCTAGGAGGTGGAGCTGGGAGATGAGGAGACTTGGGGGTGGGGTTGAGGAAGCAGATAGTGGGTTTCATTTATCGGATGAGAGCAGAGGGCAATAGGAGAGATAGGGTTAAAGATGTGTATCGGTGGGGTGGAAAGAGGCTGGATCCTGAGGGAGAGGTATTGAGGAGGGAGTGGAGGATGAAGTAGAGGTGCATAAATGGATCTCCCTCAATTTTAGATTTGAGGAAGTCCAGCATCTCCTCGTAGTTGGAGGATAGGATCGGTGAGCCAGGGCAGGGTGGATGGAGAAGTTTGTGGTGGAGAAGTGGAGCCTGGGGTTGTCCTTAGCCTCTAAGATTAACTTGGGAGTAGGAGGACTTGTGGTAAGCAACCTTAGTGTGATCCAGCCAAATCTGCCGATGAACTATTAGTTTGGATTTGGTCCAGGCATGTTCGGCAGCTCGCACTTGTGCCTTGAGGGTTTGGAGATGGCTGGTGAACCATGAGATTTACAGGAGCAAGAGGTGATTCGGGAAATGAGGGGGCAAGGGAGTCGAGGATGGAGGAGAGGGATTTGTGGAGAAAAGATAGTGAGGAAGGTAGGTCAGTTAGTGAGGGCCAGAGGGGTAGGAGTTCAGACAAATCAGCAGGTTAATTGCGGCAGCTAAAGTGCGCACGCTGTGATTAGGAGCAGATAGAGGGGGTCAGCGAACATGATTAGCCTGTTGGGCTGTTGAGTGAGAGGCAGGACTGATCTCCCAATGAGTCCAGGCTAGGGTAGTTCAAAAGAAATGGGTTAGATGACGTTACTGTTATAGAAAGGAAGGCCATCGTTATAAAGAAACAAAAGAACAAAGTTTAAAGCACCCACTACTTTTCAATAGAAGTGAGATTCAAACTCCATTCCTTAACCTTTTACAGGGTGACCAAAATTGTTATGATACCATTACAATGACTAATAGTTCTTAAAATAAACTATGATTTTTTTGGTAATAGGGTAGATATAATGACGTTTGGTCAACCTGTAGAAAAAGGACTACTTAAACATTCTAAGCTTCTTTAAGGTTACCGAAGAGCTTGTCACACAACTGTCTCCTAAATTACAAAAAAATTGCAATTGTGTAATAAATACCGATTCCTGCATTTGATATCCACCTCACCATATCTTCAAAAGTGTTTACGAGGATAGACAAGAAGGTGTATTGTAGACAAGTGCACTTCACCTAAATTAACCCCCCAAGTTCCTTGAACAATGTAGTGGACACTAAGCTATGAAATAACAAACTTAAAGATGCTGACCACAGCAAGGTGGAAAGTGTTTTCGAAGGCTGAGGGATGTTGTAAGGGATAGCATTTTTTGAAGAGAGTTCAAAAGTACAACGACAACAAAATGACACTTGTATAGAGCCTTTCACGTCAGGAGGACATCCCAAGGGGCTGGACAGTCATTGTTTCAGACCCAAGCTGGGGTAAGCAGCTCGGATCGATTGTGGCAACCAAAGTGCGCACACTGTGACAGCCTGAAATGAAGGCTTGGCGAGTGACGGTGGGAAAAAGGGTAGGAAATGACCAGGAAAAGTTGGGGGATAGGCTTGAGAAGGTGACAAAAGGCAAGGGTGAAATTTGAACAGGGTGGGACAATGGTAGAGGTGTAGCACAATGGTTGAGCTTGAATGCCTCTAATTGCAAAAATTTTACACTTATACAATGCCTGTCATGTTAGGAGGAGACACTATGTGCATGAAGGGCACAATAAAAAACACAAGTTAGTGTTGTTATCACAGAGCTGATTATGGAGAACAGTAACTTTAAGAAAAAGGGATCACTATTCAATTCAGCTAGTGTTATGAAAAGTATTTCACCTATGTATATACAGTCAATTCACTTTACAGTATATTCTATGAAGCATTTTGAGACATCTAGAAGATGTGAAAAGCGCTATATCAAACGCAAGGATTATTATTACGTTACAATTGATATAAATGTATTTTCTCCCGTTCTTCCTGCTGGAAAAAATGTTGATTCAACAATTTTAAATGCTCTCATAGATCAGACCATTGTGACAAAGATATGGAATGTTCAGAGCTGCAACCAGATTATAATAATATTTACATTTGATATAGCGCATTTCACATCAAGAGAAAATTTCAAAGAGCTTCATGGAATACACTGAGAAGTGTATTGACTGTGTATTTTGTAGGTGAAAGTGACAATTTGTATGTAGGAACATCCCATCAAGCCATGAGTGAGCCATCAATTTTAATTGGGAAATTATTGGCCACGAAGTCAGGAGAAACTATTCCTTTCTCTTGTGGAATAATGCTGGAGGATATTTAATGTCCACCTGAACAGACAGGTGAGAACTTCACTTAACATCTCACCTGAAGGACAGCACATCCAACAACAACTTTGATTTATATAGTGTCCTCCACGCCGGACGGCGTCTCAGAACGCTTAACAATGCAGCCAACAATGCAGCATATCTTCCGCACTACACTGGAATTTGGGCATAGATTTGCACGTTCAAGATCCTGGCGTAGGGTTTGAACCCACAACCTCCTGGCTCTTGAGGCAAGAATCCTACCAACTGAGCCAGACTTACACCTGATTGACAATTAATAAATAACATCGGAAATTTCACTGTGTAATAGATTTGATGTGATCAAGACCAGAACAAGGCTTCAAATACAAGAAGTAGTTCTCTGATAAAATCTGGATATTTAAAATAGCTGGTTGCCTGGGTTGTGAAGAGGGGGATGGAAGAGGCAAACTGCATTAAATAAAATAGATTTAAAAAATATAACACTTCAACTTGAACAGTTTCCTTCAAGTCTACTTTCTTCAACCAATTTTGACCAATTGTTTGTATATTAATAAATTAAAATGTAAAGCATGATGTTTAAGTCTTGAAAAACAATGAAACATATGAAAATACGGTAACATAAAGGAATTTTACAAATACTAAATAAAAGCTTGAGACACATAATCTCCACCATATGTTGTTTAAAATATTGCCAAACGATCAATCTATAGGAAAGCTAATTTAGGTAGCTAGCATAGGAATGAACATGTTGTAGAAAAAAATTAACAAATTTGTGGTACTGTAAAACCTGTTTTTTTTACGTTAAATATTAAATCCCCTTCAGTAACAATAAACTTACAGAACTAACTTCTTACTGTAATTCTCACAATGTGCTCATTCTGAAATTATTGCAGCAGTTCACTCTATAAAACCTCATCGCCATCAATATTTACAGTGGTACTTATTTTTAAACAAACCTTGGTCCAGCTCTTAAAACAGTCCTTCATAGAGTTGTTTACTTCTGGATACCACAGAAAATCCTGTTAAAAATAAAGTGCAATTAATGTTAATAATCCAGCCTAAACAATTTTGGATGTCAATTAAATATTGCCTACTGTGGTCACCTTGCATCACCACATTGTTCAGAGGTGACCTGTGAGCATATCAACCAGTCTGCAGTGAATCTGCTATTGAAGCCGAAAAAAAAAGAATAAAGGATTTTTTTTTTTTTTTTGACCAAGTTGGCTATTTATGGTGTCACCCACACCACTGACATCTTTCAACGAATGTATTGCATTAAGGGGAAACAAATACATTTTCAAATAAAATGCAGTGCCAGAATCTTGTTATCTGCACAATACAACTGCATCTCCATCCAAGAACACGTCTGTGGTTTTCCTTTCTGAGAAAGCTTTTGAAATTTAGAAATAGAACCTCCTGTAGCTCAGTGGTTAGAGCACTTGCCTTACAAGCGTGCCTTACATGTGTTCGAATTCAGGCAGATCAGGGTGAAACCTTGGGCAAGTTTCCTTACTCTACACGCCTAATAATAATCCCTCAAAAAAAACCACAATAATAAAATTGGTCATTTCAATCCAAGACTGCTTGTGGGACACTGCTGTGCGCAATTGGCTGCCGCGTTATGCCCACAAATATATACAGTCAATTCACTTTACAGTATATTCTGTGAAGCGCTTTGAGACGTCGATAAGATGTGAAAAGCGCTATATCAAATGCAAGGATTATTATAAATAAAAAGTAATTCCCTTAAATATTTATCCTTTTGAATCTCTCTTATGGTTGCACTATTTATTCTGCACTGATGGGAACATTTCAATTGGTGACCACATTGAAACAAAAACAAGATGTTACAGAATGTGAAGGAATGTGCAGACACTTACAACTTTTAATGAATCACTTCGGTCTTCAAAGGAAATGTTTCCATGCTGTTAAAAACAAAAGCCAATATATAGGGCATTATTTAACAAATTGTTGGAGAGGGGAAGAGGAGGAGAGAAAGGAGTCAAGGAAAACATTCAGGAATACATTAGATCATTCCCAGCCCTATTATGACAACCTTTTAAAGTTTGTGTAACATTCTACAAAGAGGATACCAATTTTTTTCTGCCACCTGCTATCATGATTCCTTTATAAATAGCACAGACCCAATGACACAGAATAGACCGCTCCACATTTATATCAACAACTAATTTAAATTTAACAATTCGAAGTGGAAGATAAATGACAGTAGGATAATGAAGGAAAAAAATGAATGTATGGACAATGGAGAGTAAGGATACAAAAGTGGTATATGATAGGAAAGAAGATGGTTTGGCCTACAGCAGTATGTTGGCCACATGTTTTGTATACATATCGCCATTTAAAAATCTAATATTAATTGGTGTGGTTAGCAGCAGATACGTAATGTAGTTTGAGCCTATCTGAAACAATTTTGCTTTTGAGGCTCAGTGTTTTTTCACATTTTGCAGCAGAGCACTTATATATTCAATATAAGAGGGCGTTTCATCCAATAAAGCAAAATCAACCGGCTAATATTTAAAGAACAACCACAATAAAATAACTTTAGGTGTGGCATTAACATCAGGAAATGCAGAAAAACATGTTCTGCAAGCAACTGGATAAGCTTCAGGATGAACAGAAACCAGACCCATCAGTTCTCGCCAGTACCTTCTTGCTTCTGAGAAACAACATTCCCCTTTGATCACTCCAGCACTAGGCCAGTGTACAACCGTGGCATGTTATTCATCGTGCAAGCAGCTTTCAAATCCCATATTTGGTACTTAACAAGATTGGGTTTCTCCAGTTTCAAAATACCCCTCAGAGGACCTCATCTGAACCCTAATTTCTCTGTAAAGGTGCATTAATGATGATGCCAGCCCCTGGGATGCTATTACAACCTTCTCTCTGTGGATTCTGAATAGAGACCATGTTAGGATTTGATCTCATCATCGTGGATGACACTCCCAACAACAAAATTACATTTAGAGAGTGCTTTTAATGTCGGGAGGATGCCCCAAGGCACTGAACAGTGAGGTCGGGACCCGAGCAGGGTAGGAGTGAGCGGTGGGAAAGAGTTGGGTGGGGGCAAAGAGGCTGAAAGCCCGTCCACCGATGGTAGGAAGGGGGACATGGAGCAGAGCCCACTCAACGGAGGGGCGGGCAGGTTCATAGGGGACAGTAGATCAGAGAGATAGCGGGGGGTGGGGGTGGGGGGGCAAAGCCGTGAATGGCCTTGAAAGTGAGGATGAGGATCCAGTGCAATCCTAGGGGATTTCTGCTGTTTTTCGGATCAGACGTTAAACCAAAGCCCCATCTGCTTGTTCAGGTGGATGTTATAGATCACTATTTAAAGTGAGAAAGGGATTTCTCTAGCTGTGTTGGGTAAAGAATTACTAAACAATCCTAAAGACTAATCTTGCCTGGGGTTAATACTGCCTGACACAAACTTCAACATACTGCAAAATTCATGTTTTTTAAGGTTCCATAGAAATTTCTAATGAACCTGTACCTAGCTTCTGGAGGTCCATCTTTAGCCTTTATTATCAATATGACCATTTTAAGAGTTATTTTTAATCCATTTCTGGTTCCAAGTGCAGTAAAACATAATAAAACTATGGTATCGGTTTGAGACACAAGACAACAGTTGAAGAGTACTTACATATGTGATTAATACAGAAAAGGTTGTGATAACAAGACTGCATATTCAAGCAGGATTTTAATGATGTTTATCAGCAGATAAGCTTTTCTCAGGGGCGTAAAACTCATAAATTCTTCAACTGGATTACAGCTTTATATCCCAGATCCCATGGCACCATTTGAAAAGAGAAAGGAGTTTCTCCCAGTTTCCCAGGCAACAATTCACCAAATAAAATTGGTCACTCATTCCATGGCTGTATGTGAGACACTACTGTACACAAATTAGCTACAGCATTCACGTACCAAAAATACACATACAATTAGTGGACTTTACAGTGTATCCTGTTAAATGCTTTGGAACATCCCCCCAACATAAAAGATGCAATAACGTAAGGATTGTTGGGATTATCGTATGGATTATTGATTGTTTAACTACCCTTTATCCTTGATATTTGCACAAAACTAGGCAGCAATTACTTTATAAATATGTGAATGATAAATCTCTTACTGTAATCCTACTCTAAAGAGAAACATATGAACTTTGTTATAAAGTTGTCTGTTATAAAGTTGTCTGAAGAAAGTTTGGTTCCAATTAAATCGAGCCCTGGACTGTATCTGGAGTAATGTGTTAAATTGTGGGTATCCGATTTAGGAAGGATATAGCCATGAAGAGTCTAACCAGCTAAAACCACATAGCATTCAACTGAGAGCACTCTCTGGCAAGCTTCTCACTGCGTGTCCAGCTGGGAGCACCCTACCCATTAAGACTTAGGCTGACAGGGTTAACATTCACGTCTTTGTAACCTCCCGACTTGATTTAAAAAGTGCACTCCTTCCTACTTCCATCCTCTAGCTCATACTCCACCACAACAACAACAAAATTACACTTGTATAGTGCCTTTCACATCAGGAGGATGCCCCAAGGCGCTAGACAGTTACTGCTTCAGACCTGACCTTAGGACAGGGGGTGGGAAGGGAAAGGGTAGTGGGGGGGGTTGAGGGGTGGATTAGGAAATGCCGATGGGTCCATCAAAGAGGACAGTCTTGAGGCGAGACTTGAAGGAAGCCAGGGAGGGGGTGAGGGACTATGGGATGGATTTCCAGAAATTGGGAGCAGTGGCTGAAGGCTTGCCTGCCAATGGTAGGGCGGGAACAGTCCACAACCTAACGTTCACCAAATTCTGCATGCCCATCAACCCAGTGCTCCCACACTCCGCAATCTTCCCATGGATCAAATCTAAATTCTTCATCTATAAAACCCTTCACTCCATAACACCTCCATATATCCGTGATCTTCTATCACAGCTCAGCCTACTCAGGTCTATTGCATGTCTTTTGCTCCCTCTGTCCCATCATCAATTGTGCCCCAATGCCGCAGTCCTCCCTCAACTTTTCCATGCTACCCTTTTTATCTGTCTTTAAATACCACCTGCAAAATACCTGTTCGACCGTGCCCTTTCCTCTTCCACTCCACCTTTTGCTTGGCGTCCAACACTATCTCTGTGAATTGCTCTGAGACATTCGCTTATCGGAGTAGTGCTATACAGATACAAAGTGCTGTTGGTGCTATCTGCAATGTTCAAACAGAAAAGAACGAAAAGGACACATACCTTGGTTCCTTCTTCTTTCGTGCTGGAATTTATAATTTTAACGAATGAGTAGAACAACTGTCGAATTCTAGAATCTCCTACAAATGCTACATATTGTTTCGTAAGACAGCTCTTTGCTTCACTGAGGAAAGAGAAAGATATTTGTTCATTTAGAATGTAAGATTTGAGAAACATTTTCACTGGAAAGCAATACCATATTTTGTATGAATAAGCACCTTCCAAATCTAGTGATTTAAAAATAGTGAACCATCAATGAAACAATATTAACTAAATTTTTAAGAGTAATAGAACTGGACCTTGACAGCATTAAGATGGCTGGCACATCACAAGCTTTTCTGTAAAGGTCCTCTAACTGCACTGAAAGCAGATGTCTGCCGGATAGATGATGAGCAAGATTTGGGGCCACAGGTACTTGGGACTCCAGGTTAGAAGTACCTAAGAACCTTTACCAGAAGTCCGAGTTTGTGTGGACACAATTGAATGGCCAGTACCTGGAATCCACCTTCATTGGCCTACAGAGAAGTAAGCAGCTGCTGCCTGAACTCCACACCTCTAACTAATTTACAGTCATTGTTCAATGAGAATGTGTTCCCAAGGTGCAGACAGGATCCAAGTGCCACCTTGGCTGAAATCCTCGGTGGCAGGTGTTGAGATAACTTTTAGAACTGCAACCCTGATTACAAAATGTTGTTTTAATTAACTGAGCTAAATCTTCAGATGATCTACTGCAAAATAAAATTACAGTGATGCATTTCAAATGTGTTCTTTCAGCAAGTACTTTTAATTCTACTTTAAATGAAGGAAGGGTTCAGTTAGCCTGGTTGGTGGTTTCGGCCACACCAACTACTGCAAAAAAAGTTTATTTACTTGGTCATATTAGATTTTAACACATAAACCCTAAATAAATACTAAGCACAAGGACAAATAACAAATCACATTATCTTGTTCAAACAACAGATGTTTGGGTGTTGTTCATATGAATCTATTGAATTTCCCTTTGAGTTGGCTCCCACCCACTATTCTCCGTATAACAATCTACATCTATCTACATTGCTGTGAAACTATTTAGTCTTTTTACTCAAAATTCTGTGGTTTTCATCGTAACATGACCTAGTCTCTGCATGCCCATCAATCCCATCCTCACCCAGCTCCACCGACCCCCATTTTCCAGTGGAGCGACTTTTCCCGATTGCCCTTTAATTCCTTCAACTTTTAATCACCGTTGCCTCCCATATGTATCTCTGCAATGTTCTCCCCATTTTCCACCCACTCCTTTTGTTCTTCAACCATACTGATAGATGGTTTTGCAAGCTATTGCAATTCACAACATAAATGAGAGACACTTACAATAATTTTTATTAAATATTATGCAGCTCAAGTCTTTTACACATAAATATGTAATAATAATCCATGCATTTGATATAGTGTTTGCTGAGCAAAGGGAGTGTCTGGGTAGTCTGAATGGACGGTGAGTGTTTTAAGATGAAACATCAAATACAAGTATGGTATTATATCAAAACCAGAAAAAGTTGATTTGAAATGTGTACTACAGTAAAAGCCCATTTATCCGGCACCCGCGGGACCTGGCCAATGCCGGTTAAACAACATGCTGGATATTCGGTCGGATCCGACGCCAAAACTCCCCCCCCAAAAAAGTAACTTATTTTAACACATACCATATTAATAATAGCCTAAATAATAACAGATAATAACAAACCTTTGTTATTCACCTAAAAATCACCTTTGCTGGTAGATGCCTGGTTTGAAGCCATGATGCTGGGGTAGAAGTGTACAGTCCACAGTGCAGCGCAACTTTAAGACTCTCCTAGCAGCAAGCCGAAATACCTGTACAGTACTCTCGTGCGACAATCGATTCATTACATGCGCCACCGCGATTGTGCCGGATAACATCCTGTTAATCGAATGGGGACTTTTTTTTTGACGTACCGGTTATACGGAAGTTCTGGTTGATTAAGTCACGGATAAACAGGTACTTTAGTACTATTGTTGTACTAGTATTATAATAATACAAAGGATTTTGCAGAACATCAGTTTTTACGTTCAATTTTTTAAATTTATAATAATTGAAATCTTTAATCTAATGTAGTTTAAATCTTTACCTGTACCAATTGTGCTGGCTAAGTGAACATTCCCAGGATACCATGTTACATAGTCACTCACCTGATTTTGTATTTGTGCATCATGCAGCCATCGGGCTGCCACGCATTTTCACCAAGGAAGCGACCACCAGATAGGAGCCGCTCACAGGTATCCCCACCTGGAGAGGAACAATAACATGTTCGTAAGAAATAAAGCTCCCAAATAATTGTCCATTTTTTAACAAACAAAAGGTTCAAGGAGCAACAAGGTCAAGAATAATTGATAACTTCACATTAAAGGCTAGAAAAGGTGCTATCACAAATGCAGGGATTAGTATCTGTGCTATAATAGTGCCTACACACTTCAAGTCACAAATCTATAGTGTGGTGGGAGATGTAAGTGTATCCTTTGTCTGATCACTTAACCTACACATAAAGGTGATCCCTTGACCAAAGGGAAGAGATGTTCACAACCTTCCGAGAGTAATACAGTAAACTCACAAGTTATACCAATTGGGACTATATCATTTTATTGGGAGTTACACAAAGTCTGAGTTGCAGGCAACCTATATAAGTTGTATAAAATTCACTTGAATTAATAATTGATACCGTGCATACATGATGCAATGCAGCCCGTACAGTTTAAGTGCGCATGCAGTGACGGGTCAAGACTACATTTCCCGCAATTCAATGCGTGTAGATCTGTCTTTACACGTGCAAGCATTGGAACCGCATTGAATCGCAGGAAATCAAGTTCTTCTGGACAAACATCAACAGGTGAAGACTATGTTTCGATGCAGCTGGTCGTAACATTTCATAGGAATGAGAACAGCATGATCTTCTTGCTAAGCCATTTTACTACAGTAAAACCTGTTTATCCAGTACCCAACCAACCTGCATACTTAACCAATACAATTCACCATTCCAGCAACCGGATCTCATAGCGGAGCCATCCGGTGTGCTCACTTTGCGCATGCGCGCTTATTAAACTTACCGAACGCTGGAATTTTTATTTTACCGATCATTTTACTGAGAGTCCTGGAATGATTTATTAGTAAGCATCGATACAATATTCTGTTATTATTTAGTCTATTACAGTATGACTGTAATATGGTATGTTTTAAAATAAGTTTAAAAAATTGTCGGTCACACAGGACGGCTGAGGTGGTAGAAGGCGGTGCTGGTGACGGACCGGATGTGGGGGAGGAAGGACAGTTGGGGGTTACATAGATGGTTAACGTCCGGTATTCTTGTGCAGGTTCGCTTTAGGTCATTTCGCTTAGTCTCACTTTTTGTGAACACAACTGTGACGTTAAGCGAAGACTAACTGTGCTTTACTGCTGTTTATGGATTCACAGTACAGTGAACCCCAAACTTACCAGATGGACCTTGGCTCTCTGCAATTCAGACCAAGCCCAAAACAGAATTTAAAAAAAGCATTTCCACAGGCCCACCTACAGACTCACACTTTCGCACCTTTCCAATCATGCTCCCTCCTCACCGACCTTTCCCAAGGTCAACGCCTTGGGACATCCTCCGACAAGAATCATAGAATCTTACGGCACAAAAGGAGGTCATTCGGCCTATTGACTATGTGCCGGCTCTTTAAAAAGAGCAATTTAATCCCACTCCCCAGCTCTCTCCCCATAACCTCGCAAACCCGTCCTCCCCAAATAAATGTCTATCTCTCTTTTAAAAGTTGTTATTGAATCGGCCTCCACCACCTTTTCAGGCAATGCATTCCAGAAAGGTGTTCTATAAATGTACCTTTGTTGCTGCTGTAGGCTTCAAAGTGGCCAGGGATATTGATTTTGTGAATCTGAATCTTCCAACAGAAGGTGGCTACACAGGACGGCTAAGCTGCCAGCCAGAAATCGAAAACAAATATTCTGTTTTGCTTGGAAGATTTTGCACTGCGCTTTTCCTAATTTCCCCTATTGTAACGTGCATCTCATTTTCAGAGAACCAGTACTGGCATTGTAATTATATTTACTCGCAAATTCCTGCTTGCTGGACCCAATCACCCCCGCTCCACCATTAGCTGGGATTTAAGTGTTTGTGTTTGCAAAATACAATTACTGGCCACTCAAGTCAGGAATGTCCTTCTCTGAACTTCAGTACAAGTATTTTTTTGAAAGAGTTGGCAGCAACATTCGCCCATAAAACGCATAGTGGATAAATACACTTTGCAGTGCATCCTGTGAAGAATTGGGATGCCTTCCATGTGTGAAAGGCACACCACCAAATGTATGATTAATACACATGTCAACTAATTATAATATTAATACCAATTAAGTACTTGTTAAGTACTGAAAAGTGAATTGACCGTATATTTACAGCCGAATCGTGGCAGCCAATTGCACACAGCAGTGTCCACAAACAGTCGTGGATTGAAAATGACCAACTTTCTTTTATTTTTTGATGGATAATTATTACTGATACTTTCTGCAACTAATCATTCTTGCGGAGAGAATAAAAATAGTTTCGTAATAATAATCCGTGCATTTGTTATAGGCCTTTATCGTGTAGTTGAGACATCTCAAAGCTTAATAATAGTTGTTGCTGCCTGTGGGCATCCATTCCCAATTCACAACAGGTTTAACTGGTTTTCAATAATAACAAAATGGGCTTTTATTCCTGTACATGTTCTGTGAGTTCTATTTATTTCCATATACGGGAGGGAGCAAGAGTTAAGGGCAGCAATGTTTCAAGGTACTGTACATGTTGAGAAAGCCTTTCAAAAGCTTCTTGAAATATAATCCCCCAGAAACAAGAAGAGTTAGTGTTTAAACCAATATTAAGATACAGATTTTAAGGAAGGCATTAATGAAGTATATTGACGAAGTATAATTGTGCATTTATACCTGTAAAGGGTTTTGAGATGTCTGGAAGACGTGAAAATCGCTAATATCAAATGCAAGGACTATTATTATTTTATTATTAATTTAATAAGTCCTGGTTATGAATTGTCTCAAGTTAATTATTTGTAGAGGCAAGATCTTAAACCAAGCTTCCACTTTTCAATCAATAGTCACAAGTGAACTGATAAGGCACCAAGCCTTAATACTTCACTGATTTAGTCATATATTTCCACATTTTTTCACCTGACACATGTTTCTTTTGCAAGATTGGTCGCTGTGTTCATACAAGGGCAAAGTTCACTCTTATGGTTTATCAGAATTCTTCATTATATTCCCAGCTTGCCTTATCATGTTGGAAGTATCTCAAAGCATTTTTCAAAGAGTTTTTCTGTAAAGTGTATATTTGTACACACACAAAAATATGTACTCCTCAAATGTAACAATTCATGCACAGCAAAGTCCCACAAACTGCCATGAAATGAATTACAAATTCTATCTGGAGAATTTTTGGCTAGGACACTGGTAGAAATTTCATTTTCGTTCTGATTAATGCGATGGAGTCCAACAGCTTTGTAGTTAAGAGCACTTTTCTCATAAGCGAGAGGACCTGGGTTCGATTCCCGTTCAAGTCAAAACGTTAGCCACGTTTCCTTTCTCCACATGCCTGTTTACTTGCTATTTTCAGCGCCTTAGGACGTCCTCCTGACGTGAAAGGTGCTATACAAATGTAATTTAGTTGTTGTTGCTATCTAACATACGTACCCACTACACCACCACTTGCTGCCTCCTGTTTGTCACTCCATCCCTCCGTTTTACCATTGGTGGCCGTGTCTTCAACCACTACACCCCAAAACTCTGGAACTCTCACCCTCAATCCCCCGGCTTTTCCCCTTCCTTCCCCACCCCTCCACTGTCAAATCCTGCTTTCCTTTTTGATTGTGTTTAGGGTCACCTCCACTCTCCCTCTTCCACTGATTCATTGTCAGATTCTGCACTGTGCTTCTGTGAAGCACTTTGAGACTTCGTAGATGTGATAAGGTGCAAGGATCATTGTGAGTTTTTTGACTTTCATCTGAACAGATAGAAGAGGTTAATGTCCCATTTGAAGTGCAGCCTTATGATAACGCAACTCTTCCAGCACTGCTTTAGTGTCCAGATTAAGTTTGAAAGCGCTAGAGTGGAGCTTCAATTAACCCACAATGTTCTAACAAGACTGTGTACTATCAACTGAACCAACAACAATGGTGTCCTAAAGGCATTGAAAGGAGCCACCCTGACACCTGTAATCTTATGTACCTATCATGTTATATTAAAATAATCATAATATTCCTTGCATTTAATATAGCACCTTGTGAAGTCTTGTAGCTCAATGGTTAGAGCACTCGCCTCACAAGCGAGAGACGTGGGTTTGATTCGCGGCAGGGCAAAAATCTTGGGAAAGTTTCCTTACTGCACACGCCTGATAATAATCCTTCAAGAAAAAAACAATAATAAATTGTTCACTTCAATCCACAACTATTTGTGACACACTGCTGTGAGGAATTGGTTACCACGCTTCACCCACAAATATACACTCAATTCAATTTACAGTATACTGTATACTGTAAAGCACTTTGAGACATTAAAGGTGCTATATCAAATGCAAAGTTTATTAACCTACCAGAACATGTAAAGCAGTCACCAACTATGCATCATCCATCACGATGCAGGAACACTTCTGAAATCCACCGTATTTACTGATAGTTGAAGTAACAACCTTGTAAATATCCAACCCCCCTTATAGTAGTTTTCAGAGGAATCAACTCGTCATTCTTCATGAACAACAACATTTCATGAAATTGAAAATCAATAGCTGACTGATATCAGTAATCTCAGTGCTCTCATCTAGAGCTAATGAGAAGTATTTACATTTTTCAACCATTATCCTGAGTATTCACATGATTGTTCATGTCACTTATTGCCCTTGCCATTTTGGTGAGACAGTGCTACAGTTTAAACATTATTGGCTAGTTTTACATCAACAAATATACGATTGTTTATTGTATGTGTTGTAGCACTTTCTGATGTTGAGACTTCAACACGGATATTACTTGCAAGCAAACAAGGTACTGAGGTCTTCCATTATTTTCAAGACCTGTAGCTCAGTGATTAGAGGACTCGCCTTATACACGTGAGATCTGTGTTTTGAATCCAGGCAGGTCAGGGCGAAACCTTGGGCAGGTTTCCTCACTCCACACGCCTAATGATAATCCGTCCAAAAAAGACACCTATAATAAATTGCTCATTTCAATCCACGACTGTTTGTGGGTCACTGCTGTGCGCAATTGACTGCCGTGTTTTACCCACAAAGATACAGTCAATTCACTTTGCAGTATATTGTGTGAAGCGCTTTGAGACGTCTAGAAGACGTGAAAAGCGCTATATCAAATGCAAGGATTATTATTGTCAATAATAAATAAGTAATAAATTTCCCACATAAACTGAAATATTCTATTTTCCACTTCTATCTTCCATTTCCTATACCGCGACTTATAGTCCTGCTGGGGCGAGATTCCTACTGTAGCTGCCCAGGTTACACAAGCGAAGAGTGGCGCAGAACTTGAGGGGTAAGATGGAGAAGTTCTCTGGTTCTGTCGCTCTCTGGACTGCCTGAAGGTGCTGCGGTGTGCAGAAGAGAGATGTAGCGGGAGATTAAAAAAGTCAAGTATTATATTGTAGACTATTTGTGAAATACAGTATCAGTAACACTCAGTACATGTCTTTATGAATAGATGCATTCAAATTACTGTTAAGCCACTGAAGCTGGAATAAGCAATTATACGTGGAGAAAATGCCAGAGGCTCATTGTACTGTAACCATACTCCCAGCGTTCAACATGTGACTTTTTGAACACAACAAATTAAATCAAAAAGGTCATTGTGGCATGTTAAAGTGTTATTTCTGAATCAATACACACTAAAGCTTTATCTGAAAACTAATTTATATTATTTGATAGTTATACAACCCTGATGCCAAGCATTTTTAATTTGCTCACTGGATGTTTTATTCCAAGAAGAACTATAATTTTACACTATCATTTGACAGCAATGCATACTCTATGGAACTTTATGAATGGTTCCTTTGATGACTTTGGATACACTAAGAAAATGGGTGAGGTAGATAACTTCCACTTATTCACAGATGCACTAGGGAACGGCGATATGGGATTTTTCCGGATATGGATATATCGGTTTGCTCATACCTGCTTAAACCGATCTATCGAGTTTTGATGGCGCGCGCGCATTTATGGTGCGCGCTCAGTCGCGGTGCGCGCGCATTGACTGTGCGTCCGCACTGACGATGCGCGCGCAGTCGCGGTGCACACACATTTCAAAATGCGTGCTCTAGGTCCAGAAAGTTTGTAATGTTGGTGTCAAGGTCTGTTGAATTATACAATGTTGTTTGCTCCCTACCTCCCCCTCTCCTTCTCTCCCTCCCCCTCCACTCTCCCTCCCCCTCCACTCTCCCTCCTCCCTCTCTCCTCCCTGTCTCCTCTCCCTCCTTTCCCCCTCTCCCTCCCTCCCCTCTCTCCTTCTCTCCCTCCCTCCCTCTCTCCTTCTCTCCCTCCCCTCTCTCCTTCTCTCCCTCCCCTCTCTCCTTCTCTCCCTCCTTTCCCCTTGCTCCTTCTCTCCCTCCTTTCCCCCTCTCCTTCTCTCCCTCCCTCTCCTCTCTTCCTCTCTCCTTCTCTCCCAACTTCCCCCCTCTCCCTCCCTCCCCTCTCTCCTTCTCTCCCTCCTTTCCCCCTCTCCTTCTCTCCCTCCCTCCCTCTCCTCTCTTCCTCTCTCCTTCTCTCCCTCCTTTCCCCTCCCTCCTTTCCCCCTCTCCTTCTCTCCCTCCCTCATCTCTCTTCCTCTCTCCATCTCTCCCAACTTTCCCCCTCTCCTTCTCTCCCTCCCTCCCTCCCCTCTCTCCTTCTCTCCCTCCTTTTCCCCTCTCATTCTCTCCCTCCCTCTCCTCTCCTCTCTTCCTCTCTCCTTCACTCCCAACTTTCCCCCTCTCCTTCTCTCCCTCCATCTCTAAACACAAAATAGAACACACACCAAAAACAAAATCTAGAGATTTATTCTCCTCCATTTCTTGCTTGAAACTAGCATGTAATGTCCACGTGTAAATGAGATATATTACAATAGAAAAGAGAGAGACAGACAGTCTGACTGTTAGAGTTAGAAGCCAGATTATCACTGCTGTGTGTGTCTGACGCAGTGATAATCTGGCTTCTAACTCTCTCACACACAAAAATAACACTTACAGCCACAAAATGCCACTTATTTTTATGTAGTCTGAAGTCTGAATTAATGTCCTTCGCCATTGGCAAGCTCTCCTTTGCTATGCAAAAAGTGACAGCGTTCGTGATACTTTGCCACGTTTTGTCCCCTCTCTGGTACAATGTTCTCCTCTTAAATAAAGCAGGAATTGTTTGAGCTGCACTGGCCCCACTACCTGTCGCTTTCTCCGAAGCGCTGGTTCGACTTCCTGCTGTTGTCGACAATGATTTCGCTCTGAGGGCAGCGTGCTGGGCGGGGTGGTGCTGCTTAATGTGTTGTCGCAGGTTGCTCGTGCTCGAATCAGATGTCTTAACCAAGACCTTGCAAACTGTACATCTATACACACCATTACTGACTGCATTGTTTTCAAAGTAGTCTTTTCCCCATGATGAGAAAGGTAAATTTTCAAACTACAATTTTCAGCGATGCGACTTTGTTAAGACGCCACGACTCACGTCGAGTATACACAGTAAAGTGTGCGCGCGCATCGGATGTGCGCGCCCGTTAATTGTGCGCGCGCACCGAATGTACGCGCATTCCATGCTCTAGGTCTAGGAGGTTGCAATGCCGGCGACAAGGTAAGCTGGAAAAGATCGCATTACACTGATAATACCAACAATATTGATATATTGCCAGGAATGATATTAAAAATATATCGATGTATATTTTTAAAATCGAATCTCTCGATATAACAGTTTTTTTAGAATCACCATATCGGCATACCGATCTGAAAATCATATCGGGTTTAATCGAAAAACCGATTAATCGCCGTTCCCTAAGATGTACTATAGATTGCCATATTTATTCAGTTTACAATGTTTGATGCAAATACTGCTAATTTACATGGGTGGACAATTTCAGTGAATAGAAATACAGGAACCCCGCCCCAACCGCGGCCTCGTCAACCACGAAACTCACGCATCCACGGTTTGCTAAATGCGACAACCCTTGCAAACCGCGGCTTATAACCCTTGCTTATCCACGGGTTTTAACACTAACTTCACTCAGAGGGTAGTGAATTTATGTAATTCACTCCCCCAAAAGGCTGTAGATGCTCGGTCCTTGAACATTTTCAAGGCTGAGACTGATATATTTTTGAAAAATAGAGGGATTAGGGGATATGGGGATAGGGCGGGTAATCAAAGTTAGGTGAGAAGATCAGCCATGATCTTATTGAATGGCGGAGCAGGCTCGAAGGGCTGAGTGGCCTACTCCTGCTCCTAATTCTTATGTTCTTATGTTCAAACACTAGCGTTTAGCGCTAGGACCCAGTTGCGATGTCGCAACCAACCAGCGACAACGCTTCTCTTTTAGGATTAAGGTAAATACAGTAACATGAATTTATTGTTGCTTCTCCAGTCTAGCTAGTAAGTTTGGGAGCACTAGCTGCCAGGATCGGCAGATCTCTCTCTCTCTCTCCGTACCTCAGGCTGAAGAGGGATCTCTCTATGTCTCTCTCTCTGTGAGTGCATCTCGGACTTTAGAAAGGTCTCTCTCTCACCTTCTCTCTATTTCACCTTCTCTTTCCCCCCCCCTTCTCTCTCTCTTATTTGTCTGTGTGTAGATCAGACAAAGAACTGTGTCAGTCAGTCAGACAGCCTCCCTGCCACCCTCCATGTCTCTCTCTCTCTTTCTCTGTGTAGATCAGTCAGTCAGTTAGACAGACTCACGGATTGCTGCAGATGCGCCCAAACTTACTCCCCTTATCTCTATGTATGTTATAACTGTATGTGTTTTTCTGTGTTTAGTTCTACGAAACGTGAACTTACTCCCTGTATCCCCATGTTTCCGATAGGGCCCTGTATTTTCCCACCGCGGTTTTACCAACCATAGAGGTTTACAGGAACATATCCCCCATGGTTGGGGAGAGATACCTGTATACAGAATGTAACAATGAACATAATAGTAATTTACAGGGGATTTGAATCTCTATATCATCGCCGCTTAGCAAGCTTTCCATCAGGACAGTATATTACAAAGTCAAAGTTGATGAAATGTCCCAAGTATTTTGCAGTTATCACTGTCATATATAGCAACTGTTTTTGTTGGCAAACAATTATTTTAACACATAACAAGCAATAGTTTGTTCAAACATAGAAAAAGAGAAACAGGATGAAGCCATAAAACCTGTTGCACCTGTTCCACCGGTTTATACATACCTGGCAGATTTTTAAATCTCACACCCACTCTTTTGTCAGGGACAATCTTGCTTAACCGATAACTCTCTTAACCTCAAAGCTAGAAGAATTCAAGCCCCTATGAGGCGGATGTTCAAGATCCCACGGCACTATTTGAAAAGGGAAGGCAGTTTTCCCTGGTGTACTAGCCAACAACCCCCCAATTAAAATTAGTTATTCACTTAATGGCTGTTTGTGGTACAGTAAAAGCCCGTTTATCTAGCACCCGCAGGACCTGGCCAATGCCGGTTAAAGCGCCTGCTGGATATTCGGGCGGCCCGCTGTCGAAAACCCACAACAAAAAAATTAAACTTCTTTAACACACACCATACACACCAGAGTAAATAATAACAGATAATAACAGAATATTGTATTGCTACTTATTGTTAAAACTACTCTCTTGTGCTTCTCACCTTTATTGATTGAGGTTTACAGTCCAGCGATTCTTTTTAAAATGGAGGACGCCAAGCGGGTGAAAAAAATGGCAGCGTGATTTTTGAAGCCTTAACAGCGACAAGCCGATAACCCTAAACTCTACTAGCGGCAAACCGATAACCTTAGACTCTACTAGTGGCAAGCCGATAACCCTCAACTCTACTTGCGGCAAACCAATAACCTTAGACTCTACTAGCGGCAAGCCGATAACCCTAGACTCTACTAGCGGCAAACCGGAATACTGCACCTGCGTGACAATGACTCACAAATGCTCCACCACTATTGTTCCAGATAAGTTCCGGGTTATCATATGGGGACTTTTTGGGGGCATGCTGGTTGAACGGAAGTGTCGGTTCATCGAGTCACGAATAAACGGGCTTCTACTGTAAATTGCTATGCGCAATTGGCTGTCACATTCAATATCAATAATCTGCATTTAATATAGCGCTTTTCACGTCTTCTAGACATCTCAAAGCGCTTCACAGAATATACTGTATAGTGAATGTTTATATTTGTGGGCAAAATGCAGCAGCCAATTGTGCACAGCAGTGTCCCACAAACAGTCATGGATTGAAGTGACCAATTTATTATTGTTTGTTTTTGGTAAAGGATTATTATCAGGCGTGTGAAGTTAGGGAACTTGCCCAAGGTTTCACCCTGCCGGGAATCAAACCCAGGTGTCTCACTTGCAAGACGAGTGCTCTAACCATGGAGCTACAGGATTCCACAAAACTCAACCACAAAACACACAATCACTGTACTCTAGTCACTGTGAAATGCTTCGGGACATCTGCCCAACATGAAAAACCAAATGTATTACTATCTCTCTTTAATAATGCAGTATTTCTACTTTCTAAAAAAAAATCCATATCATTTTGAATACCTCAATCAAACCACTAGCGAACCTCTTCTGCTCTAAGGAACAAAAATCTAATCTCCTTAGCCTCTCGCCACAGCTGAATACCTTCATGTGAAAAGATGTGAAAAGTGCTATAACAAATGCAAGGATTATTATTATTATTTTGCGTATAATTCTAGTTTCATATACCTCTGATAAATAGAATGATCAAAGCAGGTTTTTCATATCGTGAAAAGGAAAAGCATGAAAGATGACAAATTACATTGTGATAGGAGCCTTGCTTTATTCCTAAAGTCAGAGTCCTATTAGATATTGCATGTATGGTATAATGGGTGACTAATGGGCATTTTACTTGTGTTTTGCAGGAGAAACCTATGCCATTTTTTATGAGACACATTATTTCTAAGATTTACATCGAGAGGCTAGTTAATTACCGCTGCCTCCTTCCCCTTTTTAAAAAAATCATAAAAATGACAAAACATTGTGTAATTTTGCCATATTAATTTGGATACAAGCAAATATTTTCTTTAAATTGCAAATTTCCAGATGACCAGATTACATTTGTTTCTGATTTATGAATTATTCTCTCCCCCGCCTCCCAAGGTGGCAATACTAAATGATGATCAATTAAAGTGCCTGCATTGCAGTTCTCAAACAACAGATTTATTAGACCAAGACTTGTATGAATGTACCTTGTCAAATAGCACCACAGCACTAAAGCACAGTCATTCTACATGAAGAAAGATTTTTGTACAAACAACTAAATACACCTATGTAGAAAGAAAAAGTTTAGTTTTTAATATAGTTCTAGGTTCTGCTATTCTTTGGTCATAAATCTGGCTCTTCAACCACCTGTCCACACACACCAAGTCGTTGGGACCGTCTCAAAGCAAATGCACTTCACAGGGTACACTGTAAGTGAAATGTGGCAGCCAGTTTGCACACATCAATGTCACGTAGACAGCGAGTGACGGATTTTATTTGGGGGAATCTGTTAGGTCAGAACACCGGGAGAAACTTCCTTCTCTTTTCAAATAGTGCCATGGGATCTTTAACATCCATCTGAGCAGACAGATGGGACCACGGTTTAAAGCCTCCAACAACACAACATTCCCCCAGCATTTCAATGACAGCTTTGGACTGTGTGATTCCAAGAACCAAAGTGGAGCTTTGAGCCCATAACCTTATGACTCAGAGGCAAGAGTGGTATCATTGCACTGTGCTGATACACCAGCCATCTGTCCACACACACAGTACATTATGTATAAAGTGTACATGGCCAATATGTTTATGTATATGTTATTATAACAGGACAACTTAGCCCACTGAAGTTCCTATAGATTTTCAGTTAACCGTGTTGCTGAAATAACATCAGTATCAGAGCTTTGTGTTATGGGAACAACAGAATCCAGAGGAGGCTTGGATATATAAAAAAAAGGCTACATCATTTGTGATGCATTCCAAAGAAAGACACATACAAAATTGCTTTGTTGCTATGGCAAACTATATTTAAATATAAAGGACATTTCAGTTGTGAAAAAAGCTGGAAAAAAACATTCTCAATGTTTGACCACAACAATAATGTAAAAATACTGCAACCAAAATCGCAATATAATTTGTTATTAAAATTTTTTGCAATCGCTAAAGGGATCATTTAGTTTTCTAATCAGTGTCAAATGTATTGACTGCCTTAAGGCTCCCCAAATACCTAAGCGGTAAATACAATAACATTTACACTTGTATGGTGTCTTTCATGTCAGAAAGAAGTCTCAATGCATTTCACTCTGGATGGGTTTTGAAAGCGCAAGGATTCCAGGATGGAATTCTGGATGTGGGGGGATGCAGGTCAAATTGGTTGAAGACATGATTATTGATAGTGGATCAGGGGACTTAATACAAGCCAGTCCTAGTAGAGTACTAGTTCTACGGTGGGGTGAGGCCATAATGTTATTTGAAAGTGAGGATTAGAATACGGATAAGAAACCACTAAAGGGTGGAGAGCCAGCAGAGCAAAACAAGGATGGGAGTGAAGGTCTCTCAGGATCTGATTCTGGGAAATGACAGGACTGCAGAATTCTAGATGGTCTGCAGTTTATGTAGGAAGGAGCAGGACACATCAGGAGAAAATACCATAAGAATATGGTAAGCAAGATTTAACCATATTATACTTGCAACCAAACTTTTGTAAGACAAATTCTATTTAATCCTGATTTACTAATAATGCATAGGTTTGGGCTCGAATATAAAAATGCTTATTTTTTGAATATTTTAATGGGAACTTTATACCCACCCAATAACAGGGAAACTGAACCTTCATTCAGCATCTCATTCAAAGGACATTTTCAAATAGTAGAACTATGAATAATTTCAAAACATATCATGGAACACATGAAGATAAAATTCTTTAGTAGCGGCTCTGCGTCAAATTGTTTACAAGTCTGTTTCCAGCCATGCTTTACGGTGGTGGAGCATAGATCTTAATATTAAAACCAAGCCATGGATAAATAAACAATTTCAAAAGCTAAATATTCTTATCTTAAAAATCGTTTTGTTTTCCTTCTACAAACTGCATGCGTCTAAGCCAAACGTTTTGACCTCCTCCTTGCAATAATGAAAGATGTGCAGAAGAATAAGGATAACATGGTAAGAATTGTACAAATACAATTCACTATTCAATGTCGAGCTACACAGGAAATTATTCTATAGAGCACAAACATAAAGGTTACTTTAAACTATACTATAAAGTCTCCTGAATGAATACAGAACCCCATGTGAATATTCTGACCATCAATCCCACCATTCATTCAATATCACAAAAACACCCAATGACATTGTCTTTGGGAACATAACAACAACAACTTGGATTTATATAGCGCCCTCCACACCGGACAGCGTTTCACAGCGCTTCCCAATAACAGATCCCGGGACTGAGCCAGGGGGAGGGGGAAGAAGGTGACCGAAAGCAGGGTCAAAAAGCAAGGTCTTTAGCCGAGACCTGAAAGTAGGAAGAGGGGACGAGGTGAAGGAAGTGAAGAAGTCAGTTCCAGAGCCTCGGGGCATAATGGCTGAAGGCACGACTGCCAATGGAGCAGCAAAGGATTCGGGGGACAAGGAGGAGGCCAGACTCAGTGACGCGAAGGCAATGGGTGCTATTGTAAGGAGAGAGGTCAGAGATGTAGGGGTTGCAGAGGAGTGGAGGGATTTGAAAATAAGAGTGAGGATCTTGAAATCGAACACACCACCTAATGTACAGAAACTTTCAATGTGTTTATGTTTCAAATTAAATAATGTATTACCCCAGGAGTTTCATACCACAACAATATAAAAATATAGCAGCAGAAAACAATTAAGAAACTAGAACAAGTGACTTTAAGTCAAGAGAATACTACAGTAATTAGCCAAAAATAAATAGTCCAAATACATATTGCTTGGAATAACAATACAGTAAGCCTTTCCTCACAGCTCAGCCCAAAAGATGAAACCCTTCAGAACACTAATTATTTCTTGAATGTAATTACTTTTTGCTGACAATGTTATGAAAGCAAAGGAGAAAAATAACCTTCAAGTGTACAGAGACAAATGGCTGGCTCCTGGTAAGTTTTAAACCAAAAATTCAATTAAGTGGTTTCAATTATGATCTTAAGTCACCTATCTCTCCGACCTGCTGTCTCCCACCCGCCAGCCCACCCATCCCCTCCGCTAGCCCACCCATCCCCTCCGCTCAGCACACTCTGGCCTCCACCCTAACCGCCCCACTGTGAAACTCCATCCCGCAATCCCTTAGCCTCACTTCTTCGTTCCTCCTTCGAGGCCGGTCTCAAGACCTTCCTCTTCGACCGGTGCCTTCTGCTCCCCTCCTAACTCTTCCCCCTCTCCTTCCCCTTCCCCCTTCCCCCTTCCCCTTCCCCCGACCCTTCCCCTTCCCCTTTCCCCCTTCCCCTTCCCCCACTGCTCGGGTCCCGAACTGATTGTTCAGCGCCTTGGGATGTCCTCCCATAGTGAAAGGCGCTCTGTAAATGTCATTGTGTTGTTGTTAAGCCAACATCCTTTTAAAATCAATGACCTCGACCCAATATTATCTATATGAAACAGACAGAAACATTTTAACAAAAATATCAGCTAAACTACAGTACTTTGTCCTGTCTGCTGTATAACACAGAAAAGCAAAGAAAACAATCAGGGTATTTGGAGAAGTTCCAATTGAAAGTACAGTAATTCAGAATAGTATGTAATGCTGTTGAATATTAAGCAACGGCTTAAAATTCACATGGGATTTATTATTTTGGACGTTAAAATATATATTTTAACATGATATTCTTTCATAACCTGCAAATCAGACCAACCCATACAGTACAGCTTTCATCGCACTTAAATGAGTAACCCTGATATAAGAAAGATGATTTTAAAATACTGTGAAAAGAAAAAAAATCAAGGCAATGAATACTTCCTCCACATTTCACAATTACAATCGTCAGCTTCTCCTCTGAATGGTAAACAGCGAGGAGCTGTCTGTGTGCAGGCTTTTCAATCCACTTCAAGATCCATAGGTCTCCATGGATCTTGAACACATCCTAAAGTGATGCTTTTATATTTAAAAAAAAGTCACTGCAGTGAATATAATCTATTCCCACAAAATAAACACGGCAGTTTAACATCAGTTTACACTAACGGTGGGGGTTATACAGCCTCCCCTCAACCCCCAGCCTCTCCCACTCACCCCAGCCTCGCCTCTCCCCCCCAGCCTACCCTCTCCCCCCAGCCTCTCTCTCCCTCCCCCCAGCCTCCGTCTCCCCACCCCAGCCTCCCTCCCCCCTCCCCTACCTCTCCCCCCAGCCTCTCCTCCCTCCCCCAGCCTCCCGTCTCCCCCCAGCCTCCCCCCCTCCCCTACCTCTCCCCCCAGCCTCTCTCCTCCCCCCAGCCTCCCCCCACCCCAACCTCTCCCCACAGCCTCTCTTCCTCCCCCCAGCCTCCCCTCTCCCCCCCAGCCTCCCCCTCTCCCCCCAGCCTCCCCTCTCCCCCCAGCCTCGCCTCTCCCCCCAGCCTACCCTCTCCCCCCAGCCTCTCTCCCTCCCCCCAGCCTCCCCTCTCCCCCCCAGCCTCCCCCCCCTCCCCAACCTCTCCCCACAGCCTCTCTCCCTCCCCCCAGCCTCCCCTCTCCCCCCAGCCTCCCCTCTCCCCCCAGCCTCCCCTCTCCCCCACCAGCCTCCCCCCCTCCCCTACCTCTCCCCCCAGCCTCTCTCCTCTCCCCCCAGCCTCCCCTCTCCCCCCAGCCTCCCCCCCTCCCCAACCTCTCCCCACAGCCTCTCTCCCTCCCCCCAGCCTCCCCCTCTCCCCCCAGCCTCCCCTCTCCCCCCAGCCTCCCCTCTCCCCCCAGCCTCCCCTCTCCCCCCAGCCTCCCCTCTCCCCCCAGCCTCTCTCTCCTCCCCCCAGCCTCCCCTCAACCCCCAGCCTCCCA
>CM068743.1:133881992-133921475 GCA_035084275.1 Hydrolagus colliei | reverse complement strand
TCCCCCCTCCCCCCCCCCCCCCCCCCCACCCCCCCCCCCCTCCCCCCCCCCCCCCCCCCCCCCCTCACCCCCGTGCTGCCTGTGTAGGCCATGGCAGGCGGAGAGCAGGATGACGGCGCCCAGAGCCAGCAGTTTGGCGTTGCCGATGTTGAAGTGCTGGTTGATCTCCCGCTTCCCCAGAGCGTAGGCCTGCGCCGCCATCTTCCCTCCTCCATGACAACTGAGCGAGAGCCGCCGCCAGGCCCCGAGCAGCCGCCCCCCGCCCCGCCCCCCGCCAGGCCCCGGCCACAACACCAGGCCCGGCCCCGGGGAGGAGCCAGGGCCCCACTGGCACATGGGGAGAGAGGCGGGGCCGAGGGCCGAGACACAGGGAGAGACACAGAGAGAGGGAGAGAGAGAGACACAGAGAGAGAGAGAGACACAGAGAGAGAGAGAGACACAGAGAGAGAGAGAGACACAGAGAGAGTCACAGAGAGAGAGAGAGAGTGTGAGGGTCAGAGAGAGAGACACAGAGAGAGAGAGAGAGGGAGAGAGGGTCAGAGAGAGAGACACAGAGAGAGAGACACAGAGAGAGAGAGGGAGGGAGAGGGGAGAGAGGGTCAGAGAGAGACACAGAGAGAGAGACACAGAGAGAGGGTCAGAGGGTCAGAGAGAGAGACACAGAGAGAGAGAGAGTGTGAGGGTCAGAGAGAGAGACACAGAGAGAGAGAGACAGGGTCAGAGAGAGAGAGAGAGAGAGTGTGAGGGTCAGAGAGAGAGAGAGAGAGAGTGTGAGGGTCAGAGAGAGAGAGAGAGAGTGTGAGGGTCAGAGAGAGAGAGAGAGAGAGTGTGAGGGTCAGAGAGAGAGAGAGAGAGTGTGAGGGTCAGAGAGAGAGAGAGAGAGTGTGAGGGTCAGAGAGAGAGAGAGGTAGAAGAGAGGGTCAGAGAGAGAGAGAGTGTGAGGTGTCAGAGAGAGAGAGAGAGTGAGTGAGGGTCAGAGAGCGAGACACAGAGAGAGAGAGTGTGAGGGTCAGAGAGAGAGACACAGAGAGAGGAGAGAGGGTCAGAGAGAGAGAGAGAGAGTGTGAGGGTCAGAGAGAGAGACACAGAGAGAGAGAGAGAGGGAGAGAGGGTCAGAGAGAGAGAGAGAGAGTGTGAGGGTCAGAGAGAGAGACACAGAGAGAGAGAGAGAGGGAGAGAGGGTCAGAGAGAGAGAGAGAGAGTGTGAGGTCAGAGAGAGAGACACAGAGAGAGAGAGAGAGGGAGAGAGGGTCAGAGAGAGAGACACAGAGAGAGAGACAGAGAGGAGAGAGATGTGAGGGTCAGAGAGAGAGACACAGAGAGAGAGAGAGAGAGAGAGAGGGTCAGAGAGAGAGAGACAGAGAGAGAGAGAGAGAGGGTCAGAGAGAGAGACACAGAGAGAGAGAGAGAGGGAGAGAGGGTCAGAGAGAGAGACACAGAGAGAGAGACACAGAGAGAGAGAGTGTGAGGGTCAGAGAGAGAGACACAGAGAGAGAGAGAGAGAGAGAGAGAGGGTCAGAGAGAGAGAGAGAGAGAGAGAGGGTCAGAGAGAGAGACACAGAGAGAGAGAGAGAGAGAGGGTCAGAGAGAGACACAGAGAGAGAGAGAGAGAGAGAGAGAGGGTCAGAGAGAGGGAGAGAGGGTCAGAGAGAGAGAGAGAGTGTGAGGGTCAGAGAGAGAGAGAGAGTGTGAGGGTCACAGAGAGAGAGAGAGAGAGAGGATCACAGAGAGAGAGTGTGGAGGGTCACAGAGAGAGAGAGAGAGTGTGAGGGTCAGAGAGAGAGAGTGTGAGGGTCACAGAGAGAGAGTGTGAGGGTCACAGAGAGAGAGAGAGAGTGAGGGTCACAGAGAGAGAGTGTGAGGGTCACAGAGAGAGAGAGAGTGTGAGGGTCACAGAGAGAGAGTGTGAGGGTCACAGAGAGAGAGAGAGTGTGAGGGTCACAGAGAGAGAGTGTGAGGGTCACAGAGAGAGAGAGAGAGTGAGGGTCACAGAGAGAGAGAGAGTGTGAGAGTCACAGAGAGAGAGAGAGAGAGAGAGAGTGAGGGTCAGAGAGAGAGAGTGTGAGGGTCACAGAGAGAGAGAGAGTGTGAGAGTCACAGAGAGAGAGAGAGAGAGAGTGAGGGTCAGAGAGAGAGAGTGTGAGGGTCACAGAGAGAGAGAGAGAGAGAGTGTGAGGGTCACAGAGTGAGAGAGAGAGAGAGAGTGTGAGGGTCAGAGAGAGAGAGAGAGAGTGTGAGGGTCACAGAGAGAGAGAGAGAGTGTGAGGGTCACAGAGAGAGAGAGAGAGTGTGAGGGTCACAGAGAGAGAGAGAGAGTGAGGGTCACAGAGAGAGAGAGAGTGTGAGAGTCACAGAGAGAGAGAGAGTGTGAGGGTCAGAGAGAGAGAGAGTGTGAGAGTCACAGAGAGAGAGAGAGAGAGAGAGTGAGGGTCTGAGAGAGAGAGTGTGAGGGTCACAGAGAGAGAGAGAGTGTGAGGGTCACAGAGTGAGAGAGAGAGAGAGAGTGTGAGGGTCACAGAGAGAGAGAGAGAGAGTGTGAGGGTCACAGAGAGAGAGAGAGAGAGTGTGAGGGTCACAGAGAGAGAGAGAGTGTGAGGGTCACAGAGAGAGAGAGAGAGTGTGAGGGTCACAGAGAGAGAGAGAGTGTGAGGGTCAGAGAGAGAGAGAGTGTGAGGGTCACAGAGAGAGAGAGAGTGTGAGGGTCACAGAGAGAGAGAGTGTGAGGGTCACAGAGAGAGAGAGAGAGAGTGTGAGGGTCACAGAGAGAGAGAGTGAGGGTCACGGACAGAGAGAGAGAGAGAGTGTGAGGGTCACAGAGAGAGAGAGTGAGGGTCACGGACAGAGAGAGAGAGAGAGTGTGAGGGTCACAGGGACAGAGAGAGAGAGTGTGTGAGGGTCACAGAGAGAGAGAGAGAGTGTGAGGGTCACAGAGAGAGAGAGTGTGAGGGTCACAGAGAGAGAGAGAGAGTGTGAGGGTCACAGAGAGAGAGAGAGTGTGAGGGTCACAGAGAGAGAGAGAGTGTGAGGGTCACAGAGAGAGAGAGAGAGTGTGAGGGTCACAGAGAGAGAGAGTGTGAGGGTCAGAGAGAGAGAGTGTGAGGGTCAGAGAGAGAGAGAGTGTGAGGGTCACAGAGAGAGAGAGTGTGAGGGTCACAGAGAGAGAGAGTGTGAGGGTCACAGAGAGAGAGAGTGTGAGGGTCACAGAGAGAGAGAGAGAGTGTGAGGGTCACAGAGAGAGAGAGTGTGAGGGTCAGAGAGAGAGAGTGTGAGGGTCAGAGAGAGAGAGAGTGTGAGGGTCACAGAGAGAGAGAGAGTGTGAGGGTCACAGAGAGAGAGAGTGTGAGGGTCACAGAGAGAGAGAGTGTGAGGGTCACAGAGAGAGGGAGACAGAAGGTCACAGAGAGACCGTTTGAGGGTCAGAGACGGAGCCATTGAGAGTCACAGAGACCGAGGGAGTCAGTGTGAGGGTCAGAGAGTCAGAGGGAGAGTGTCACAGAGGGTCAGAGAGAGAGAGGGTCAGAGAGAGGGTCAGACAGGAGGTCAGAGAGACAGTGTCAGAGGGTCAGAGAGAGAGGGTCAGAGGATCAGAGAGAGAGGGTCAGAGAGACAGTGTCAGAGGGTCAGAGAGAGAGGGTCAGAGGATCAGAGAGAGAGGGTCAGCGAGAGAGTGTGAGGCCATGTGCGCCTGCCCACACACACCCTGATAGGGTCACCTACTGCTTTTGGAGGGTGCCCGATGTGCCCCCGTAGGTGCCCATGTTTACCGTATGTAGTAGAGTTTTGGGGACGCTCTTTGGTTTCATGTCAAGCGTCCCTCTGTACCTGTATGTTTATCTCAGACTGTTTAGGGTGTGTTCGGGGGCTGCCCACTGAGCTGTTTCCTGCCGGGGTCAGCCCGCACCTGGCTGTTGATGGATTCGAATTTCAGCTTGTCCCATAGTGTCTAGTCCCTGATCCTCGCGTGCGCGGGCCTGAGACAGGGTCTCGCCATCCCTTCACCTGGTTTCGTGAGTGCCAAAGGGCTCCCTTTACAGAGGTTATGATGCTATAGGCACACTCGATGTGGGCTTCACTGTGGGTGCCCGGGAGGAGGCTGTACAGCACAGACAAACCGCGAGACTATCCACTCTTATCTTTCTCCAAACCACCTTTGCAAAACAACACTTCAGGAAGAGGTGGTCCACGGTCTTCTGACCTCTGCACCTGTCCCAAGGGTATATAGAGCTCCTCTGGGTCTGGCCTCCTCCATGTCCCCCCGAATCCTCCGCTCCACCCTCGGCGGCCGTGCCTTCAGCCACTACTCCCCGAGGCTCTGGAACTCTCTCCCTCACTCCCTTCCCCTCGCCCCCTCTCTTCCCAGCTTCAGGTCACAGTTGAAGACCTTTCTCTTCGACCGTGCCTTTGGTCACCTTTCTCCCCCTGTCCCTGTCTCGGTCCCGGGATCCGCTATTGTGAAGCTCTGAGACGCTGTCCGGCGTGGAGGGCGCTGTATACATCAAAGTTGTTGTTTTCATATCTTCTAGGCGTCTCAAAGCGTTTCGCAGAATATACTGTAAAGTGAATTGACTGTATATTTGTGGGCAAAATATATGGGTTGACCATGGCGCCCGAGGCCAGCTCAACCAGTCGCAGCAGGAGAAGCTCCTGCACAAAATGGTTGTAAATAAATACAAGTACAGAAGGTTGCTTGACATGTAATCAAAGAACGTCCTGAAAATGTATGTAACGTAAACGTGTGAGTATGGTGCACATGGCTGTGGTGCACAAAGGGAGGACTCCTGACTTAAAGAGAGCTTCCCCAGAAAAATGTGTGGAAAAATGTGCAGAACCTCTGTGCAGGGCAGAAAAATGTACCACGAGCAAAGGAACCAATATTTTTGGTATTGGAAAAAGGAGATAAATAAATATATATTTTCCCCCCAAAAAAGTTGCAAATGCCAAGTAGCCATGAAACCAATTTTTGGTCTGTACAAAAAGTATGAGATTGTGCATATACAGGGAAGCCTCGGTTGGTTGCCGAGGCACTGCAGGTGCAGGTTGACTAACAATAGGCATTGGTCAACAACAACAAAAATACACTTGTGTAGCGTCTTTCACGTCAGGAGGACGTCCCAAGTTGCTGGACAGTCATCGTTTCAGACCCGAGCTAGGGTTGGAGAGGGTAGGGGGGATTTGGGGAGGGTAGGAGGAGATTTGGGGTGACCAATGGGACCATTGAAGTGGAGGGTTTTGAGGTGGGACTTGAAGGAGGCCAGGGAGGGGACGAGGCAGAGGGACTGCAGGACAGAGTTCCAGAGGTTGGGGGCAGAGTGGCTGATGTCTCGCCTGCCAATGTGGATTGGTCGGGGGATGTGGAGCAGGCAGGGGCCTGCTGAGCACAGGGGGCCTGCTGAGCACAGGGGGCGAGCAGTTTGATAGGGGGTTAGGAGGTCGTAGAGGTAGGACGGGGCGAGGCCATGGAGGGCTTTGAATGTGAGAGAAGAACACAGGTGTCCCTTGCTACAATGCCTTTGGAGAGTAAGAGGAAATCAATTTGCAAGTGGACCAGTGAATGTCAATAAGACAGAGACTCTCACACTTGCCTCACATCACTGCCTTCTCATCCCAAGTGCTGACAGCATCAATCTACTTGGATGCATTCTCACCTCATGGCTCCAAGAGCCAACATGGGGCTTGAACCCACGGTTTTCTGGCTCAGGGGTGAGAGTGCTTCCAACTGAGCCAGGCTGACATGCAATTTTATTAATTTCTTCGGGTTTCAAATAATTGATATACTTATATATTTATATTTATATGATTTGGAAATTGCAGACAAATGTTCCAAAGATTCAGTTCATTTAGCTCTTACATCAATGCACAATGTAATGCATTTTATATACAGTAATAAGAACTGGTATCTGTAAATTTATATAACTTTTTGTGAATTATTGATTATGCTGCCTTATGGACAGAAAGATATCTATAAAAATGAACAGCGCAATAAATATGGCTCACATATAAACATTTGGCATCTCTGAATCCTGGAGGTTTCCCACAGAAAGTGCAGTATTGCTCACAAATATACAGTCAATTCACTTCACAGTATATTCTGTGACATCGAGCTTTGAGACATCGAGAAGATGTGAAAACCGCTATATCAAATGCAAGGATTATTATTATTTATTATAGTATAAATTGGGTCAGTATTTTGACTCTAGAAACAAATTGCGCCGGAGCTCGCCTGTCAAGACCATCTGGAGGAGATGTCTGCATGGTGCAATTCACTGACAAGGTGGACATTTATTCCACAGACAATTCAGCCTGAAAACCCTAAAGTTTTAATGCGGCATCTGCGTCACAACCTTATCTCATCACCTGGAATATAAATTCTTCTTCGTGGACAAACCACGGAGTGGAGGAAATTCTTACATCAACAATACGGTAAAGGGAAAAAGCTTGCTTACTGTTTGTATGCACCATCTAGTGGCAAGTTATATAGCAGGCAAAGCCACGGTTAATTAAAGTTACAAAATGTGCGGTTTGAAGAGGCATGAAGTTGGGATGCAACATATTGTATAACATTTGGATAAACCTGGAGAGTATCCAGCCATGATTTGCCCACTTGACACCTGGTCTGAATGAGCTAGCTTGATGAGAGACAGATTGGGCAGCAGAGGAGGTTGAGACGTGATTTGTTTGAGGTACTGTCTTCAAAATAATAATAATAATCCTTGCATTTGATATAGCGCTTTTCGCGTCTTCTAGACGTCTCAAAGCGTTTCACAGAATATACTGTAAGATGAATTGACTGTATATTTGTGGGCGAAACGCGGCAGCCAATTGTGCACCACAGTTTCATGGATTGAAATAACCAATTTGTTATAGTTTTTTTGGGGAGGGATTATTATCAGGCATGGAATCAGGAAAACTGTGTACGGTTTGCCCTGCCTGGATTCGAACATAGGTCTCACGCTTGTAAGATGAGTGCTCTAACCACTGTGCTGCAGGACTCCACTTCAGAGTAGTGAAAGTAATTGATGGTTTAGATAGACGAAGGATTTATTAAAAGGTGTTATGACTTAAATCAAAACAATAATGGTTGGAAAATAGGTCAACAAGCATTTTATCACACAGAAGGTATGTAGATTTGATCAATTTAAGCGCTTCGGGACATTACCCCACCTGACAGGTGCTATACAGATAATAAAATATAATCTTTGCATTTGATATCGCACTTTTCATGTGTTCTAGATGTCTCAAAGCACTGCAGATACACATACTGTGAAATGAAATGACCGTATATTTGTGGGTGAAACGCGGCAGCCAATTGTGCACAGCAGCGTCCCACAAAGAGCAATGGATTGAAGTGACCAATTTATTATGTTTTTTTTTCTTGAGGGATTATTATCAGGCATATGGTACACGGAAACTTGCCCAGGTTTTTGCCCTGCCGGGAATCAAACCCAGGTTCTCTTGATTGTGTGGCAAGTTCTCTAACCGCTGAGCTGTAGGACTCCACTATAACAATAAATGCTAATTATTTTTGTAGAAGTGGATTGCTTTGCCTCAGAAAGCTGCAGATCATAGAATCATAGAATTTTATGGCACAAAAGGAGGCCATTCGGCCCATCTAGTCTGTGCCGGCTCTTTGAACAGAGCAACTCAATCCCACTGCCCAGCTCTCTCCCTATAACCTAACAGACCTGTTCTCCCTAAATAAAGATCTAATTCTCTTTTAAAAGCTGTTATTGAATCGGCCTCCATCACCTTTTCAGGCAATGCATTCCAGATTCGAACAACCCGCTGAGTGAAAACATTTCTCCTCAGCTCCCCTCTGTTTCTTTTTGAAACTATTTTAAATCTGTGACCACAAGTCACAGATTCGCCCACCAGTGGAAACAGTTTTTCCTTATTCACCCTGTCGAATCCCCTCATGATTTTATAAACCTCTATTAGGTCTCCTCTCAACCTTCTCTGTTACAAAGAGAATAAACCTAGCCTATCTAGCCTTTCCCCATAACTGAAGTCCCTCAATCCTGGTACCATTCCAGTAAACCTTCTTTGCACCCTTTCCAATGCCTTAACATCCTTTCTATAGATGTGGAATCAAAAAGAATAGAGACAAACATACTTGGGTAGTAGAGCTATTAAATGTTTGGCATGAGGATTAAAAGATCTGACAACATCAAATTATAATAATAGTTTTCAGAGTTCTTGAATCAACATAATAATGTACAACAACAACTTGCACTTATATAGCGCATTCCAGAGCATGAGCGGAGAGACTGGTTGACTATATTGGCGAGCAGTGAGGAGAGAAGGGGGAGTTAAGTGACCAGTAGCTGAGTGGGGAGGGGGTCGAGGCAGCAGGTTGTGAACATGCAGGTGAATGGGGTTCAGACGGAGGATGGAGAAATGGAGGCGAAGGAGAGTAAGGTGGGGGGAGTGGCAGGAGACATGGATTTAAGAGGGGTGGGGGGGAAGGACGGTGGAGCCAAACAAGTGTTTTTGGTTTTTGAGGCGAAGAAGTCTAGGATCTCTTCACGCTTGATGTGAGAGTAGAGGGAATTTGAGAGGGTCCACAAAGGAGGTGATGCTTTTAAAAAAAAAAAGTTTTTTTAAGAAAAGTAGTAGATTCAAAGAAAAAAGATACTTTAGGAGATGCATGACAACATTGAAAGCTGATTGTGAGTCCACTTTTCATTGTACACTACATTATATATTAAATACTGTACTCATATTCGATCAATGTCTGATAGAAATAACTCTTCATGTTATCTCTTCAGCTATTGAGTGTAAATGTAACTGAGGGACTTCAGTTATGGGGAAAGGCTAGATAGGCTAGGTTTATTCTCTTTGTAACAGAGAAGGTTGAGAGGAGACCTAATAGAGGTTTGTAAAATCATGAGGGGATTCGACAGGGTGAATAAGGAAAAACAGTTTTCACTGGTGGGCAAATCTGTGACTCGTGGTCACAGATTTAAAATGGTTTCAAAACAAAGCAGAGGGGAGCTGAGGAGAAATGTTTTCACTTAGCGGGTTGTTCGAATCTGGAATTCATTGCCTGAAAAGGTGGTGGAGGCCGATTTGATAACAGCTTTTAAAAGAGAATTCGATCTTTATTTAGGGAGAACAGGTCTGTTGGGTTACGAGGAGAGAGCTGGGCAGTGGGATTGAGTTGCTCTTTTCAAAGAGCCGGCACAGACTAGATGGGCCGAATGGCCTCCTTTTGTGTCGTAAAATTTTATGATTCTATGATTCTAACGCAGCACTCCAGCCATTGACTTTATCAGCATAGATAACCCTGTTGCGCTTCAGTAAAAAAAACACCTTCTTGTCCGCAACAGGAGTGAAATAGTTACCTAAAATATGTGATTACATTTTTTTTTTTTTACCCGGATTCAGATCCTTGAGGACACCCACCTCCATCGTCATTGATGACCCTATGTCTAGTCAGAGAGTCCTATCTTTCTCAGGTGTCAGTTTGGCTAATTTGGTGGCGCTCTTGTCACTGGTTCAGAAGGTCGTGGGTTCAAGCCCCACATTGGCTGCCATGAACTTATAGTTTAGTTACAGTTCGGTTCCAGGAAAACGCGGCCTTGTTGGAGGGATGGCATTTGGGTGATTAAGCCAACTTTCAATTCTTCATGTCAATATTAAAGATCAAATAAAACTGCCTGAAAGATTATGCAATTTTCTCGTGTCCCAGCCAATAATTCTGCAGATAAATTCACCAAAGTCATCTCATGGCTGTTTGCAGGACCTTTCTGGTGCTAATGACTGCTGCCGTCACAAACTTCAATATACAGTACTGTGTTTTGATATGATGATGCAAGTTCTTCAATTCACACTGTTTGCATTTATATACTGCAGGAGTGTCAGATGTTTTCCTGCTGAGAGGCAGCTCCGCAGGTTGGTTTAAGCAAGTCTCACAAATCCTTGTCGGCCTTCCCAGCTCCTCCCTTCACAGGCTTATTCAGAACTCTGTAGCTTGAGTAGTATTCCACACTAAGCTCTGCGACCACATCACTCCCACCCTGGCCTATCTCCACTGGCTCCCCATCGCCAGAGGATCCAATTCAAGATCCTCGCCCTCACTTTCAAGGCCATTCACGGCCTTGCCCCCACCTATCTCTCTGACCTACTGTCTCCCTATCAGCCTGTGCCCGCACCCTCCGTTCAGCAGACTCAGGCCTGCTCCGCGTCCATCGCCCTAACCACCCAACCATCAGCGGCCGGGCTTTCAGCCTCTCTGCTCCCACACTATGGAACTCCATCCCACAGCCCCTCCACCTCATCTCCTCCCTTTCCTCCTTTAAGTCCGGTCTCAAGACAAGACCTTCCTCTTCAAGTATGTCTTCTGCTCCCCTCATAACTCTCCCCCCTTTCCTACTCTCCTTCCCCCTATCCTGATTCCCCCCTCGCCCCACACCTGCTCAGGTCCCGACCTGACTGTTCAGTACCTTGGGATGTCCTCCCAATGTGAAAGGCGCTCTATAAATGTAATTTTGTTGTTGTTGTAATGCAATTCTCTTTGCAGTTGGATATCTAAACCAGCATTTCTACGTGTTGTCCAACAACAACTTGCATTTATTTAGTGGCCTTTATGCAGGACTACTATTTTTTAAACCATCCACTTGGCTTAATTTTCTCATTGAATTTATATGGACAGCTTTTAAAAATAAGTCATAAATTGTCTCATCATCAGGTTTGTTAAAATTTGTATATTTTATAAAAGTTGATATTTGAAATTTATTTATAGTATTTGAACATATGCTGAATTGCAACACTGTGCTACATATTGAAGTTTTCATTGATTGAAATCTGTGTATGTAAACAGCCCGAGAACGCACCTCAGCCACATCCACATTCATTTCAAAGTTACTGTGAAATTTTACTCAATTTTAATGAGTAAATATTGTTAATATTGAAAAGCAAACCCAATCCAATATACTGTACTGTATGTCCAATTCTGTTGTTTGTAAATTTGGTTCCATGTGGAGGTTTCCTATGCCTTTATACATTATATCTGTTTATATATCCTATATATATCTGTTTTAAGATGGAGTCTGCATGAATCCAAAGTTTCAGGTATATATAAAATGGAGGATAATGTTGTGCAAGTATCCTTTTTCTGCCTATGATCTGTTTCTATCTTGCTGAGAGCAAAATAATTCTGCAGTTGCTGGAAATCTGAAATATAAACAGAAGTATCTGTTATCACTCAGCAGGTTAGATAGGAACTATGTAGCGAGGAAAGTGGGTTAACGTTTCAGGTCGATTACCTTTCGTCAGAACGACAAAGTTGTTTCCTCTCTCCATCGATGCTGCCGAGTCTGCTGAGTGTTCCCAGTGGCTTCTGTTTTTATTTCAGTCTTTTTTCGACTGGTTTTTGTTTGGTGATATTTCTTGACATTTAACACGTTATAGCTCCAATTAGTATTATGCTAGATAGCTGTGATCCAGCTAAAGAAACATCAGTCAGCAACTGTCACTTGCCAGTAATTGAAGAATAATAACACCTATATCTGATATACTGTGTTTTGTGTTGGGACCACCTCTCAAAGTACTTCACAGGATATCCTGCCAATTATGATGATTGTATAATGTACTTTGTAGGCTATCATGAAAGAGGACTATGAGAAATAAAGCAATGTTCTGCATATTAAAATACTTGAAAACAAAACTGGACGAACAATTTGATGGACATCAGAATATCTTGGATATCAATGAAGGCTGGGGTTTTAACTGTCGAGTGTGGTTTGAAGGGTGATTGATAATGTGTAATAATGATGACTCGTGTTTACATTCGACAGGAACTCTGCAGTTGAAATGGCAATGTAGATTTATACACATTATCCTGATCTTTATTAGACTGTGCCAAGTGTCAGCTTGACTCACTTTTGCCTCTGCATCTATGGCAGATTGCATAGATTCTTATTCAGGAGCAAAATAATTCCAAGTGGCTCATCTGGAGAAAGAAATAGATTGCTTATGGATCCACCAGATGTAGCTTTTGGTCAGTCAGCCGTCCGATACATTCAGACGACCCATTTGCGTAGATTTGACGGGATAAAAAATTGTGTATTTCTCTGCTGTAACTTGGATTCTTTGATCACGTATGACAGGAATGACCAACTTGCTTTGGATTACCACGTTTACCACATTAAGATCCATTACAACGATTTCTCAGTATGTTTCGGATTTTGCTGTCTGCTCTCTGGCAATTTCTATTGTGTGATTTATACTGTGTGCTATTCGACCTCCAATTATGCATCAATTGTTTATGACTGCAACATACTATATTCAACCATAGATAGCAGCAGTCACAAGGCAGGTGTCTGGAAATCTGAGTCCGGTTGGATATTCTTAAGCATTGTGATAAGTTTCTGCGAGTATCAGACACCAGAACTGGCTGATGAAACTGGCTGAACCAAAACCAAAATTTGGTGCATCTATAACTACAGCAACAACAACAACAAAATTACATTTGTATAGCACCTTTCACATCAGGAAGATGTCCCAAGATGTTGGACAGTTATTGATTCAGACCCGATCTGAGGACAGGGATGGGGAGGAAGGAGTTGCCAATGTGTCCATCGAAGAGAGTCTTGAGGCGAGACTTGAAGGAGGCCAAGGAGCGGGCGAGGTGGAGGGACTTCGGGATGGGAGTTCCAGAGGTTGGTGGCAGAGTGGCTGAAGGCTCACCCGCCAATGGTTGAGCAGGTGGCTCGAGGGACGTGGAGCAGACCAGAACCTGCTGAATGGAGGAGTTGGGCAGGTTGGTAAGGGGATCGGTCACGGATGTAGGGTGGGGTGAGGTTGTGGAGGGCTTTAAATGTGAATCCAGTACAGCAATCATTACCTTTACAAAACAAAAATATGTTGACGAAACATAGAAACAGGAGAAGGCTATTCATCCCTTGGAGCATGTTTTGTCATCCTTATAAGATAATGGCTGATCTGTACCTCAACTCCAATTACCTGCCCTTGCCTGGATCCCCTGACCAAACAAATATCTATCCACCCCAGGCTTGAAAATGCGAATAAATCCACAGCTGAAGATTCATAGATTCATAGATTCATAGAATTTTACGGCACAAAAGGAGGCCATTCGGCCCATCTAGTCTGTGCCGGCTCTTTGAAAAGAGCGATTCAATCCCACTGCCCTGCCCGCTCCCCATAGCCTAATAGACCTGTTCTCCCTAAATAAAGATCTAATTCCCTTTTAAAAGTTGTTATCGAATCAGCCTCCACCACCTTTTCAGGCAATGCATTCCAGATTTGAACAACTCGCTGAGTGAAAAAATTTCTCCTCAGCTCCCCTCTACTTCGCCTTGAAACTATTTTAAATCTGTGACCACGAGTCACAGATTCACCCACGAGTGGAAATAGTTTTTCTCTATTTGCCCTGTCGAAACCCCTCATGATCTTATAAACCTCTAGTAGGTCTCCCCTCAATCTTCTCTGCTCCAGAGAGAATAACCCTAGCCTATCTAGCCTCTCCTCATAGCTGAAGTCCCTCAATCCTGGCACCATCCTAGTAAATCTTCTTTGAACCCTTTCCAAAGTCTTCACATCCTTTCTGTAGTGTGGTGACCAGAATTGAACACAGTATTCCAGCTGAGGCCTCACCAAAGTCTTATAGAGGTTAGTCAGCACTTCCTGACTTTTGTACTCTATACCCCTATTTATAAAGCCTAGTATCCCATATGCCTTCTTAACAGCCTTGTCTACCTGTCCTGCCACCTTCAACGAGTCACTAACACAAATCCCCAGGTCTCTCTGTTCCTTCACACCATTTAAAATGGTACTATCTAGCCTATATTGCCTCCCTTCATTTCTTCTCCCAAAATGCATCACCTCACTTCTCTGCATTAAACTTCATCTGCCATGTGTCTGCCCACTTTACCAATTTGTCTATATCCTCTTGCAGATGGCTACTATCCTCCTCACTATTTACTATTCTCCCTAACTTAGTGTCATTTGCAAACTTGGAAACTGTACTCCGTACACCCAAGTCCAGATCATTGATGTAGATTACAAACAGCAATGGTCCCAAAAGGCCTTTCAATATATTTAATCTCATCCTTCCAGAATATCAACCATATCATCTTCCCATTACAGCATCAATCTGTTTCCTCCAAGTGATGGCAATATTATTTAATAGCTCCTAAGCTTGTGTGCTGTCATTCTCCATTCCTAAATCAGCCTGCATACCCAGCAGAGAGTTTGATAAATTCTGTATTAACAATGGACTCATTTATTTCAATGAATTCCTATTTGAAAGTTAAGGATCAGGAAGGCTTCATTATTATGTGTGTGTGTGAGAAGTACATTGGAGGTTCACAAGTGGAGTACACTAACTGAATATTATTCTGAAAGTGCCAATGGTACATTTTCTATTTCTGGCATTTTTAAACACAGACAAAAGCATTACAAAGACGCTAACACAACAAAATAGGAAACTTAAGACAGGCATGATAACTGCAAGACAAAATATATTATTTTGCTAGGAAAACTGACTTTTATGTTTATTTGGGATGTCTGTTTTTTGTGTTGTCCCAGCTCATTCTTCAATACTTTTTTTTGCTCGGTCACAATTAAAGCTTCTATGTAATAAAACTCTAAACACAATACAGAACATTACATTTATTCCTCTAAATTTAAGGATTGCAAATTTCCTGATAAGATTGTCTATGTCCCAATTGAGGGAATGGTTTTTAAGTTTGATTTCAGTGCTAATCTGCAAATCCATCAGGGGGTTCTATTTCGGAAGTGACAAATGTGATGTGAAGTTAGCAATCATTCAGCCAATGTGGGTGATATCATTTTCTTTCAATTGCATTATCAATCTCCACTTTATAAGAGAACTGTTCATTGTTCCAAGTGACATTATACAGTACTCTACATGTCCCACCCAGGATCGTCCAAAGTGGAGATTCCAGTCTTAGATTGGGCTGGTTGAATTGAGTTTACCAGTATGTCAACAGCTGCAGAGCATCAGAGAACAGAGGATTGTATCACCAATCATTGGGCTGGAGTTAATCTCAGGTGTCCATATGAGAACAAGGCTGACAATTAAACTATGTACACCTCGGTTTAAATACAATTTAGAGGCTGAGGGAAAATCTACTTCAAAACGTTGTCACATGAACCACATTCATGAAACAAGCTACTTCAGAACATTTTCATGCTTTATTTCACAATTATTAAAACATCTCACTTGTCACATATACAAAATAGGAATACTTTTATTTTTTATGCTTTTGTTTTTTGTAGAACTGTTGCTTCCTTTTACTGTTCAGCTGGAGTGAAAGTGCATTGCTAAAAGCACGAACACCTGAAATTATGAAATGGAAATGGCAAGGAAAGGTATCCACATGTTTAATTTGGGAATAGACAAGAGGATTTCATGATATTAGCCAATGGATTTTACTGAAAATAAAACCATTGTACAACTTAATACAGCGGAAATGTTCTTCTCACATTGTGATAATTTTAATCATGGCATGGGACATTTGGTTAGCACCACAGTCAACAAGTACTTCAAGTAGGGTATTTGCACATCTCAATACCACTTAGCACCTTTACACAAAAACTTGAACCCAAATACCACAGTTAGTTATGAGAAAAATGTGTATAATACTTTAAAATAAGTATATGAGGTAGTTTAAACCTTGGGAAGCTGTTGGTTTTAAACTTCCTCTTTGAAAAACATTCAAAGACTACAGATGACACTCATTTTTCATTCTTTTTATTTGCTTTCCATAATTTGTGACGTAAACCTTTATTGCAAGGTTTCACCTGCAATAATCACTTGAAATTTCCAAGTTGTTGCGAACTGCATTAAAATTGTACGGACAAAACAATGTTCTTTTTGGACATCCTACTTCTCTTTAAGCCCAGACTTAAGCAAGTGGATGGAGCAGAAGAAATTGAGTGAGTCAGCATTCAGTTAAAAAAAGGAAATGCGGAGAGTATTCTAAGTTAGCTCAAGTTCATTTATTTGAAACAGACTGGGCCAATGTCCAAACCAAATTCTTGTTCTGGGCCACCAATATCCATAGGTGCAATGTCCACAAATGGCAAACGAGATGTTTTCTGTGTTCTGTATTCAATGATTGTCTTGCTCCATTCACCGGTATGTTTCTGTTACAAACAAAATGGAAACGGGGTGATTTTCATGGGCAAATCCTGAACATCCATTAGGAAGTTAAACATGGCATGGTATTTCACTGAAAACCCTTATTTTCCCTTTTAAGCCATAGGTCTCACCATGTCAGGATACATGCTGAATGGTATTTTTGATTCACATATAAAGCTAGAGCAAGCTTTAATTTACTTTGTGTCTACTTAGTAATGTCATTGAAGAAGGCTGGCTATTTAACCTATTGGCTGCATGTATCAATTTTATTTCAAAACCAATTTTATAAGATATTGCAATATTTGAAGCGGTAAGGGATCTGTCAAAGCACAGGTGTGAATCTTCTGAATGTGTTGCTACACAAAACTGTTTACTGAAAGCAACATTCATGATATTTCTGTTGGTTTTACTTTTAGCACAAACAAGTTTTAGTCAGGTCTCAGGATAAGATTGGTGACTATGTATGTGCTTGGCTGGCAAAACAGTAATAGATGTGAGATATTATTGATGGAGGCAAAACATAATATTGTAGTATGTCCATTGGGCTTATTCAAAACAATCATTAAAGTGGAAATGAGCATATTTATAATATGTAACTAGTGTAAAAACATTTAAAAAGTAAAGAAAAATATAAAGTACAAAGTGAAAGAGAATTAAAAGTTGTAGTAATTCTGAGTGCAATGGTGATTTAGGCGCAATGACATGATATCCAGTGCCACAAATCTCCAGTACCTACACTTCGGTTTCATTTAACAGCTTCATTGCTTGTTTCCATTCTAATTTGCATCAAGTGAATACAAGTCACCAGATAATGACTGGGGTGGGTGCTGTGTAGTTTGTACAATTGACACACATGATTGTAGTTAAAGCAAGTTGCTGGTGCTCACCGTGCATCCGTCTTCCAGAACGCTGTAAGTGAATCTGCTGTTGCCTTCAGCTCTGAGTTCAACATCACTGTTACCAAGCAGAAGCACTGCCTTTTTCAGGCTTCCGGTCTCCTCGTCCATGTACGCTACGCTGTTCTTGCAATAGTAGGTGACATTCTGGGAAGCTTCATTTGAGAGGAGTTGCAGGAAAGTCAGCTGAGTGGCCATGACAAGTGATGTGATGTGATCCTCATTGTACGTGAACTAGAGGATAAAGAGACTCAAAAGTAAGATGTCTGATTCATGAAGTGCTCGAGTACCAATTAATGCTGTGTAAAGGGGGCAATGATATCACCTGTGATATCATCACATCAAACACAAATGTGTTTATGACTGGCCTTCAGTGGCGGAAAAGAATTCCCTCCTCACAAGGTCAACAACTATCGATAACTTTTAAAGAAATGTTTCGGTCGATACGATAACCTCACTGGTGGTAAAAGCACCTGCTGTATTTCCCACTCAGATTTCAAAATAATCTGCATACGTTTTGTTCACTTACTTGGGCACCCTCCTTGATAGTTTCTCCGAACCATATGTGTTTCTTTTCTTGGGCATCATTGCTGACCCACCAGTTTCTGCGTTCAATGATGTCTGGGTTTGCATGTACACAGGTCTCTCCGGTTGTGAACTCGCAGAACACTCTGATGGCATCCTGGATGCAGCCTTGGTTAGGATCAATCCAGTAATAACCTAAACATTTCAATTGAAGAAGGTACAGTAACACATCTTGTTCAACAGTGTAACAGATACAGCATGGTCAGCTCTAAACAGAAAATTACAAAACAACCTCAAGACCAAGCTTAAATACCTGTTCAGAAATAGATTTAAAATACACAGAAGACAACACAGAAATTCTACTAATTAAAATGCTGTGTTTTCCCCCTATTGTTAATATAATTGGTATTCACTGAAGTGATTGTGCTTAAAGTGTAAGACTGGATATTGGGGATTAACAAGTCATATGAGTAGAAAAAGAGGACATCACATCCAATCTCACAGAGGCTAACGGCGGTTCTCCCATCAACATTCTAGCTCACAAAATCACAAGAGAGATTTAGAGAAAGAATGTCCTTCAGCCCATTTGATCTGATCCTTCCAGAATCATCACCCGAATGTCTTTCCATCATAGAATAAAGTTGTATCTTAAACAAATCCAACGCCTTGAACTCATTTAAATGTAAAATGCCTGAAATATATCTGTACACTCCCCAGTAACCAACTGACCAAGACGGATTAGGGATTGAACTTAGATCTTGATCAACGTCTTGATCTATGTGGGTTAATACTGCATCATAATTACTGATTATTAGAAAAACAGTAAAGTCAATAAAATGTTCAGGTACCTGATTTCCATTCTGGGTGGCTGAGTCTCATGTCACGGCATGAGCGAGCTGGGTTTTGCCTTGAGCCTGCTGGGGTGCGGATACTCTCAATTTGGTTGGTCAAGACCTTGAGTGTGCCGTCAATTTCAAAGTCCTTTTCAGTCAGTGCACTATTTGGCTGATCAGCTCTGTAGTATAAGTCATAGCTCACTTCATATCCACCACCAGATGCACCTGGGGGTCCAGGATGTCCAGGCAGGCCGGAGGGACCCTGGATGAGACAAAGATCAGAGTTTATTTGCCTACATGAAAAATGGTTCTCTGTTACTCACAAGGATCTCAGAAATAGTCATTGTAAAATGTTTGTTTGCATTGCAAATCATTTGAAAAGATGGTGAATTTGATTTCAAACTGAATTTGTGATTTTACGTCAGGTTTTTTTTCTTATCATAACTGGAATTTAGTTTCATAAACTGATCACTGTAAAATTATCAAGCCTAGACTGAGAGTTTAAAGTTCTGATTCAGGGCTGGAACACAACCTTCTGACTTAACTGAGTTAGGCTGATAAGATTATTGGGGAAGAATGCTTAATTTGGTACTTTTTGCTCCCCTTTTGCAGGCGTGTGAGGAACTTTGAATGTATATTTTAATATTATTAAAGAGAGAGTAACTCTGTCAGCTCGTTAATAATATTACAATGTCTCTGGAAGATCTCCTAAGATGGCAAAAATGCTTTCTCTGTCTTGCTGACATTAGGTTTCTATGATGCAATAACCATTTCTTCAAGGGCGAGTGACAGAAACCATCAACAAATTGTTTGGCTATGCAGAGCATTAGAACCAATCCTAATTCTGTCCTCACCTGACATCCACTCACATTCACTTCCCAGCAGAATCACTGGATATGAAGTGTAAGGTGCTGCTTATATTTTATATATTGTATGAATATCAACATCAATAATCAATATCAAATCTAAAATAGGCTTCCTGTCAAATTAATGGAAAGGTGGGAGAGCATCTGCACTCAAAAACAGTGCATACAATAAACAAGGTTTAGACTTATCATATATATATATCCACGTATAGTATATATATTTACGTCAAGCAGAGTGTGGTGGTACGATTGGTTTGTGTTTGTAATTTGAGGCAAAACTTCAACTTACAGTAGGTCCAATGTTGCCAGGACGCCCACGGTGTCCAGGAGCACCAATAGGTCCAGTGTGTCCAGTTGACCCGTCTTTGCCATGGGAACCATGTGGACCAACTGGGCCCTGAAATCAAAACATAGTCGTTTATTTTATGGGTGTTTTTTTGCCTACGGTTTAGCAGAATTGTCAAAGAAATAAAGCTCTTACTTACCCTCATGCCGTTAGGACCAGATGGACCAGCGGTGCCTGGCTCACCAGATTGTCCCTATTAAAAGTATGGAGCTCAGTTAGTGACCCAGTCAGTACAACCCAGTCAAAACAAAACAGAACGGAATAAAAATCAATAATAAGGAAGGGTTACTAACGGCTACACCGGGAAGACCCTGGAGACCACTGTTTCCTCTCATTCCCTTCAGGCCTCTGGAACCAGCTTCACCACCGTCACCTTTGTCTCCACGTGGACCGTGGGGACCCTACAAAACAGAAGCATCAAGAGATTACATCCAGTCATGTGTACAGCAATTGGCTGCTGTGTTTCGTCCACAAAATATACCATCAATTCACTTTACACTATATTCTGTGAAGCGCTGTGAGATGCTTCAGAGATGTGAAAAGGTGCCGTGTCAAATTCAAGGATTGTGTTATTATTTTTTTTTTTTAAATTCAATTGTTCATTGCTTCTAATACAAGAGAATAAAAGCTACAATAACTTGCATTTATATAAGTTTATACTTTGTGAATCTGCATTATATGTAATTTGTTTTTCGATAAACAGGAATAGTATTGCTGTTTTGAAAGGTACTTACAGGAAGACCTCGTGGACCCATTGGACCAACGTTTCCCGTTGAACCTCCGGATCCCTGGAGTCAAACAGAGAAACGGTTACTCTTCGTTAAAAACGCATTGAGGCAAAAATAGAAATGGAAATGACTGGAATCTCTCTGTCCTCAAGAAAACAAACACTCACAGGTTCACCACGATTGCCAGACTTGCCAATTGGACCCACTGAGCCGTGGGTGCCGGGTTGACCAGATACACCAGAAGGGCCACTACCGCCAGGGTCACCACGATCTCCCTGAATAGGAGACAAAGAAGAGCTTTATTAGCAAGGCAATGATATACTAACACCCCCCCCTCCACCCCCACCCTCACACAGTAACACCACAAGACTGTAATACACACCTTAGGGCCAGCGAAGCCTCTACGACCAGGAGCACCATCGTTACCGTTATTTCCCTTAAAAACAAAAGAAATAAATTAGATACAAGGCCGTTCTAAATTATACCACTCCCGGTGTTTCCCCCCCCCCCAATGTTTTCACAATGCCGACAGGAGGCATTAGACACGTGGTAACCGCACGGTCGATACTACTGTGTAGCTTACATCGCGGCCAGCTTCACCATGGGCGCCAGTCAAACCCGCGGCACCAATGGCACCGTGTGGACCACGTTCTCCTGAAGGACCTGCGATGCCTGTTGCACCTGGTGCACCCTAAATGGAACAACAAAATCAAATTAGAAAGACGTTGGTTAAAAATCCCATGACACAAATAAAAGCTTACAAACTCCCAGAGAAGGCAGTATTTGCTCTGATTGCCCAGCAAATCAACTGCGTGTGATGACATTAGACATTTAATATCAATCACAGCAAAGAAAATACTGCATTTAATGAATGAAAGAGAAGAAATCCCCATAGTACTGCACAGCTATTGGGAGTAGTTTTGCTAGAACACGAGGGCTCTAACTGTGTATGTGACGTAATCTTTGACAGCGTTGGCAGCCATTGGAAACTCTAGGAGGATGGTCTACAATATTAGAGCTAATGTTTACTCTAACATTACAAACAGTTTTACTGTCACAATAAAGAATGAGCCAAAGCCTTAATCAATAGTTGATCAAGGTGGTTTGAATTCTGCAGAGCAGCTGTTCAATCCGGGAGTTCATTTCTAAAGATAGTATTAGTTCAGATTCTACTTTCTGTTGCTTCTTCCACTTTGTTGGAAGCCAGGTTTTAAGATGATAACTGCCCGAAGCATTCCAAAGAGATAATAATCCTTGCATTTGATAGATAGATGCTGAGCACAAAAACATCAGGTGTTATTTAACCTCTGTGAAAAGTGTTGATGGATAGCTGAAATGGGTAGACTAGATAGGAAGGCTCTACTCACAGTTACACCTGGACCACCTGGGAGACCACGTTCGCCTGATTGACCACGAAGACCATTAAATCCACGTGAACCAATGTAACCACCAGGACCAGAAGTACCAGCAACACCCTACACAGAAACATCAACAGAAGTACTTTGGTAAACATATATCTGTGGGTGATATGAATATGAATTGATTAATAAACTATGTCATTTCCCCCATAACTTACAGGAGAGCCTGTTTCACCACTAACACCCTTATCTCCAGGAGCACCAGGAGCCCCCATGTGGCCAGATGGACCTGAGCGACCTTGAGGTCCTGCGTCACCTCTGAGACCCTGTGGGCCAGGATTGCCAGGGGATCCAACGGGACCACCGATACCTTGAGGACCCTGTAAAACACACACAGACATACTTGACACATGAACACATTAGTCACCTATTTGAATGCTCTGATATATCCTCCCTGCTGATTGTAATGCATATTTTCACTAATTTTCACCCTTCACTAAATTAGATTCCAAGTGAAAAACTCCCCTACAATTCATTTCTAAATGATTACTGAGCTTTGCTTTGTTCCAGCCACACTAACACGACACAGTTAACCCGACAGAAAATGCATAGCTTAAGAGCTACACTGAGAACACAATATAAATTTACGTTTATATAGCGCCTTGCACATCAGGAGGACATCCCAAGAATGGTGCCAGATGTACAGTATTCATCCTAGGAGCCCAGACAAATAATGGGAAAGTTCACCTGGAGCAAGTGAATTCAAGGAACAATATACCTAAGACTGATCACTAACTGGTCACTAGTCAATATTATACATCTGTACTGTATACACAACATTAGAGTATACATTAGGGTGATTCTCAGAAGGCAAGAACCTTGTTGGTTTTCCCAATGATCTCTTTTTCAAGCTTACTGAATATCAATGGTTGACAAGTTAAATAAAATGTCAGTGACTTACTAATAGACCTGGAAAATATCAATGCAACAATCCAAATCATATTCTCTGTAGGAGAATTTGACACGATTCCAATTTGACACGCTGAGTCACTATTTGCCAATCAGAGTTGTGAATGGTACATTGCCACCTTCTTTGCCCAATTATCCTCAAATTCATTCATTAAGCTGAAAAGTGTAAACACCACAGGCCAGCCTGCACTGAATTGTGGTGGCAGCACAGTCTTCAGGTTGAATCCTCTCTGCAGCAATCTGAAGCTACCACTATTGTAAAGCCAAAATATATGGTTCTGAATATCTGACGGCAAGACCAATAAATTGTATTTATATAGCACTCTTCAAGTGGGGGTAGCATCTTGGAGTGCTGAACAATGGCGGAGCTTGACATCGCAATGCAGGGAAAGGTGGGGGCGATGACCTCAGACCCAATTGAAGAGGAAGCTCATCAGATATGATCCGAAGATGGGTAAAGAGAGGGCAAGGTGGACAGATTGAGGGATGGATTTCCAGAATTTGGGGGCATAGTTCCTGAAGCATCATCGCTGGTGGTGGAGCAAAGTGGGCAAGGGGTGGGCAGAAGGCTGAAGCTGGCTGAGTGAAGCAGACGAGGAGAGTAAGCAGGTTGGAGATGTAGGGAGGTGCTAAAGCATAAAGTGATTCTGAACTGTGAATATATCTGTTCCGCAACAGAGAGTTACTGAAGCCTGGCAAGCATATGGATGATAGAGGTACAGAATTTTGAATCAGCTAGATGTTATGAATGGTGGAGTTGGGGAAATGAGTGAGGAAGGCATTACAACAACAACAAAATTGCATTTATAAGAGCGCTTTTCACATCAAGAGGACGTTCCAAGGCGCTGAAAGGGTTAAGTATGTTTTCCACGCTTTCATTCCATTCTGCCTTGATTAGAGAAATCAAGGCGGAAGGGAACAAAAGCTGGGGAAACATACTTAACCCAGTTTCCTAAAAGTAACCCAAATAGTTTAGCGTCTTTTAATCTTGATAAAGTATTGAGGCTCTGTCAAAATTAATATAGAAAGAATAATAATTACTTACAGATGGGCCAGGGGTACCCATTATACCAATAGGACCAGGGGAACCGGTGCGACCCTAAAAAATAGGTGAGAAAATTTGTGTGAATAATTATTTATTCGAAGTAATCTGTTTGAAAAAATTACAAAACAATAATTATTTAACTTACTGGTAAACCGGAAGACCCAACAACACCTTTGAGACCAGTGGGACCAATGGCACCCTGAGAAATAAAAGAACAATTGTAAATTGAACAGGAATGCATTATTTAAGGCTTATACAAAAGACTGCTATATAATATTAAGCCTTAAAGATTTGATAAAAATTGAAAAATTTAATTCCAAAAATTTAAATTTAAGTATTTGGGGATCAAGAAGAATGAAAACATTTGTCTAGGCTTTTTGTTAATAACACGAGTTTTCTATTTCAATATGATGCCAATTCATCGAAATTTCAAATAACTCCAGAACTACAATCCCTGATGAGCATCTCAGTGATGAACCTATCCCTAAACCTCATTCCAACCAAGCAGACGTGTCCAAGTCCAATGAAGCTAATTGTATGGAAGCCTTCAGGAGGTATCAGTCAATGCTGACAGTTCTTGGCTCAATACTGTACTACTGTTTTAGACTAGAAAGATGGGGTTTGAAACTATAGTCAAGGAAGCAAAGTCTGTCTCCAAAATTAGTTGAGGTTTAAGTGCATTTAACAATAATTATAATCCTAGCATGTGGTATAGTTCCTAATTACAACAAAATGTCTCAAAGAGTTGTCTGTAATGTGTAGTGACTGTCAAAGATCATAGCAGCCACATTGTGCACAGTAATGCACCAAACAGTCATGAAGTGAAGGACCATTGCATGACTAAACATCCCAATGGATACCAGCATTCAGTGAAAGAAAATGTGTTGTAATTTTCTAAAGGTGTATTTTATTTACTATAGACTTATAAGTACGATTTATGCGCAAAAAATGTTTGATAAACTGCAAGTGAAGAATGATTTGTTGTTGGAGGTGAAACACCAGACTTACTTGAGGCCCAGAAGAACCAACAGCACCAGTGGGACCAGAAGGACCAACATCTCCTTTACCACCAGCAACACCGTGTTCACCTTTAGCTCCAGACTGACCGTCTGCGCCCTACGCGATGGAAACAGAACACGAATAATGAAATGAAAATTGGTTTCTTACACGTAACCTCAGTTTTTAAAAAATAAATGAAGCGACACAAAGTAAACATTTGTTGGTATAAATAGAATGTTTTGATAACTTACAGGTGAACCTGAGAAGCCGGAAGTACCAGTGGCACCCCTTTCACCGCGAGGGCCCTTAGGTAGAGAAAATTCAAACCAATAATAACATTAGTACTGTGTTTATAGTCTTTATAAGACATTATCTCCATTTAGTTTATAAGTGGAGATAATGTCATTGCTAATAGTTGATTTAAGACAAAAATCAATAAATATTGTTACCAATAATTGAGCTATTTAGAAAAAAATACAGGTAGACCCCACTTAACTTTACTCCAGTTAACATTCTTTTGTTATTACCTCGCTGGTACATTGGGAACATGTATTCATTTAATATTGCAACGCTATTACGTCATTCGCCAGTGGGTGGAAAAGGGGCACGACAGCGCTAGGACCTGAGAGCGAGCCAGGCCGGCAGCGAGTGAGTGAGCCGGGCAGGCAGTCAGGGAGTGAGTATAATGTTTGTTTTTTTTTAAGAACATTTTGATGAAAAATGTCCAACAGAACCTAACTCCAGTTTTTACATTCATTCTTCTGAGAAAAATGTATTTGCTTCACGTCGTTTCGCTTAAAGTCGCACTTTTCAAAAACCAAACTACGATGTTAAGCAGGTGGAGTAAAAGGGCTAATTTTAAGATCTGTTACTTTACCAGGCATTCTTGTTAACACTTACAGGAGAACCACGAGCACCAGATGGGCCAGAGATTCCACGAGCTCCAGCTTCACCCTGAAGAAGAGAAAGACAAGTTTAGTTGTTGTATCGTCACTCATTAGAGATGGCAGCAATCTGAAGTTGTAGCAGAAAAGGCAACTGTGAGAGGGATATCATAACTGTACCATAATCATGATTATAAAGGCAATCAGGCTATTTGCGTTGGTGAACAAAATGTTATAATGATTCTTATGGTGATGGAAGTAGCAATATATTTTCAATCCAAAAAGTTGAAATGAACACTTGATTCTACACTTTATCATGTCACCAAAGCATCTCAAAGTGTTTCGTTGTGAAGTAGAGCGACTACGTTACAGGGAAACAACAGCAAAACACCAGTAACGATGGTTGTAATAGATTATCACTGCAGGTTGGGCAAACCTATTTAGAATTTGAGTAACCCTATCATTGAGTACAGTGATGGTTCCATTCAACGTTATGAAGAAAACAATTCCTGAAGCTTGGTTCCATTAGCAGGTTGCAACGGTAACAGTGAAGGTATGATCTGGTTATCTGATGGTATACATCAAAGGGATATACAGTAAAAGCCTGTTTATCTGGCACCCGCGTGATTTTAAAGCTTTACTAGTGGCAAGTCGATAACCTTAAACTCTACTAGCGGCAAACCAAAATACTGCACCTGCGCGACAATGACTGGCAAATGTTCCACTGCTATTGTTCCAGATAAGTTCCGGGTTATCGAATGGAGACTATTTTTTTGGCGTGCCGGTTACACAGAAGTGCTGGTTCATCGAGTTACGGATAAATGGGCTTCTACTGTATCTTGCTTGTTTGGGATTATTTATTTCAATCTCTTAACTGAGATTGAAAATCTAATCGTGTTATAGAGTAAATGTTAAAAGATCATGTTAAAAAGGGCTAAATTAAATATCATAAGACAATGGTATTTCATCGAATAGAAAGGGAGTAGGAGGAAGAACGTCTTTACTTGTGCCAGTTAAATGTTTTAGTCCAACCTCATAATTCCTGTAAATTCAAAGCTTCTTCATTGTGTTAATAATTCTACCAATGAAAGCATTGATGCCATTGCCTGACAGTTAAACCCATCCATTGATGGCATTACTTAACAGTTAACCACATTCTGCCTTACTGACTGTTAGTTGTTGCATTGTTGTATAATCATTGTTGTAATAATCATCACAAAGCAGCTGAAACTCTTACACATGTAAGAAGCAGACTTCCAGAGTGTATGGATTTCTTCCAATAACTTAAATGGAAAATGAGCACCATCTTAGTATTGGCTGACATAATCCACTGTCTTGGAAGCACAGAAAAGTAAACTGCGACAAGAGGATTGCATTGCCAGTTTGTAGGAGGAAACTTTCACAATTTAGTTTTCAAAAACAATTTACCCTTTCACCACCGGGACCGCTCGGGCCAGGAGCACCAGTAGGACCAGGGGGACCCTATAAAACAAAAGTTTGCAGATGTTAACATGAGAATTTGCCAATAAATCTAAGCTCGCAATCAGCGTAAAAAGATGAGTGTATATAATATAATGTATATATAACATAGACAATGGGGGACTACTTACACGTTGACCATCAAATCCTGTGTTGCCAACAGAACCTTGAAGCCCAAGTTCACCCTGTTATCAAAACAAAAACATCATCAGTGGCAGTAAAAGGCATTACAGAAATAATCAAATTTGTACTGTTGTTGCTTCTTAATATTTTCATACTTTTTTTATGCCATTCATTTCAAAACATCTAACTGGTTTTATACCAGGGTTTCAACAATAACAGCAACAACAAGGGTTCCATTTTCAAACACCTATAGTTTTGACCCTCCACCCTTGGCCTCTACTCTCTTGACTCCTAGTCAGGATTATTAAGCGTCTTTAGATGTCCTTCTGACACGAAAGACACTATTTAAATGTAAATTAATATTAAACTGTACTTTTTTTTGAATGCCAATGATCTGCAGGTTGCTCTGGTCATAATCATGAATTTAACCCTATTTTAAACATCCCTCTTCCTGTTTACACCAATCCCTCCCAACTCATCCCTCCAACACAAAATAAAATTAACGTAATACCAAATTTATATTGAGCACAATTCTAGTTACTATGTAGAACATACTATATGGAGTTCAAATAGTTCCAGTGGCATAGCACTGGACTTTAAACCAGAGGGTAAGTTTTTACATCTCGATTTTACCTGAGGTTAACCCCTTCCTTACGTTGACTGTTAATTGGTGCATTCTGGAAATGTGAAGCACTCTGCATGTGATAGGGCAAGTCCCTACTCAATTGGACTTACCATTGTCTAGTTATGCAGCAGAATTCCTGGTGAGGCTGAGTTTTACTATCAGTACTAATAGTATTAGCAATAGTGAAGCCATTTGATAATTGGAAAACGATTGTAATATAAAATTCAATTTACCTTTTCGCCTTTACCTCCAGGGCCCCCGGCTGCACCTCTCTCTCCTGGCATTCCCTGAGCTCCCTGCAAACCTCGGTGACCAAGAACTCCAGCAGAACCAGGTTCTCCCTGACAACAAACAACAACTGGTTACGAATATTTAGAATTAAGTAATGAGAACATATTTCAGATTATTTTGCAGTGTTAACATAAAATCATATCAGTACATAGGGTGATTCTCCAATCAGTATATATATGTATATTAAAATCTATCTATCTATCAATCAAAAAGACCTTGCCTGCCAAGGTGAGTAAATTGATCAATGATAGGAGAAACCATACTCAAAATTATGACTGATTCATAAAGATTTAAGGTCATTTAACATATCTGTGTTAAATAACTCTGTAATCAGAGTTATTGTTTGTTACTCTTAAGCTTGCTGGTAACATACCTTTCCACCTTCAGAACCAGTGGGGCCAGAAGGACCACGAGACCCAGACAAACCCTGGAAACCAGTAGCACCAAGTTCACCTGGAACACCTCGCTCACCCTTAACAAGAACAAACGAAACACGTCACTTTTACCATCACAAATCTTACTGCTGAACAAAGTTAACGCACAAAACTGTACGAGAAGCTTAACTTACTCTTGAACCAGAAGAACCAGGCGCACCATTGTCACCTCGGATACCCTAAAGCAAGTAAGATAGTTTGTTAAGCGTGTAAAACAGATAGTTGAAATATATTTACTGTGCAACATTAACCATGTGTTTCACTTCACATTGTTTTTAAGACCCAGTGTCTGACCGATTGACATACTAATGAACGTAAAAATACAACTGTTGATGTTAAAATGTGCTAACCTGCATCAACAAAACAATTTGCTTCTAATTTAGTGCTTAAATAATATTACTACAAGCCTACAATGAACAGGCTATCTACAGTTAGAGGATATAGTTGGACCTTCAGGAGAGGTTAATATGGGTGAATGTATTTATGTTTTGTCATAAGTGGATTTTTTCTGGTTTAGAATAAAATGTAATTGGAAGCAAACATAATCAGTGTTGAGCAAACCAAGCCATGTAAATTGATTGCTTATTGAAGCGTTATCTGTTAACTTAATTGCAAACTGAAAAAAAAATGACAAGTTGGGATGACTGGCAGGTTTTAATATTGTGAATTGATCCATTCTCATATAGTGACTTAACTTTATCCATAATTTTCTGCCTATCAGATCATTGTGGGCCTCTAATGACTGTCTATTCTGCACGTATTCACACATATATATGATATGGGCTATTTTAGTTACCTTGCCCTTTGTATATCAGACGGACAGACTTACCTGATCACCTGGTTTTCCAGGCTCACCAAGCATACCAGAAGGACCAGGGAGACCCTGAAGCAACAGACAGAAACATTGATTTAGACACAATTACAAACTCCTTTGATTTAATAAGCAAAACTACCGAGACTACCACAATCTTTCAGATACTGGTCACCACATATGGGTAGGAAGGACACATTGAGCTATCAGACCACCTGAATGTATTTTCCATATTGCTAGTGGGTCTGTCTGAACCACCCACAGAAAATGAAGTGAAAATCCCGAATTATGAACGGCTGTATGATAGTTGTTCCCATGTTGCTGTTAAAGTTGTCTGGATTTCCTGACACAATAGTAAACCAGGGTAGAGGGGGAAGAGGTTGGTGTTAAAGGATTATGGGCAACAATATCCATAGGCTACTTGAAAACTCAAGAATTCCATAAACAAAATGCAACACTCGGCTGGCGTAAAATCAACACACATTTAGTGGAGCTGATGATTTAGTTATTAAAATACCATTCCCATGAAGGTTTTGCAAGGAATTATTGTCTATTATTGTAAAGTTTACAGGATGATATTCTGCTCTGACAGTGACACATCCCCAGCTCACTATATGCATTATATTTCACTGTGCTTATGATTCAATGTAAGAGACTTGTACCTGGAAACCAATGGAACCAGATGAACCTGGTTCACCTCTCTCACCAGCTGGACCCTGAAGAGGAACATTAGAAATACACATATAATGAAATATACATAAAATGAACCCAATGATAGATCCAGCGCATTTCAATCTCGTGCATCAAATTTATATGAACTGGTGTTGAGAGCCATCAAAAACCACATTCCCCCTCCTCCCACCCAACGTTCACAAGAGACTTGATAAATCCGTGCTCGTGCAGTATAAATTAAGACAATATTCTATCAATAAAATGTATTTCTTCGGACAACCATAAAGGTTGGTCACCACTGATCTACACAGTGTTGAGTAATAGGAAAGAGAAATCATTTCACTTTGTAATAATAGTGTTGTGTGTTACATTAAGATGTTCACTGAGAAGTTCAGTATATATATATATGTTGTTAGATCAGATTTTGATTGATTGATTCAGTGTTACTGAAAACATCTGTAAAATGGAAATGGGCACTCTTTCAAAATGTGTAGCAAAATAAAGATAGGAAAGATCACAAATAAGGAAACACCTTTCAGATATCTTGAATTGTACATTTAGTTGTACAGTAGTTTGAATAGTAACAAATGTTATGACCTTGTCTGGCAGATTAATGCAAACATTCATCACTTTCAGTACACAAGTTATTCCTGACTGATATCTTTTATACAAATTTTGTTTAATATCTTACTACTTTGGCTTACAAATAAATGACCTTTATCTGGACCTTTTATTATTTAAAGTAAATTTGTGCGGCTCTCTGCGTCACTTTCCTCACAAACTGTAAATAGTCTATTAAAAGCATATGTGGTTTGGAAACATCAATTCAGTTTTACTTTTGAAATACTCTTTACTTACAGAAAGTCCGCCAGAACCTTGAGCTCCTATTTCACCATCTTTGCCAAATGGACCCTGAAGGACAATAGGACCAAAAACAATCCATCTTATTAGTACAAATGTATTGCTAACATTCATTGCTTCTATTTAAAAAAATACATTTACACGTTTATTTTTAATTCGTTTTTTCAAAATTACTTTTGCACTGCATTCGCCATACATTGCAAATTGGGATAGAGTTAGACTTTCGATTCATATATTTTATTATCCATCGATGCAGTCTTTTTCGTTTGATCAATAATGTTTTGCTCAACGACAACGTTGGACCTTTTGGTACACTATAAGCCCTGATTCTCCACTAATTAGTCGGATAGCCATTTGCTGGGAGTACTGGAGCAGTTACCGCCAGTTTCTTCAAAACATTAATGAGTGCAGAATTTAATGAGAATAGACTTCTGGATCATGGTGTGTTGTGTATCAAGTATAATCCCGCTGAGTTTTAAAATGAATGTCAATTCTCAGGATGCAATTTGGCCTTAAATGATTTTCCACTTTTTTGGGTATGATATATTCTGATTTTCTGATTAATCTGCTATAGTTCTCTTTTCAAAAAAAATAAAAGTAGCAGTAAAAGAGCACACCAAGGAAAGGCTAACACTATGCTTGCATTTTTTCATTGTGAAGTGAGTTGTGTATACCCGTGAACTAGAATTTGACCTTCTTGGCAAATATAAAATACATCACTTGCTATACAATCTGTTATGGGTCGATGCGGTGATTTCCATTTCAAGCAAATCTCTGAATGACAATTCTAATAATAATGTTATTTTGGTAGGCGCACATGGTAGCGATGTCTCACAAACAACCATGTGGTGCATGACTCATTTTATCTGGAGTGGATCGATTGTTGGTAGGAATTAGTATATGAAATATTTAGTAAATATTAATGTGCATACTCAAATAGATGGCTGATGTGTGAATTTATTGAATTTGCAGTCAACTATGCAATGTATTTACTCTCCAATATTATATAATATTGGATGGACGGTGGCTTCGTTAAGTGTTACTGATCGTAAACATACCCTTTCACCAGTAACACCAATGTTTCCTCTCTCACCAGGTGGACCAGTTACACCCTGAAAAATAAAACAGGTACAGGATTAAGGATGATCTGTAATTATACTTTATTTTTTCCCTTTGTAGCTATGAAAAGCCGACTTTAAACTTATTTAAATTAGACAATGTTACATCTAAGCGATCTGTTTTATTACGGCGTGTTTCTGAACATTTGGGTTGAAAGCTAAACATTCAACCAGATCCTCCACTTTAATCACCTTATCTTCTCGTGAGGCTTCATTGCACGACAATGAAGCCAAGTGTATCTCTGATTAGTTTCCTAACTAAGGTGTCTTTTAAATATCAATACTGTATGTAATTCCAAATATGCCATGTAATTACCCTCCAGAATGAAAAGACATCTTTTTGTTAAAGTGCATTGAAAATTAGATGAATGCTAAAAGAAGTGATGAATTGTTTCTCAATTTCAAAAACACCCCAAAATAAATGGATCTGAAGAAAGTATCAGTGAGTTCAAGAGAAGACATCGGATATTGATGAAACATAACCATAATGTGTATAAAGGGCTATGACTTACATTAGGACCCTTTGGACCGGGGAAGCCCATCATTCCGCTTGGACCTCTTTGTCCAAGGGGACCAGGAGGACCAGATCGACCTTCTTCGCCAGGTACACCCTAAAAGGTAGGCTCAGAGAATGAAACTGCATTCTTCAAAAGTTTGTGCACAGAAGTCTCCTTTCAACCGTTTTAGTTAAAATTAATGCAAATGTATCCTAAACATTAATGCAACATTCAAGCTATATGCAAAATGCTTATAGCTGAATTAATTCAGTTTAATTTATTGTTTTACTCCCATGCATGTTATTGAGAAGTGCAAGAATATTTCAGAAAATACTCTGCATTCATTACTCTTTTGCAAATGTTATATCAGTTTCTATTGTAGCACAAGAAAGTCAGCAAATCTGATACGTTGCTCTAAAGATGATATCAGATATCTTGGAGAATCATAGTAGGGCAACAAAGAATATGAATCAATTAAGACGGATATTCTATGTTCTCCCAGGGTCATGATCCTGTGGTTTCATCCTGGCAGTGGGATTTTGTAACAATAGTCTGAAGTATAGTATTCTATTAGAATTCCAGAGATGACAACATTAAAATGATCAATAATTTGGACTGCGCGTAAAACTATTGGGAGTGGAATCTAAATGAACGCAGTTTAGCTAAGGTGTCTGAGAAGGGCATCACTGATTATTGCGAAATCAATGCACAATTGGGCCATGATACCACATTCAAAAACATTATCTGATGGGAATTCCCTTTCTGAACATACATCTCCAAAGCTTTCCTAAAACAAGTTCAAGATAATACACTTTTTTCAATTACTTTGCAACTGTATCCGTACATGTATATATATAGGTATACATCTATATATATGCAGCCATATACATACATTATATATATGACACAGGTATCCTTATTATAAATAAATACTGATATGCATATATATTGTATTCACTAATATTTAGGCAATAGCAACTGATATAATACCATTATTTATTTGATTAATACAACAAATATTGATGTGCACTCCTGTATATGAGGCACCTTTGCACATAAACAATATTAAGATTATTAAGAGATTAAGAGATGTCATATGGTAGTAAAGGTTTGTTTGACATCGTTACGTATAAGTAATAATAAATCTCTCATGTTACTGCATCTTAAATAAGTAATTGTTAAGGGTTACGAAAGCACACGAAGTGCTTATTGCAATGGATAGTAATAAATTATTTGAACCGCTTCCTAAATTGTAGTAAACAGTACGTATTAAAGTTAGAAATATCAAACAAATTAAATCTGTTCACTGTATAAGTAAGTGTTTTGCGGCATTGAGAATGCGTTATCCTCATGCAACTTGCCATGCTCGATTCCAAACCTAGTCGTAGCTTGAAATAAGCCGTCAGGAATGGGGAGCAGAAAACCTCAAACAACTTACTGCGGCACCTGCTTTGCCTGGAACCCCTGAAATGCCATGACTACCTACGAGACCCTGTAAAATAGCACATCACGACCAAGTTAGGAAACTTACTGTGATACCTTCATTTCCCACGACACCCGATCTACCAGGTTGTCCAATAAGACCCTAAGGAAGTTGCAGAGGAAAAACATCTTTCTTTAAATCTCATTTTAACATTTGCAAACGTAACATATTTGATAATGAATTTTGATTGAATTTGCCAATTAGTGTTCATATTGGACAGGTTCACAGAACGGTGAATTAACTGTCAGTTCTACCAAATAAAAATCTCCATGGCTAACATTCAAGCAGAGAAAACAATATTAATGACAATTGCCACTTCATAGAAATCCAATCTGAGAAAGTTATTGTTCTAGACAGTGCATTGCCCCCTAAAAGATCTTCAGCAAATCTGGATGGAAAATTCCCAGTGCTGAAAGCTTCATGTTCAGCAATGAGAAAAAGAAAGTCAACACCATCTGATTTCCCTCAAGGCTCGCTGATAAAAAAAAATAACCAGAAAACAGATCAAAGTTAAAACGTTTAAACACTATATATGTTATATATATTGACTTCTGTTGTCTGCAATATAAGAACAAACGTATTTCACAAAGCTATGTACAATTAATTAAGATTATAAACTACAGTGTATAGGCTTATTTTTAAATAAATATTAAAATGTGTACAGTTTAATATGTTAAAAAGCTGAATGGAGTTTAAAGTCACGTGAGTATAATATGATGTAACCCAGCAAACATTTGCTCCTGTTCTACTCACTCTTAAGCCGTTAATACCACTTTCACCAGGGCGACCAGGGTCTCCTCCGGGTCCTACAGCTCCACGAACACCTCTTTGACCACGAGGACCAGGCATTCCCTGAAAACAACCTCAAGTTCATAAGTGATTGGAAAGCAAAATTCACGTTACATACATGAACACAGGCATTTTAACATACAACAGAGAATTCTCACTGGGTAATGTATCCTTAATATAACAATCAATATGTTATAACTATTAATATATGTTTTAATTAGAACCATCTATATATTATACCTATTATTATCTATATATTAGAATTATATTTATATACATTTCACTATATTAGAACTATATTATACATTATATATGTTACATTCTCAGGCCACTGCTACTCCATCCATCTTTTAACAATAAAAATTTACCTTGCCACCAACTCCACCGTCAGAGCCAGGGAATCCGCGGTTACCAGGGGCACCCTAACAATTAAATGAAGAAGAAACAAAGGTTGAGAATCCACATACATCGAGCATGCAATAAAACGTGAAGTGGGTTAAATGTTTGGAAGACTTTACATGTCAAAATAATGAACTATTACAAATATTTCCCCTTACATTAATGCTGACATTTTATTATATGCCTCGTTACATAGGCTGCAGATGAAACAGTTATATTTGTGTTACTGGAGTCCAGACTGTCATTAAAATAACCCTATTCTGTTACGGTTAAAAGGTTTGCGGTATTAGGGTAGCAGTAACAATAATAATCCCTGTAATTGATACAGTCTTTCACCCCCGGCAAGATGTCTTCAAGCTTTTACAAGATTTAATGTAAAGGGCATTGGATGTGCATGCTGTAAGCCACTTCTTTATCGGGATCTTTAAAGAAGTGCAGAATCCCTTCTAATCATGTCAATCTAATCAGGAAGTTAAATTTTCCGTTGGTCAGACAAGAATGGTTACAAGTCCTGTCATTAAATGGTCTATAATCATTCATCTAAATTAAAACAAGAACAAATTGATCTCTTATAGGACCTTTTACGTCGGGAGGACCTCCATCCCAATGCAGTGAAAACATGGTTGAGGTTGGATAGAACTAAACTAACTGGTGATTTTATAGGCTATCAATGTATAGGGTGATATGACACGATCAGTCTGATGGCATTAAATGAAACCTACTCTTTCACCAGCAGGTCCAGTCATTCCCCGATTACCGACATCACCACGAATACCGGTCTTGCCTTCCTCACCAGAGGCACCAGGAGCTCCTTGCAAACCAAGAGAACCCTGGGTTTGGAGCAAAATCAAAGCGTTAACAAGTGCAAGAGAATGTAGTTTGAAGGAAACAATGGAATGCTCGGGAGAAGGAATCACTTACTCGCTCACCCTTGTTACCAGTCTCTCCCTTGATACCACCAATACCTGGTTCGCCCTGAAAACAAAGTTTATAAAAAGAGACGTTTCATCACAGACAACTCGAAGCACGACAGAAATGCTATTGGTTTGTTTCTCCTTAAATAAAGGAATTAATGATTGTTCTCTCGGCTTGTGCGAGATTGTGGAACTTTACTCACAGCCAGGCCTCGAGGGCCTCCTGGACCAACGGCACCCTGAGCGCCCGGGGCACCCCGTGGACCTGGGAAGCCTGGAGCACCACCAATGCCTGGGGTTCCCTGTGTAGAAAATCAAGCACAAGAAAAAGCATTCAGTGTCACTTGGTCAAGGCCACGCAATGGGAAAGCAAATCACACACACAGCTGACTCGTGTACTGTACTTACAGTTGATCCCTTTGATCCACCGATTCCGTTCAAACCAGGATTACCCTACGGGGGTTAAACATGTAAACCATAAGAATATGATTGACAATGCTCTCTGAGAGATCAAACCGTGTTTTTAAAATCTGATTATTGTCGGAAGTACTTACAATAGGACCCATTGGACCGACTGAACCACTGAGACCTGATTCACCTCTAGCACCTTGAGCTCCAGAGTGACCTCGCAACCCTTCTGAACCAAGTTCTCCCTAGATGACATGGAAAGGAAAGAAAATGAGCCGGTGCACTCAATGTAAAGTATTGTTGAGTGTGTATTGCGCCTGTTGACGTTCTGAAGAGCTCACTAGTAACAATAGTAAGGGCTCCGAAACAAAGCTAACTTATACTCACAAACTTTCATTTTGCTCACTGGACTGATTTCCTACTCTACCATTGGGATTTCCAGTTTGCAACTCTCACAACCTGATATTAACAGCTTGGAAGTTACACAACAAGAAAGCCAGGCATGCAAATCTCACCTCTCAGACCCGATAATGATTCTAGGTTCAGTTTATTTTGATCATTTATTCTTCTATTTCTGATTACCTGTCTGGGAAATGGAAACTCAAAGAGTCAGATCCTATGCTGTATGCACCATATATGACAATCAGAGTTTTTTTGATATGATTGTTTTAGCTAGGAAATTGGAAATAATATACAGTACAAGCAAAATGGTGAGCTATTTTAAGCATTAACTTCAATGTTAGAACTCTATCACTGCTCTGCGTTTATATTATATAGATCTGGCTGCACATTTTTAAAGTAAAAATGAACAACCAGGTACCCAAAGTTTTCTTTATATATTTATTACATTGGATTGCTGTTGCTTTGATATGTCTTTCATTTTGTAACTAAAGGCAGTTTGTTGTAAGTATTGAAAGATTGAGATTAGATATGTAGAATGAAAGCAAAACCTCAACTGTCATGAGGGTAGCACTGTTCTTGCGATGAACAAGTCAATTTACTGAATTTGTTCATTCGCATTCAAAAGTTTTATGAAAAACTGAAATGGGTAAAAATCACAAAAGCGTTACTGGTCAGTTTGTAAGGGAACATAGAGAAAACCCTATAAAACTGCATTCACTGGGTCAATTTCCTTTACGACATGAAGTTAGAAGCATCCTCTGCAGGAAGTCATACCACTTCCTACACAAGCGACCCGACAATGAAAGTCTACCTCGTTTTAACTATGGAATGCCAGTTGGATAATTGTAGAAACTAGGTACAATGTATAAACAAAAGGCAACTGAAGCAGTTTTCCCTGGATCTGGCATCAAGCAAGTTCTTCACTAAATGGCTCTTATTAATGATAAGAATGTTTTGCAGTTCCCACTAGTTTGGGAAACTAATCCTCACATCCATGGAATAGTTCTTTCGAGAATTAGAAAACCAGTATTTAACATTATGCTATTAGTTATCACAACTTAGTGACAGAATTATAAGAGGGATCATTATTTATTGGACTGTTGTTACTTGGGACTGTTTTTAAAAAAATCTGACAACTGGATTAACTAGCTACTGGCCCACGACCTTTTGATCCTCACTTTTGACCTTGGCACTTCTTGTGTGGCAATTAATAATATAAATCTGAATGCTCGTTTGTTAACTGTTATCTAAGGCCGGAATAACATTCACTCAGAAATTTGTACAAGTGAGATACCGAAAGAGAGAGGCGGGAATCTAGTTCCATTTCTAGATCACGGGAGAAAAATTCCCCCAAGGGTTACAAACATACAGAAACCTCCACAACCCAAAACATGGATTGCTTGCTGGGTGTTGGGTGCTAACCTTCAAATAACATCCAAGCTAACATGTGTATATAACAGATATACCATTGTAAGACTTACCTTGGGCCCAGGAGATCCTGGGAAGCCAGGAGGACCAGCTGTGCCCAAAGGCCCCTAAGGGGAAATCAAAAATGTAAATTTAATCATTTTACCACCAACAACAATGATAATTTGTATTTATATAACAACCTTTGTGTAGGAGAGCATCTCGAAGTGCTTTAGTTGCTTAGATCTTCACTGCAATTTACTATTCTGGCCCATGTATTTTTCAGCATTCATTAAAACTGGTTTTCTGCTTGCGCTGACATTGTCAATAGTAAAGTGAAAGGAACAATTTGAACTTGTAACACAATAGCCTGTAGTTGGGAGTGAACCCACACTTCCTCTGAACACTCTTAAGTCAGGTGTCACTTTCAGCAACACCAACAAATTGTATGTATTCAGCATTGTCACATCTGCGTCAGCCTGTGTCCTCGTCTGCCTCATTAGAACATTGCAATATAGAGTGATTTTTAAAGGATGCCATAAAAAAAATGAACTGAATTGTGGTGCAATGAAACTAACTGCTGTGAATATTTTCTGAGATCCGGAAGCTGCGTGCACTGTTTTCTATTATGTTGGAGGGGGGGTTGAGTAATTTTACTTCTAGCTCAAAATAATGACACACTCCTCCATTAAGGGTACATTTAAAAGTAATTTAACGTTAAATACTTACAGGGGGACCAGTCGATCCAACTAATCCATCACCTCCACGAGGACCCTGAAATGCCACACAAACATATTAATAAAGCTGTTTTGAACCAGTGTAACTGGGCATGGTTAAAGTTACAACAAAGCGGGTTGTTAACTAGTACATTAATACTGACAATGTATTGCTAAACTAATTACTTTTTGGGAAACAAAAAATAACAAAATAGGATCACAATATCTCCCCCCCACGAAAAACACATAGTGTGTTTATTCGTGAATAAAATCTTTGCATTGTCTAGGTAGACTAGAGATATTTTGGAGAAAGTGTAGGAGACTTGGAACGTACTTCTGGACCACTACCTCCAACGCGCCCTCGCTCACCATTAAGGCCACGAGAACCCTGTTAACATGAGAAGAAGGAGATATGACTTTAATCATTTATGACTGTAAAGGCTTCAATTTAAGCCTTGCATAATCTGTGTAATTCA
>CM068743.1:132231807-132480690 GCA_035084275.1 Hydrolagus colliei | reverse complement strand
CTGTCAGATCCTCCCTCCCGACTAGCCCGGCTCAGACACGCGGCTAGCCCAGCTCAGACAGGCGGCTAGCCCGGCTCAGACACGCGGCTAGCCCAGCTCAGACAGGCAGCTAGCCCAGCTCAGACACGCGGCTAGCCCAGCTCAGACACGCGGCTAGCCCAGCTCAGACACGCGGCTAGCCCAGCTCAGACAGGCGGCTAGCCCAGCTCAGACAGGCAGCTAGCCCAGCTCAGACAGGCAGCTAGCCCAGCTCAGACAGGCGGCTAGCCCGGCTCAGACAGGAGGCTAGCCCAGCTCAGACAGGCGGCTAGCCCGGCTCAGACAGGCGGCTAGCCCAGCTCAGACAGGAGGCTAGCCCAGCTCAGACCAGCTGCGGTCAACACAAGCTTCAACACTTAACAGGAGCACCAAACCACGCTGAGATCTGCAACCCAACCACAACACAACAGGCAGGCAGACCCTTCTTCACCATTTCATTTGTGACACTGATTTTATTTAGCTATGTATTGCTGAGATCCCCCGCCCCAATCTCTGTGCAATATTGAGGACCAAGTCTGGAGTCACCCCTGACTTACCTGAAACTGACCAGTTGCTATGCAAACTTCTGGAGGAGCTTCCTTGTCACAAAACAAAATAATACAGCAATGTACCTGTTTTAAAGTAATCAGATTGTTTGACCTCTTGGAGATTTCACTCAATTAGAAGACTAAAAATGTGTAGGTTTTTATTGTATCTGGTTGTAAGCTGGCGTAAAACTCTCTATTTTTGTATTTTTAGGTTAAAATTGTTCTGAGTGCCTTCTTTGAATAGGTGATTATAGACTTAATCCGTGAAAAACCACCTCGCCACACGTAAGCTCCAATCGCCAAGAACTCACACAAACAAACTGTCTCCCTTTGTCAGGTGTGGTACAGCAGTCTACCCCTGGGTGGGTGGGAGGGTGAGTGGGTGGGTGGGTGGGTGGGTGGGTGGGTGGGTGAGTGGGTGGGTGGGTGGGTGAGTGGGTGGGTGAGTGGGTGGGTGGGTGGGTGGGTGGGTGGGTGGGTGGGTGGGTGGGAGGAGGGGGGAACAGGGAGGCTCGCCTCTGTTTGGATCAATGCAGATGCTTGGTAAAAATCAAAACATCAGGGATCAGAGTGCATATTGAGATACAGTCGAACTTGAACCAATTAAAACTGTGAAGTTTGCTAGTGTGAGGCGCTGCTTAGTTTCCTATCCAGGTACCACAAGTATACCTGTTAATAATGTATTAGTTAACTATCAAAATAAAGTTAATAAAGTTTAAAACACAAAGAATATATAAGTGTCATCGCAAGAAGTGCTTTATAATGTGGTGCGAAAGGGGCTACCCCAAATCTAAGGATTATTACTATTGTTGTATGGTATTTCTTAACAGTATACAGTACCCTAATGACTGGATTGTAAATAGGGAATCCCGATAGTAACAAAAAATACATCAGGCTGTATGTAGGGCATCCATTCTGAGTTCCCAGCTTTTAGTATTAATAATAATCATCCATGTATTTGATACGGTGGCATATGATATTGTCGAGACATCTCAAAGCGCTTCACAGAATATACTGTAAATTGATTTGACCGTATTCTTATTTGGCGTGACACATTTAAACTTATCAGCGTAATTTCCCAACGTGACTTACAGTTGTTATTAAGGAATCCCATCAAGAAATATCTCGTTAGTGCACCCCATTGACTGTTATTTTTTATAGTATTTTTATTACCTATAGTTTTTTTTAAAAAATCAACGATTTAAAATTTTTAAAATTGTCTTTTTTTTAATGTTTATTCATTGAAATCAGGAGTAGATTCTCTGGTTAATTTGCCTCTCCCTCGCCAGGTCAACCGATTGTACTGCTCACACACCACCCAGCCTAAAATGAGTTAATCCAACCATGATTCAGTACTAGATCTTTCCATTCTAAATAGCTCAGTACTACATCACAATGCATTAACTTAATGAGGCACCGGGAAAGCTATTTTCAGTTATTTTGAATGGAGTTAATCATCTTACTGTTAAAGTTTTCTTGGAGTCTATTACACACAGCACTAGTAAGGTCTCACTGACAATCTCAGTTAAATATCTGCTTACATATGAATTATTCATTCCTCTCAGCATTTGTGAAAATTCAGGTCATTGCTTCCAATATAAATCAGTTCAATTCTGTGAGATGTTCTTCATAATTTAGATTTTTAATTCCTACAATTATTAATACATTAGTGCCATTTTGAATGTATGATGATCAAATATAACTGTAATATATTAAAATATGGACTGCCAATAAGATGTGGAAAATTGTTTTGGCCAAAAGTCAAAATCTTCAAGCTGGTTCCCTAGATATGTTTAGCTTTGCTGCTATCAATTTCACATTGACTGGATACTTTGAATGAATGATCAATATTCACATCCAAATCATTTTCCCTTTCCACAGCTGCTAATGGATATTTATTCATTGTGTGTTTCACGTCTCCTGCTTCAGTGTGCAATGTCTCACTTTTATCGACATTAAAATTCAAATACTGTATGACTCTTGAACCCATCTTCTTAATCTGTCCAGATCGTTGATAACATTAACTCTTACAGAAATAATAATAATAATAATCCTTATATTTGGTACAGTACATTTCATGTTGGGAAGGCTTCTCAAAACACTTCAGAATATGCATGTTAAGAACAGTGGCTTTGTGGGTGAATATAGCAGCCAATGTGCATACAAAAATGTCTCACAAACAGGCATGAAATAAATGACTAATTTCATTCAGGGATTGTTAACCAAGTCAATGAGAGAAACTCACTTGTCTTTTCGGATTTTTAATGTCCAACTGAACAGGCATTCTTGACCCTGGTTTAAACTTTCACTCAAAGGCCAGCATCTTGAATAATGTGTCACTGTCCAATTGTATTAGAGTACCAGCCTGGACTATACAAGTTCCAAATCTGACATAGGGCTTGAACCCACAACCTTCTGACTCAGAGTGCTACCAACGTATCCACGCGCAGCAATTACATACCTTGACCTTATCTGCAAATTTCATCATATCGATAGAATGCTTCCCCAAATTGTTTTTGCAAGTTTTAACAGCAGGGGGCTCTGGGCAATCGCCTGTTGAACATTTTTCGATTCCACTTGTCACCACCTCTCAAACACAGATTTCTCGTTTATTTTCTGTTAACAGCTGCCAAAACAACTTTCCATCAACAACAACAACTTGCACAACGCCCTCCATTGCCAGGCGGCGTCCCAGCTAATGGATGCAATGACAGTTCACAAACCTGCCAAAAAAAAGTGAACCTTCAATACGAAAATCATAGTGCAACTTCATGAAGTTTTTGTTTGACAATTTAATAAGTGATGCCATTCATCTGCTAATTGGTTTATTTCTAAATAGTTTGTTGGACGTGATGTATCACCTTCATCAACTATTCTAGCAATCTATTTTTAGATGAAAATTCAGATCATTGTCATCATCACCCCTATCCTGAAAAAACCCTCCCTTGATGCGTCGCAGCCATCAAGCTACCGACCCATCTCCAACCTCCCGTTCCTTTCTGAGGTCCTTGAAAGAGTGGTTGCCTCCCAGCTACGCTCCTTCCTTTCAACTCACTCACTCCTTGAACCCCTCCAATCAGGTTTCCGCCCTGCTCACAGCACGGAAACTGCCCTGGTCAAGGTCACTAATGACATCCTAACCGCCTGCGACCAGGGCTCCCTCTGCCTCCTCGTCCTCCTTGACCTGTCTGCTGCGTTCGACACAGTCGATCACACCATCCTCCTCCAATGTCTTTCCTCCCACCTCAACCTTCAAGGCACAGTCCTTGACTGGTTCCATTCCTACCTGACCCACCGCCTACATTTTGTATCTTCCAACGGTTTCTCCTCAAACCCCCGCACAGTTTCTCACGGCGTCCCCCAGGGCTCTGTCCTTGGCCCCCTCCTTTTCACTAATTACACGCTCCCTCTGGGCGATGTCATCCGCAAACATGGGGTAAATTTCCACATGTATGCGGACGACACCCAGTTGTACCTTTCTGCCTCATCCCTCAACCCCCAGACCATCGATGTTCTGACAGCATGTCTGTCCAACATCGAGTCCTGGACGAGGGACAACTTCTTCCAATTGAACGTGAGCAAGACCGAGGCCCTCCTGATTGGCTCAAGCCAGCGCCTCCACACATTGGGCGCTGCCAGCCTCAACATCCAAGGCTGTACTCTCCACCTCACAAAGCCAGTCAGGAACCTTGGCATCACGTTCGACCACAAACTCTCCTTCCTCCCCCACATCCGTACCTTGACCGGCACTGCTTATTTCCACCTACGCAACATTGCCAGGCTCCGCAACTACCTCACCCCACACGCTGCCAAAACACTCGTGCACGCATACATCATCTCACGGCTGGACTACGGAAACTCTCTCCTCGTCGGCCTCCCCAGTTCCTCCATTCACAGGCTGCAGGTCATCCAAAACTCTGCAGCCCGTGTACTATCCCGCACCCGCCTCCGCGACCACATAACCCCCACCCTCGCCCGTCTCCACTGGCTCCCCATCCTCCAGAGGATCGAGTTCAAGATCTTTGTCCTCGTTTTCAAGGCCTTACACGGCCTTGCCCCGCCCTATCTATCCGATCTACTCTCCCCCTATAAGCCCACCCAGACCCTCCGTTCAGCAAGACTTCTGTTCCCCCACTAATTTTTCGACCTCCCCCACATTTTTTTTACCCCCTCCCGAACACTCCCCTCCCAGCTCGGGTCACACGCCTCCTGTGTAGCACCTTGGGATGTGCTCCCGATCTGAAAGGCGCTCTATAAGTCTAATTTGTTGTTGTTGTTATTGTGCAAATACTCTAAACTTAGTGTATTCTCAGTAAATTACATTAAGCGAACTGTCTATGATGCCTCGATTTCTAAATTCTTTGAATTTATTACTGGGATAAAATTAATTATATTTCAGTCATTAGATGCAGTCACTTCATTGATGGAACTCAGTTGCCTTGAACCTTGCCTATTTTCTCATTATTCCCACACCAATTTGAAATAATAATCCTTGCATTTAGTATGGGTTATTTATGTCTGGCTAGCATTAGCAAGCTGTGCGGTTTTAGCTGGTTAGATTCCAGCAGTACTACAGCGCACACTCTGGGGTCCCCAAGCCTTGGCTCTTGCCAACCTGCGTCTAATACTTTCCGGAATTAGGTAAGCAGGATGCTTCCCTCCAAGGAGAGAGAGTGCATTCCTTTTCCAACACGGAATTTCCATGTATAGGAGGGACGTATAGAATTCTCAGTCCTGTTTGGATACTTTTCAGCATAGTGCTGGGTTTCTGCCTGTGTCAGACACCCAGCTGAACAAAATAAAAATATTTCAACTCATTGGTTAACCAGATACAGTAAAAGCCAGTTTTTCTGGCACGCTCGGGACCTGGCCAATGCCGGTTAAAGCGCATGCTGGATATTCGGCCGAAAACACACAAAACATTTTTTTTAATGTAATGCATTTTTCCGGATAAATTTCCGGTTAATCGAATGCGGACCTTTTATTTGCGATGCCGGTTATACAGAAGTTACAGTTGGTCAGGTGCCGGATAAACAGGCTTTTACTGTAATACATTTTAACTTGTGCCTGTGATATACACTGTACTTAGCCTGTACATTCAATCAGACAGTGAATTTTCAACCACTCTCCGCTCACTCTGGAATGTTTGCAAGTGTTTTGGGATTTTGTTTTCCTGCTGTGGAAAGCGCTAAACAAATATAAATTTGTGTTGAATTGTAACTCTATCTGGAGCTTTCCTGACTTGCCCCTTTCCTACCCACTACGAAAGTCACATTAAGACCTACTTACCAAAGTCAACAGTCCATACACATTCACTGCTCAGAGTCCCTTGGATCATATAGCAGGGCTTCAAGCAGCACCTGTGGAACTGAATCACAGAATCAGTAATCACTTCCTGGTTACCAACAACAACAAAGTTATGTTTGTACAGATGGTTTAGGAGGGAGGACTTCCCGAGGCACTGGACAGTCAGTGTTTCGGACCTGAGCAGCTGTCGGGATCAGGGTGGGTGGAGGGAAGGGAGGGGAAGGGGGTTGACTGATGGCACAGTCGAAGAGATGGGTCTTGAGGCAGGACTTGAAAGGGGCTAGAGAGGGAATGAGGTAGAGAGATTGTGGGATGGAATTCCAAATTGGGGACAGAGTGGCTGAAGGCTCGCTTGCTAGGGTTGGGGCGAGTGAGTTGGGGAACATGGAGTAGATCGGAGCCCGTTGGGCAGAGGAAGCGGACAGGTTGGTAGGTGATTAGGAGATTGCAGATGGGCAAGGCCAGTGGAGGGCATTAAAGGTGAGGAGCAGGATCTTGAATTGAATCCTCTCGGTGATGGGACACTAGTGGAGTTGGGCGAGAATGGGGGTGATAGGGTTACGGAGCCTAAAGGTGAAAGAAGAAAATATTTGAGAAATTGTTTGAAGGGTATTCTGTGTAGTGTATCCAGACGACCTCAGCAGTGTGGTGTGCAGTGTGGTGTACAGTGTGATGTGCAGTAAGACAGAGGATTCGAACAAAAACCTTGCTTCCTTTGTTTTTTCATTTCAAACCTTGAAATTTGTCAGATTCGCAAAGTAATGAAACTCATTTTTGTGAGCCAAGAAAAATGGTGTATTCCCAGAGGCCCTAGCAATATGTGGTGTAAATAACCAAAAGCTGACTCTTTTGATTCGTTATCTTTATTGCAGCAAGTTACATGGGGAAAGTAATCAGCATTAGCTGATAAAAACGACATAGAACCAGTGTATAGAGCTTCCTAAGGCTGGATCTATTGCATAAAAATAATAACAATTCTATAAAATCTCCTTAAATCTACTTGTGCTCGCACTCTCTGAATCACTCCCCAAATCTCTCTGCCTCACATCCTCTCCCCCTGTTTTCCAAATCCTTCTGAAACCTACCTCTTTAATAATGCTTTGGTCACATTACCCTATCTCCTTTACAACAACAACAACTTGGATTTATATAGCACCCTCTACACCGGAAGGCGTCTCAGAGCGCTTGACAGCGGCTCTGTCCCTTTCCACGCCTCCAGTGGCATTTTATCTACATATAATAGCAATGCTTGCATTTATTATAGCATCTTATCACATCAAAACATTTCACAGGTCATACTGTAAAGTGAATTGACTACGTTTTGTGAGCAATACACGGTAGCCAATTTGTGCTCAGCAGTGCTCCATAAACAGTCTCGGACTGAGTGACCAAAACATTTTGTTTTTTGTAGGTATTATTATCACTGAAAAAGTGAACCGCCAATCGACTAACAACCAGGTTTCTACTTATTGCTCGGAAAATAGAGCTGTGGGAGGAAGGTTTGATTAGGTTTTGAACCAAGTCCTCTCGCTTGTGAGATGAGTGTGCTACTCCAATGCTTTTCAAAGTGCTTTGAGACTTGAAAAGTTTTACATAAATGCAAGTTGCTCTTGTTGAACGTTAGTATCACAGCAATGCAATGTACAAGAATACCTTAAAAGTATTTCCTATAAATAAGCAGTGTTTATCGTACAATTTATAGGAAAATGGTGTGTGCCTTAGTAAATGTTTGATAGTCTCCAAGCTAATTTTCTTTCCCATGTTCCAGAGTTCATAAGATCAAAAAAGTGATTCAAATGGAGAAGGCCTTTCAGCCGATTTGATCTCATTATTTGATACCCTTCCTCTCGACCTCGCAACATAGAAGCAGGCATAAGATATTCAGCTCCTGGAGCCATTTCCACCAGTTTATAAGATCATGGCTGATCAGTACCTCAAGTCCAATTACCCATCCTTGTCCCAGTTAATATACTGACCTAACAGATATCTATCTACCTCCGTCTTGAAAATGTGAATGGATCCAGCATCCACAGTCTATTGGGGTAAAGAGTTCCAAATTTCCACTATCCATTGGATGAAAATGGTTCTCCTGATTTCACTCCTAAATGGCCTACCTCTAATTTTAAGATTAAGCCCCTTTTTCTGGATTTCCACACAGGTTTATGCAACCTGTTTTCATGATTCAACCCTTTAAGCCCTGATATCATTTTGGTGAACATAGCACCAAGCTGTTTCTTAAATGAGTTCAGAGTCCTGCCATCCACCAACATTCTTGGTAATCTGTTCCAATTATTCATTAGCATTTAGGTAAAGGAAAACTTTCCTGGTATCTGTCCTGACATGGTCCTTTGTAACCCTGTGTCCTCTTGTTCTGTTGCCCTATTGTATCTGCAAATTTTTCTCTATCCCATTTAGAATGTTAATCGCCGCAACAAGGTCCTCTCTGAGATATCAATTTTCAAGGATAAAGAGCCCCAGTTTGCCTAATCATTCCTCTAACACTGGGGATCATTGGTGAGGTCTATCTTGGTGGGGTCGATTGAAACACTGTTTCACCTACGTGTAATTAGGGCAGATCAGCTGTTCAGAAAAAAAAACTTCGGTATAGCTCAGTAGCGTAAACTGAGTAATGTACTACTGAGCCATTAAAGCAAAGCTACAAGTCTTACTTATCATTCCTGATATTTTGTTAAGTTTTTTTAATGAAAACATAATTGAGTGTTTATAAAAATACTGAAAGTGTTTCATTTGTCTATTTTAGATTGAATACATCCATATATTAAGGACTGAGGGACACTATAACACCCAGAGAGTAATTAACAATTGGCCAGATTGCAAATTAGAGTGTTTGAGTTGTGTAGACTTGTGTAACATTTGAAATTTAAGAAAATGGTCTACGGCCTGAAAAGGTGACAATTTGGGGGCCCCAGATATAGTCTTACTGAGATCATTCATTATTTTAGAATCATCTCATTCATCTGTCAATATGACTTTAGAATTTATTGGATTATATGAGATAGTACAAATTTAGTGGACAGGGTTGAGATACTCAATATTATTTACCTTTATTTTAGTAAAAATAATGGACACTGTTTGACAGTAATAAATTATTACAGAATATTTCATCCCATGAGATAAATGGCAGTGTATTCAATTTGATTAAAAATGGTTGAAAGCAATGTGAAATGCTGAATGCAGATGTACTCGGTTGGTTTATAATGCTTTATTTATTACTATTTATACATTTTATAAATGCTTGGACTTGTATCTTATCAAAGGAATCTACATTTGCAGATGATACTCCGTAGAATATCAAATGATGAGCATCAATATGCACAATTTCTGAAGGTTCTGGTGAGGCAACAACAACAACAACTTTGATTTATATAGTGCCCTCCATGGCGTCTCAGAGCGCTTCACAATAATGGATCCCGGGAACGAGCCAGGGGCAGAAAGGTGACTGAAGGCGCGGTTAAAGAGGAAGGTCTTTAGCTGGGACCGGAAACTGGGAAGAGAGTGGGTGAGGTGAAGGGAGTGAGGAAGGGAGTTCCAGAGCTTCGGGGCATAGTGGCTGAAAGCACGGCCGCTGAGGGTGGAGCGGAGGATTCGGGGGGCATGGAGGAGGCCAGACTCAGTGGAACAAAGGCAACGGGTGCTGGTTTGAGGAGAGAGGAGGTCGGAGAGGTAGGGGGGTGCAGAGAAGTGGAGGGATTTGAGGACAAGGGTGAGGATCTTGAAATCGATCGAGGCAGGACATGTAAAGCAGAAAGGTGGAATATCCCATTTAATAGAGAGAAATGTAACGTTGTGAGATTCAGTAGGAGGGTCAGGATAGAAAATGTGCTAAATAGTATTTGAAAATACTAATCAACGGAAGAGAGAAACCCTGAGGTTTGATAAATGATAATTGAAACACTTCCCAGGTAGTTAAGAAAGCAAATAAAATATTGAGGTGTTGCTGATGAGATCATGTGTAATTCCCAGAGGTGATTTTAAAATGATGAATATCTTTGTAAGATTACATCTTGGGCCTCAAAATAGTCACATATTTAGATTCCCCCCTGAGTCAGTAAGTTGTGTCAGAAGTGGAGTCCTGTAGTTCAGTGGTTAGAGGACTTGCCTCGCAAGTGTGAGACCTGTGTTCGAATCCAGGCAGGTCAAGGCGAAACATTGAGCAAGTTTCCTTACTTTACAAGCCTAATAATAATCCCTTCAAAAACAAACAATAATAAAATTGTTCATTTCAATCCATGACTGTTTGTGGGACAATGCTGTGCGCAATTGGCTGCCGTGTTTCGCCCACAAGTAGTCAATTCACTTTACAGTATATTCTGTGAAGCGCTTTGAGACGTCCAGAAGATGTGAAAAGCACTATATCAAAAATGCAAGAATTATTATTATTATTATTAGTAGTAGTAGTAGTAGTATAAGAAACCCCCAAATAAAATTGATCATCAGCACACCAGAATCCAGCTATTTCTTATGCCTCTTGCTCTACTTCCATCTGCCTCCCTACTTCCATCTGCCTCCCTGGTTGCTCATTCAGAGCCATTCACACTTTGTTTCACCCAAAGAAAACCACATTCTACATCTTCTCCAGTAATAGACAGAAAATTATTCAAACTCTTCCAAATTTCGTTGGTTTTGTGACTGCTCACTCTGCATTCAAAATCTTATGCCTTTGTTTCACACCCTCTAACTCATCCCACTTTCTTGCCTGCTTGGCATTCCCCATCAGCATTGTAAAGACATCAACTCTTTTATCCAACATGAAAACTTATACGTACAAGTTGCCGTTGAATGGAATATTTTATTTGTGTGTTATTAACCTTGCTTTACATTTTCCACTGCAATCCAATTATATTTCCTTGTCGTCCATTGAACTGTTGCCGATGACAAAATTAGTTTCCTGTGGGATGTCTTTATTGATTGTATTCTTTATCAACAATATTACCATTAGGTAAATAATTCATACCTTTCCCAGAAAATGAATCCCAAAGAGGCCCCCCCACCTCCTCCCTCAACCAAAAAAAACAATCACACCATCAGTTTTGAAGGCGCACTAAACATTTACTGCAAAATTGAAATATATTAAGAGATTGATAATTTCTAATAAGGTGACATTGTTATTTACTCAATATTGATGTCTTTTAATATTCTCATCATGTGGTCCGGCTGCTATGTTGTATTGTGTAGAGCAAATAGATTTCTCTTTACTATGGAGAATACTCCTTTTGTGCAAAGTCTGCAGAAAAGGGATGAGAGCAGCTGAGGGCTGGCTGACACTCTAACTTTATAAGCAGTGACTCTATATATGCAGTGACTTTCTTTACACAGAGAATGGTTAGAATGTGCATTTCTCTGCCACAAACTGTTCCTGAAGCATAAAGCATGAAGCTCACATGGAGAAAATTCCACGTTCCACGATTCTATGAATAACAATAGATACAGTGGGCAATCATTTAGTAAGTGAGGCACCAAAGAGGAAGTGAACAACATAATGTGTTTTATCCACGTTTATCACAGAAGTTTTGGTTTTCTGATAGTCTTTCAGGAATCCAAACAATCACTCTGTTTAATGTTTAAATTCTTTGTTGAGGAAATTGAAGGTACAGTGAATGCAGGTTAAGTGAAGATAATAGATAAGTAATGACTTACAGTAAGTGCAACTTACAAATGCACTTCAGCTGAAAATATGCCCAAAAGATCCCTTTCAGTTTCAAAGAAAGAGCAGTGAAGAATCAAAATATTTGCTTGATTTCCATACAGACTCTTATTATTGTCAGGCTTTGAGATGGAGAGGAAGACAAAAAATATAAAGAACATATAAATAGCATACAAAGTGTGGCCCATCAAATCCATATCTTTCAAAAACCATCAAGACTGCCCCCAACCTACCCTAGCCTGGGAAATGTACTGTATGATGCTTTCTGATACCCACTGGACCAACGATGGAAATACTCCAGAGTAAAAACAATAGTAATTTGGTCACTCAATCCACGACTGTTTGTGGGATGCTGCTGTGCACAATTGGTTGCCACGTTTCACCCATAAATATACAGACAATTCACTTTACAGTATATTTTGTGAAGCGCTTTGAGACGTCTCGAAGATGTGAAAAGTGCCATATCAAATTCAATGACTATTATTATTGTAGAGTATTCACGCATATACAGCAACAACAAAATTACATTTGTAGAGCACCTTTCAAGTCAGGTGGACATCTCAAGGTATCGAATAGTATACACATCTATTCTATTGAACCCTGGACTCCTTTTACCTGTGGACAACCACCCTCCCGTAGCAAAAATACCATTTTATCCCTTGAATTTTATCCATCGCTAGTTCCTCCAACAATGTTCATAACGGATACAAACCCAATGCTTCCCTTTGAAGAAGTTAATCTACGTGCTTTAGTCGGCAGTCTGTTGTATTTTTTTCAAAAAGGATATGAAACACTGGCATCAAAAACATAGCTACATGGATGCTTTAACAAAGATTGTCACAAATGGGGGATTCTGATGATTAGAAATGTGACATCTGGATCTGTAGTAACTCTGCTCAGAAAGAAGATTGTGTTGGATGAGAGATTGTTTTAATGCTTGTAAGTTGCTGGATGCGGGCTTTCTCAGAGAATTTTGTTAGCCACTTTGTTGCAGCATAAAACCCTGGTACAGTATATTCTGATTAAATACACATTACTTTATATCAAATTAACAACAGCAAAACTACATTTGTATAGTGGCTTTCATGTTGGGAGGACGTCCCAAGGCACTGGACAATTAGTGTTTTGAGGGATTCCAGGATGCAATTCTAAAGGTTGGGAGGGTAGCTGAAGGCAATTCTAGAGGTTGGGACTGATGGTGGGCATGTGGGTCGGGGTATATGAAGCAGGTCGGAGTCCGCTGAGCAATGGGAGTGGACAGTTTGGTAGGGGTAGGATTGCAGCTATAGGGTGGCACAAGGCCATGGAAGGCTGTAAAAGTGAGGACCAGGATCTTGAATTGAATCCTCAGAATGATGGGAAGTCCATGGAGTCAGGTGAGAATGGGGAGAGAGGGTGCGTGAGAGGACATGAGCTGCTGAGTTCTGGATGATCTGCAGCCGATGGTGGGAGGAGATAGGAAGGCCGACGACCTGGGTGTTGGTATAGTCAAGCCTAGACATGATGAATGAGAGTTTCAGTGGCCTGAGGGGTGAGGTAGTGGTGGAGTCGGGCAATGTTGTGGAGGTGAGGGAAAGCATATCGGGTCATGGCATGGATGTGGGGGAGAAAAGACAGTTGAGGATCGAATAAGACAACTAGATTCCTGACTGGCTTGGTGACTGCCTCACCAAGCCAGTCAGGAATCTAGTTGTCTTATTCGAGTGTGCATCCAAAGAGAATGATGCTGCCAGTGCCTGAAGTGTGGTGGTGCTGGTGCAAGCCAATCAGGAGTTGTCTCGGACTTGTTAACATTCAACTGTAGAAGGTTAGCCTTCATTCAGGACTTGATGTCCGACAGGCAGTCTGTCAGGACAGCAGTGGTCCTGGAATTGAGGGTAGAGGCAGAAAAGTGGAGTTGGGTGTCATCTGCATACATATGGAAGTTGACTCCATGTCTGCGGATGATGTCATCAAAAGGGAGCATATGGGTGTTGAAAAGGAGAGGGCCAAGGATAGAGCGACTAGGTCTGTTTCTGTGCTGTGGGTAGTACGGAAGCCATATTGGAGGGGTTCAGAGAGGGAATGGCATAAAAGAAAGGAGTGAAGCTGGGATACAACGATTCATTCCAGGATCTTGGAGAGGAATGGGAGGTTGGAGATGGGGCATTAACTGGAGAGTAGGGATGTGTCCAGGGAAGGTTTTTTCAGGATGGGGATGATGACAGCAATTTTTAGGGGGTGGGAACAGTGACAGTGGATAAGGAGATGTTGATGATGTCAGTTAGGAGAGGAGCCAGGTGGTGGAGCTGGGAGATGAGGAGAGAGGTGGGATGGGGTTGAGGGAGCACGTGATGGGTTTCATTTTGGAGTTGATAGCAGTGAGGGAGGAGGACGAGATAGGGTCGAAGGTGTATAGTGTGGGATGAGTGGGGGGTGCGTCATGAGGGAGAAGTAAAATGAGGCAGTAAAGGTAGACTGGGTAGAGGTGGCTGAACGGTCCCCTCAATTTTGGATTTGAGGAAGACCAGCTTCTCCTCTCAGTTGGAATTGGAGGAGAGAGTGGGCAAGGTGTGGAAGGTGGATGGAGGTTATTGGTGAAGAGGAGCCCTAATTAAGCAGAAAATGGGGAAGGTAGGAGAATTTCTTCAAGCACACAGTTGATAGGATCTGGAATGCCCGACCAAGAATAATGATTGAGACAGAATCCAGATTAGCTTTCAAAAGGAAACTAGGTAAATACCTAAAGGGGAGTAAGTTTTAGGGGGAAAGATATGTAAATGTGACTGAGAGGATTGCTCTTAAAGAGTCAGTGCAGATATGGTGGACGGAATTCTTCGATGCTGTAAATTTTTATGGTTCTACGGACTGAGGGATTTTGCGGTACAGTATTTTGAATTTCTGAGAAACACCGAAAAACAGAGAGAATAAAAGTAGCAAAGAAACAATTCAGGAATAAAGCAAAGCAACGACAACCAATAACAATCAAAAGAACCATTGGAAACAGGTGATGGGAAACAGTCAAAAGGGATACATAGCAACAATAATAAGCAAACGCAATAATGAGAATTATCAGGAATTAAAAGTACTATCATAATATCATTTTTAAAACATGCTATCCGCATGATGGCTTGCATAATTATGATTGCAAAAATTTTATAAATCAGGATTCTAAATGGTACTGAAGTGTACAAATGAATACTTAAGAGAAGCAGGCTTTTCTCCAGAGCTCCCATGTTATTTTAATAGTCTATTTGCAGTGGGGAATGAACCAGAAAACAAAATGTCAAATAGCAGGCAGCTTAAACACAAGAGAAATCTTGCAGCCTACATTGGGAAAACATGTTAATTAGAACTAGTATGTCATCTTTTGCGTTTTGTTCTCCTTTAAGCCTTTCATCTGGTCCTTGACCCAGTCTGCTTTTCTGTATCTCATACCTCTGTTTACCTAGCAGTAAGTAGGAACCTGGTTGTTGGTTGATTGGTGGAATGCTTTTCTGTGGGTAATAATACCTCCCCCAAAAATTTATATAAAGAATTTGCTTCACTCATTCCATGACACTGCTGTGAGCAATTGGCTGCTGGGTTTTGTCCACAAAATATGCAGTCAATTGACTTCACAGTATATTCTGTGAAGCGCTGTGAGATGTCTCAAAAACTTGATAAGCTGTTACATCAAATGCAAGGATTATTATTACTATTATATTGCCTGCCTTCAACCCTATCTTACCCATAATATGAGTGAAACCCTCATTTACATCCTTGCACTTCCAGCCTTGATTTCTCTACAGCTCTCTTTGCCAGCCTTCCCAGTTTAACTCTCCAGGAGCTCCTCATATCCGAAATGCCACAGCCTGTGTATTTTCCCACTCCAGGCTCTCTGGGCTCATTACCCCCCATTGTTGGCAGGCTACACTCGCTCCCTATTCCCCAGTTGACTGACTTCAAGATGCTTATTGCTACTTTCAAGTACCTCAAACTCTGTGCCCCATCTCTATGATGTCCTTCAGCCCACATTCACTCCTTACACTTCTCTAGCACAGAGCTGCTTCACATCACTATCTACTCTGCTTCACATTATTTTCTGACACCCATTTCTATGCTGAAGAGATTTGAGAGTTCCACATATATATGTTAACTATTCATAGACATTTCCCTGTGTCTGCTTTGGAATGTGCACTCTCCCCTTGAAGGGATACACTCAGCCTACTTAATTCAGAGAACATTTTGGCACGGATTGCAAAGAGCCATGACTTGACAAGTGTGGTGTGTGTGGGGGATACAGCTGGAGTTTAACCAGCTAAAATCACATAGCTTGGAATTGAAAGCTCTGTCTTCCCACCAGTTGTCCAGCTATCCTTTGGGGTATTGGTTTGCATTGCTAACAGGTGCTGAGTGGGAGGAATTACTATGCCCCACGCCCATTATTTGGAGTTGTTAGCTACAAGTCCTGTGAATGAAACAGGCGGACTGTCTGTCATCAGCAGTGGCCTAGAGAACTGCAGTCTCACCTGGCTCAAGAACCGGACTACTGATATGGCTATAGAGGATTAACTGATTTCTGAAATTCTATTGCCAAGCATATAAAAACCCTTGCCTTACAAGCGAGAGACCTGGGTTCAATTCCAGGCAGGGTGAAACCTTGGGCAAGTTTCCTTACACCACATGCCTAATAATAACCCCCCCCCAAAGGAGCAAAAATAAATGGGTCGTTTCAATCCAGGACTTTTCGTGGGACATCGCTGTGTGCAATTGGCTGCCTCATTTCGCCCACATATATACAGTCAATTCACTTTATAGTATATTCTGTGAAGTGCTTTGAGACATCTAGAAGACATGAAAAGGTGCAATATCAAATGCAAGGATTATTATTATTATCACCCTGGAGCCATTTCAGCTCCAAGGAGACTCCATTTACCTCCACTGCTTCCCGGGAGGATAGTCACTCACATCGGCAAAGAAGCTTTCAGCTGCTGTGCCCCCATTCTCTGGATCTCTCCCCACAGTCCTCCACCTCACACCTCGCTCTCTGTTCCCAAACTTTCCTCTTTGATTGATTGGGTCATCTCTCTTCTTTCCCTTCATACACGCATTCGTCACCTCAAGGCTCATCTACGGAAACTCCCTCCTTGTCGGCCTCCCCAATACTTCACTCCACAAGCTGGAGAGCATCCGAAACTCTGTAGCTCGTGTCCTCTCCGGCACCAAGCTCTATGACCCCATCACCTCCACCCTCGCCCGGCTTCACTGACTCCCCGTTCACCAGAAGACAGAATTCAAAATCCTCTTCCTCACTTTCAAGGCCCAACACAGACTTGCCACCTCCTACCTGTCTGACCTGTTGGCACCCTATCAATTTGTCCACTCCCTCCGTTCAGCAGGCTCCAGCTTGCTCCACGTCTCCCGCCTGACCTGTCCTACCATTGACGGACAAGTTTTCAGCCTCTCTGTCCCCACTCTTTGGAACTCTTTCCCACAATCCCATTGCCTTGCACCCTCCCTTAGCACCTTCAAGGCCTGACTCAAGGCCCTCTCTTTCGGTCTTCAACCACCTCTATGCCCTCCCTCACCTCAACCCTGACATCTCCCTCACCACCCCCATGCTCGGGTCCTGACCCCTGACTATTCAGCGCCTTGAAAAGTCCTCCCGATGTGAAAGTCACCCTACAAGTGTAATTTTGTTGTTGTTGTTCCATGCTTGGCCCCCTGTTCCACCTTTGTGAAGTGCTCAGAGATGTTTTTCTTTGCGGGATGCACAGTATAAGTTTGAAATCTTTGAGAACCAATGACTGTTACATTTATGTTATATCCTTCTTCTCCCTAACTCATTGGGACATCCTCTTGACGTGAAAGGCGCTATATAAATGTATGGATTGATTGATTGATTGACTGGTTGATTGATTGATTGATTGATTGAACTCCCTCCAAATCCATGGATTTGGGAAGAAATAACTGAGAGAAGGAAATGATCTGTTAAGGTCAGCATATTAGAGTTTAATTGGTAGCTTGCAGGTCAGGTTAGCATGCTCAAGGTTGCAAGTCTAATTTCGGGGGGAAATTTAAATGTTTTCTTTTTTCCTCTCCTATATTTTCACCAGAGATCTCTTTCTCACTTCATTTCTTTTTATTTATACATTTTCTTTTCTCTTCTCGCTCGCTGCTCTTTCCAACTTATTCAATGAGAAGAGAATTCAATTGTTTAGGGCCCAAGATATGGTTTCAGGCTGGAAATTGCAGTTTCATTCCAGACTCAGTGATGTGCATCATCTGTAACAAGTTATATACCTGCCAGTAATTTAAGATGTTGCTGTGCATTGAGGAGAAATTTTATTTGATGCACTCTGCTCAACTCTGTGCCAAGGGAAGCCAACTGGAACAAGCCTAATCATACCCTTCACTTTGATTCCTGAGTGATGTGCACTGATTACACCTACTTTAAACTTATCAATACATTCTTTTTGTTCTATCTAGCAGTGCCCAGCAGTCTATTCAATGCAAAAGGGTAACAGTGCTCCAGAGCTCTTGTTACATAAGGATATAGATCAAGACATGAAAGATTTTTTCCCCATATGTGTATGCATTAATGTTTACATGTCAAAACAAAATACAACGCACAATCCAATTTAGATTTATATGGCGGCTTTCACATCGGAAAAATGACTCAAAGCGACTGAGCTGGGGTGAGAGAAGGGGAAAGATAACAAAAAGCCTGGTCAAAGTCACACGTCTTAAGGTTCGAAAATGCAGATACAAAGCAACATTGACAGACATACACAGGGAAAAAGCCAGAAGTACTGTTAACATCAGATGTTGGAATGCTTTGTTCGAAAAGCATAAAACTAATCAATAATGTTCATTCTCAACTCTAACCTCCTTCTTAGCTGGAACATTTCATCCTCAAGCTCCCTATCCTTTGGACACTTGCTGGGTAAGTGAATCAATAGCAATTACTACAAAAACAACCTGTATTTATATAGCATCTGTCATATAAAAGAACATCTTAATGCACTGATCAGGAAAATAGACTCTGTTTCTATTATCTATCGTTTCTATTACGTTTCTATTATCCATTAAGATGGTATTGAAGCCAATAACATGGGACTCAAGAACATGGCAACAGGAGGTCATTTGGCCTATATGTGTTTCCTTGCATTTTTCTTGGGCAAGTTTCCTTACTCCATACGCCTAATAATCCCTCAAAAAAAAACAATAATAGTTTGGCCACTGAATCCATGACTGTTTGTGGGACACTGCTGTGCGCAATTGGCTGCTGTGTTTCACCCACAAATATACAGTCAATTCACTTTACGGTATATTCTGTGAAGCGCTTTGAGACGTCTAGAAGATGTGAAAAGCACTACTGTATATCAAATGCAAGAATTATTATTATTAATACCCCATTGGCCATTTTATAGCCTTTTCTACCTGTGAAATTACTTTTAGAAATTTGTGGATCTTAATCCCCAGATCTCTTTGCTCCTCTAACTCCTCTTAAATTCCTACGATCCAGACTAGAGACAGGTTTTTTATTTTTCCTGCTGAAATGAATTGCTTCGCATTTCCCTACATTAAACGTCATTCATGTGCCCTCTAACTGTCCACTCTATTAACCTGTTTACGTTTTCTTAGATCCCTAATATAGATCCATCCAAAACACTACTTCCTACTTCTTGCCAGCCTGAGAAGATACCCTTAACTTCAATCAATGGTCCTATTCTGACTAACTTTTCTTTAATTGCTAATATATTACTGCTGTTTATTTTTTTAAATGTTTGCTCTGTTCTCCTTATGCTTCCTGTTTGCCTTCCAAATTGTCTCTTTTCTAACTTTGCTGCACTCACTCCTGTTTTTGTCTGTTATCTATTCTGTACTTTTCATATGTACTTTTTCCCTTAGGTGTAGGTTTGCCTTCACATCGTTATTCATCCATGACATCCTATTCTTTTTAAACATAGAATGGTCAAATCTCCATACAATGTTACACGCAGTAGTTTTGGTGATGTGTGAGTAAAATTGACAATCCCATTTAATGTTGAATGGAATTTTTACCCCAGAAAGAGAGGAAGAATGTACAGTACTTGGATTTTTATAGAGTCTAATTACATAAAAATATCTCGAAGAGCTTTGCATTCATCAAATGTTCTGATTGACTTGGAGGCTAACATAGCACCCACATTCCCCAAGGCAAGGATGAAGAAACAGGAGGATAACCAATTGATCTGGAGAGTTCTGGCCAAGACACCAAGAAAGACTTGCTTATCTTTTCACTTGCCAATAAGATCCTTACTGTGCACCAAAAAGGCGATGGAACCTTTATAAGATGTCTCATTCTAAAGTATCTCTGACAACACAGTTCTTCTCTAATTCTTCCCAACATAGCTGCAGATTATCCAAAACTCTACAGCCCATGTCTCCTCATGCATCAGACTCTGCAAATCTATGTCCCACATCCATTGGCTCTCCATACCCCATTGGATTGAGTTTAGGATCCCTGTTCTCACCTTAAAATCTCTCCATAGTTTTCGAATCCCTCTATTCCCTAGCTCTATTCCCAAGCCTCCTGACCAAACCTTCCCCACTCTATCCACCCCACCATCAGATGCCCAGCTTTAAACCATTCTCTCTCTGCTCGCTGGAATTTCATCGCACAATCCTTCAGACTCCCTCCCTGTTCTCTTTCAAGATCTGCCTCAAAATGTACCAATTTGATGTTTTCAGTCATAGTAATAATAATATTCCTTGCATTATAGCGCTCTATCATGTTGTTGAGACATCTCAAAGCACTTCACAATATATCCTGTAAAGTGAATTGACTGTGCATTTTGTGGGTGAAACGCAGCAGCCAATTGCACAAGGCAGTGTCCCACAAACAGTCATTAATTGAGTGACCATGGGGGTTATGGGGAAAACTATGTAATAGTTGTTTATAGTCATATAATGTGGTAATATTAGTACAAGCATAAATACTGAAAGTATATATTACACACACAACAACAACAAAATTACATTTGTAGAGCACCTTTCATGTCAGGAAGATGTCCCAAGGCACTGAACAGTCAGGTCAGGACTTGAGGATGGGTGAGAGGCAGAATAGGGGTGAGAGGAGGGAGAGAGTTAGGAGGGGAGGGAGGGAGTTGGGAGGACAGCAGAAGGCACGTTTGAAGAGGAGGGTCTTGAGACTGGCCTTCAAGGAGGCAAGGAAGAAAGCGAGATGAAGGGACTGTGGGATGGAGTTCCAGAGTATAGGGGCAGAGAGGCTGAAAGCCCATCCACCGATGGTAGGGTGGGTCGGGCAGGGGACATGCAGCAGAACACAGCCCGCTGAACTGAGGGAGTAGTCAGGTTCATAGGGAGACAGCAGGTCGGACAGATGGAGGGGTGGGCAAGGCCGTGAATGGCCTTGAAAGTGAGGACGAGGATCTTGAATTCGATCTTCTGGGGGATGGGGAGCCAAAGGTGCCAGGCGAGGGTAGGAGTGATGTGGTCGTGGAGCTTGGTGTGGGAGAGGACACAAGCTGCAGAGTTCTGGATGATCTGCAGCTTGTAAAGGGAAGAGCCAGGAAGGTCCGACGAGGAGGGAGTTTCCTTAGTCAAGCCTTGATGTGATGAATATGCGGACAAGGGTTTTGGCTGCCTGATAGATGAGGCAGTGGCAGAGTTTGGCGATGTTGTCACACACACACAGATTGTGTCATCTTTCCCCTCCACACCCCCTTGGCTCCCATCCAAACCTCAGGTGCTCGCCCACCACTGTGAAATCCTATATAAACGTAGATTGTATCTTGTCCTTACATTTTCCATCGTTCCAGTGCCAGGTTGAGGGAATGCTGCTTAACTCAACTTTAGAAAATTGGACATTTTAAACCACCTCTAAAGTCAGACTGTGTTGAAGAATTTTCTAAAATCCTGCCTGATCCAAATTTTAAGGAAATGTCTTAAGCTTAAGAACATGAGAGAATTCAGGTCCTGAATTACAATGATAGTGTGTGGAACAGATGTGTTCTGAAAGTAAAGACAAAAAGGATTACTGCATAGTATTGATTTGCTCAGTCAACCTTACAATCATTCTATGAGGAGTCCAGATTTGGATTTTACAGTTACTGGTCATAATTATTATGTTACAATTGCTTCATTTAGAACAGATTGATTCACTAATTTTGTTTCCCCCATTTTGATGTTTAACAATCTTTCATCTGTCTCTAGTGACTATTATTTTAATTGCATGTTACATTTTTTTTGGCAGTTCATTATTGTGTAGCAAAACCCTTTAACAATAGCTCGCGGTATCAATTTATTCTCAATTATGCTGATATTGTGGTCGGAGGGGAAATAGGAAAAAAAAGTGTTACTACATTCGAATCTTGAACCCAGTTGGTAATTGGCTTCGGGCTTTTTTTTATTAATTAAGAAACCCTTGAGGAATATCATTGCAAATGGCAGTGGCGGCAGACTATAATGGCTCTTTGCCAGACCTCTACAAAATTGCTACACGTCATCACTCTAATTGCTCCTAACAATCTTTTCGTACGGATTACATTCATGATCCTACAGCCCTTCATTGAAAAAAAAATGATCTGGGCAAAGGCCATCAGGGATGAGGGCTCGTAGTAGCACTACTGACCGGTCAGGTGCGGGCGGCTTCTCAGCTTGCTCACGATTCAAGCTTCCCAGGGAACAAATCCATTCTTTAATCGTCTCTAATTGAATCCAAAGCATTCAACGGCAAACCTGAGCTGAAATCAGACTGAATGGTTGAGTTGCCTGACAAACCAATCATCTTATGTTAGTTGCTTTGTAATAACAAATCGATTCTCAAGTGCGTACAATGAAAAGGGGGAATCATAGAAAGTTCATAGATTGCATAGTTATTGGAAATGCAGAAGATCTTGGACGAAGTGACATTCCAGTCAGGTATATTCAATAGGACTCCTGCAGCTCACCAAGTCAAACAATGAACCATGCCGACGAGCCAAAGCATCACCTCAAATCCAATATGGGCAATTCACGTATTGGAAGAAGGGGTTTTCATTATCCAGGCCTTTCAGCCAGATTGCTGAGACAATGACAACAGTTTGATACTATTTAAGATAGGCTGGAGTTTTTAAAGCCTGGAGTTTTCCTTACTCAACGATATCAAGGAACGTTTTTGTTTTTAACCACATTGTTTCTCAAAAAACGGTAGATATGCTTTATAACATGAAGGATGTGGGGCAACAAATCCTCTGCCAAATAATGCCCTTAACATGAAGCATGATGAATAAGACCCTGAACTAACTACATCATCAAAGCCATAACCAACAGGAATCAGTTGCTGGCAATGTACAGCCTACTTGTGATTATGCAGACTGACCATCAAGTGATTTGGTTAAAGGAAATTACAGACTGTACATAGAACAGCAGGGCATTTGGCCCAAATAGTCCATGCCAGTGTTTATACGCCACATGAGTTCACTCTCTCATGTGTATATCTAGCTTCCTCTTAAATGCATCAACACTATCTTTTGCAACCACCGATTCAGGCAGTGAACTTCACAATCTCACTATCCTCTGTGTGAAGAATTTCCTCCAAAATTATTTTCCTGATCCATGAGTGATTAACTCATACTTGGGTCCCCTGCTTACAGCTGCAGCAACAATGATTTACTATAGATTGATCCTAATGGTTGTTAGATATTGATATGACTATTGGGATGATAAAATATAAAGCGCTGGATTCTCACTCACCTTTTCTTGCCCTTCACTTCCAATCTTTCTTTATGTTCCTATTTTTATTTCATAAAACGTTTCTATTTTCCTAATGAACGTCTCTTTTTTGGGAAGGGTATAATTTAGGTGGTCAAAGTGCTAAAATGTAAAACTATGAGTTTGGCTACCACAACCATGATTTGATAGTTTTTATTTTATTTGTGACGCTTTCTGTTTGCATTATATTTCATAGAATCATAGAATCTTATGGCACAAAAGGAGGCCATTCGACCCATCAAGTCTGTGCCGGCTCTTTAAAAAGAGCAATTAATCCCACTCCCCGGCTCTCTCCCCATAACTGCGCAAACCCGTCCTCCCCAAATAATTGTCTACCTCTCTTTTAAAAGTTGTTATCGAATTGGCCTCCACCACCTTTTCAGGCAATGCATTCCAGATTCGAACAACTTGCCGAGCGAAAACATTTCTCCTCACCTCCCCTCTGCTTCTTTTTGAAACTATTTAAAATCTGTGACCACGAGTCACTGATACACACACCAGTGGAAACAGTTTATCCTTGTTTCACTGTCGAATCCCCCTCATGATCTTAAAAACCTCTATTAGGTCTACTCATAACCTTCTCTGTTGCTATAAGAATAAACCTAGCCTCTCTAGCCTTTCCTCATAGCTGGAGTCCCTCATACCTGGTACCTTCCTGGTAAATCTCCTCTGCACCCTTTCCAATGCCTTAACATCTTTCCTAAAGATATTTTTGAGAAATATCTCTGAGGCCAATATTCTCTGGAATATAGAAGAATGATGATCTTATAGAAAGTGATCTTATAGAAACCTATAAGATTCTTAAGGGCCTTGACAGGGTAGATGTGGTGAGACTGTTTCCCCTGGTTGGAGAATTTAAGACTACGGGTCATAGTCTCAGGATTAAACGCCAGCCTTTTGAAACTGAGTTGAGTAAACATTTATTCACTCAGAGGGTAGTGAATTTATGGACTTCTCTACCTCAGAAAGCTGTGGATGCTCAGTCCTTGAACATATTCAAGACTGAGATGAACAGCTTTTTAAAAGTTAAGGGATATGGGGATAGGGTGGGTAAATGGAATTAGGATAGAAGATCGGCCATGATCTTATTAAAAGACGGAGCAGGCTTGAGGGGCCGAATAGCCTACTCCTGATTCTATTTCTTATGTTCTTATGTAAATTGGAAACTTTCAATTTCTGACTATATCCTGGCTACTTAATCAAACTCTATCACTTCCAAATGGTAAAGGCTGCAATTCTTTCCTAAAAGGGAAATGAAAAGCATTCAGGATGCAAATCACCTAATGTTGTGGGAGAGCACTGTGGCAGTTATACAAGATTGAGTTATTCAGGAATTTGACACTGATGCTGACTCATTGGCTTTTATTATTTTGCAACCTCCTGTTGACAGCATTTCACAATCTGGATCATCAGCTGTTTCCTCAAGTGATTGTTTTTTTTAAAACTTCTTACAAAGATTAGGATTTAATTTGTGTGATTCCGTATTAGGAATCCTTAATCAAGGAACCACAATTGCACAAATGGAGAAATGGAGACTGCTTCTGGGAAATCTCTATTCCAATGCAATCTGTTGCTAGAGCGGAAATGGCACAGATTCACGTGAATTCTAACGGGAGCCTTGTGAAAGAATCACATTATTAAACACCATTGTCTTTTTCTCTAACATAGATGCTCTATAATGACAACCGGTGCCCGGGTTTCCCATTCTAATTAAGGATCATTCTCAAAAGTTTTTTGTTCTCTCACTCTCTTTCTCTCTCTGAGATCCTCGTCAGCCTTCCTGTGGATTCCCAGTAATTTTGTTTTTATTTCAGATGATCAGACTTTGTGTTACTTCTCTCTACCCATTGGCACCCAAGGTGTGCTTTTCATCACTTAGGTGGCCACCAGTTAAAGTATTGGGAAAGCAGCATCTGTTCAGGTAGAAATAGCAGACACTTGAACAGGGGTAACTTTGGAAACCATCCAAAGTATTATGGACACTGGACAAAAGCATTCCAGAGCTCACTGGGAACTGGCAGCTGGTCTATGACCCCACTATCTCCCTGTTTGCATTGTCTGTTTTGCTGATAGTAGCTTATTCTATACTTCTCTTGTACTCATTTTCGTACTAACATTTTGTTTGCTCAAACAGGTGTCTAGCGCAGGTGCAAACCCAGCACCGTGCTTAAAAATATCCAACCAAACTCCGACTTCAATGCATCCTACCTATACATGGAAAGTCCCAATGCACACTTTCCTTTGGAGGATTGTAATCCGCTAACCTAATTCCCAAATAGTGGTGCGGCTTGGCAAGAGCAAGGCTTGGGGACCCGGAAGCTGCTTTTGGTTGGTTACTGCCAGAGTATAACCAGTTGAACCATAGAGCTTGCCATTGATATCATTGTCTGGCAAGCCTTCCCATGGCTTAGCACCCTACCCATGAGAGTTTTAGCTTTCAAGGTTAACAGGAGTTGAGTGGGATGATTCCCTGACCCAGTGACTGGTCTGTCCTTCCATAGCTTGACGATTAGCCAGGCTGGCTGTTCTGTTATCAGCAGTGGCCTGGAATACCGCTGACCTGTCTGGCTCAGGAACCGGAAAGAGACCACCACAGCGGGCTGGCTTCATTCCAACATTGCATTGCCAAGCATGTCGGCTTGGAGCCGGTTCAGCTCCTAGGAGACCCCGCTTGCTTCCTACCCCCAAGGAGTACAACTTAAATGTTATCTGAAGATGATCCTTTCCTGAACTCTGGTCCGTGTCCTCTCTCTCTCTTTTACAACCTTCCTTATCTTTATTACCAAAGAGAAGTGCGCCCAATACTTTCCAGAATTAAATAGACAAGATGTGTCCCTCCAGCGAGCGAATGCACAATACATTCCAATAATCTATTTGCCAGACACACAAGTGACCACAAACAAACTTTATTACTATTGGATATACGTTTTCTGATATTCTCTCGCTTATTCCTCCCATATTACAAATAAAACATTTGCCTGTCAGAAAGATCGCACAGGGCTCCGTGTAAATTTGCTGTCAATCTAGAGCTTGTTTGCATTTACCAACAATGAAAATCAGTGTAAAAGGCATTCATGAATAATTCAAACTTTTTTTTGAGTTCAGTTAAACAAAAACGGGCTTAAAAATGTCCTGGAATCCTCTTAAACTTGATTACAACAACAACAAAATTACACTTCTTTAGTGTCTTTCACGTCAGGAGGACATCCCAAGGTGTTGGACAATTCTTGTTTCAGCTGGGGTCGGGGACGGGAAGGGTGAAGGGAAAGGGGGAGATTTGGGGAGACCAAAGGGACCGTCAAAAAGGAAGGTCTTGAGGCGGGACTTGAAGGAAGCGAAGGGGCGAGGCGGAGGGACAGCGGATGGAATTCCAGAGTTATGGGGCAGAGTGGCTCATCCACCGATGGTGGGGTTGGTGGTTCAGGGGGTCATGAAGCAGGCTGGAGCCAGCTGAGCAGAGGGAACGGGCAGGTTAGTAGGAGGTTAGCAGGTCGCAAAGGTAGGGTGGGGAATGTGAGGACGAGGATCTTGAATTGAATCCTCTGGGTGATGGGGAGCCGGGTGAGAATGGGAGAAGCAGTAGCCAAATGACACAAAACAATATCCCACAAGCAGCCACGAAGTGAATCACCATTTTACCTGAGGGATTATAGGCCAAGACGCCAAGAGAAACCACTTTGTCAGAAATTTAGAATCATGAGGGTAAAAATGGCATAATATGAATGTAACCATAGTGAAAAGGTCTGGGTGAAACTGATGATTTCTTTCATGGTTGTTTATGAGACGTTGCTGCACATAGATTATCTGCCATTTTTGCCTACAAATACACAGCCACTTTACAGCAGTTACCAATGAAGCACCTTTAAATGTTTATGAACTATATCAAGTGTATGGCTTATTATAACAGTCCCTCAGACATGAGACATTAAATTGAGGTCCCATCTGCCTGTTCAGGTGACTGTTAAAAATCCAGACCTGCTACTGTGAAGGGCACTGGATCAAATGCTAGGATTAATTTTTAGTATTATTTTTATTATCATACACCTTCATTATACCACACTTCAGGAGAGTACAAATGGACCATGGTTGCACTCTCGACCCGGCTTCCTGGGCATTTGCACAGGTAACTTGTTCACTTGCAATACACCGGCTAGCTTTTCATGCTAAAATCACCAACTTCTAGCACATTAGGTTGCCATCAACAACAACAACTTTGATTTATATGGTGCCCTCCATGCCAGACGGCGTCTCAAAGCGCTTCACGACAACGGATCCCGGGACACGGGTAGAAAGGTGACCAAAGGCCCAGTAGAAGCAAACAAAGGTCTTTAGCTGGGACCTGAAACTGGGAAGGGAGTGGGGGGGGCGAGGCGAAGTGAGTGAGGAAGGGAGTTCCAGAGCCTCGGGGCGTAGTGACTGAAGGCACGGCCGCCGAGGGTGGAGCGGAGGATTCGGGGGGACATGGAAGAGGCCAGACCCAGCCGGCCTCCATTAGTTGTTACTTAGTTGTTACTTTATTGTTGTTCCATTCATTGTAGCTTTGCTGCTCATGTGCAGGAAAGAGAAAATGAAGTTGGCGATGACCCAACGATCCAGGTACCAGCCCCTTCTTTTAGCATCGTGGGAATTGGCTGATACATCACCTCACGGCTGGATTACGGAAACTCTCTCCTAGTCAGCCTCCCCATTTCCTCCATTCATAGGCTGCAGGTCAACCAAAACTCTGCAGCCTGTGTACTATCCCGCACCCGCCTCCGTGACCACATAACCCCCACCCTCGCCCGTCTCCACTGGCTCCCCATCCTCCAGAGGATTGAAATTAAGATCCTCGTCCTCACCTACAAGGCCTTGCACGGCCTTGCCCCATCCTACCTAACCGATCTACTCTCCCCCTACACGCCCACCCGGGCCCTCCGTTCAACAGGACTTGGCCTACTCCAAGCCCCCCGCCCGAACCGCCCCACCATCGGAGGCCGGGCCTTCAGTTTCTCCGCTCCCACCTTATGGAATGCCATCCCTCAATCCCTCCGTTTCGTCTCTTCCCGTTCCTCTTTCAAGGCCGATTTGAAGACTTTCCTCTTCGATCGTGCCTTTTGTTCCACCCCGAACTCTTTTACCTCCCCTTCGTGTTTCACCCCTTCCCAAACACTCCCCTCCCAGCTCGGGTCACACGCCTCTTGTTTAGCGCCTTGGGACGTCTTCCCGACGTGAAAGGCGCTATATAAATGTAAATTGTTGTTGTTGTTGTTGTTGATACGCAGGTAACATGCCGGCCATTTTGTTTGTGCCCAAATAACAATAGCTGAGTGATATATTAAACAAAGAGCAAAGTGGGATAACTAGGATCTGTTCACTAACAGTACAAATCATTCCAATCTGTTCACGTCAGGTAATTTATCTTTGTTGAAACCAATATGTTGTCATCGGATTAGTGCCCAGAATTGATTTGCAGGAGGCTACCGAGTCTGCCATTACAAATCAACACCATCAGAAGAAAATTAAAAAAAGATTAAATAAGCATAATAATAAATAAAAACACTCAGCTCATCGAGTCTGCTGCTACCTTCGACCATGAAAACCTCAACCTGTCATGGAGCAACACATGATTCAATCTCCTGGGAGAAAGTTCTTCACAGACACCAGGTTCAAAATGTTATTCTTAAATATGTTCCATTCCCGAATAAACAGAATGTGCTAAGAAATGCCATAATCTTTGCCCACATTGCAATTGATTTCCTGTAACTCCACTATTCAAGCCTGTTTTCCTTCCCTCTAAAGATGATACTCTTCTTGCTCTAGGCCACAGTCTGTTTGTTTATCGTGGTTTGTATCAATCCCTACAGGCTACAATGTTGTACTCTTGTATTCAAGCAGATACTCATCCAGCTCTTTCTTAAAGGAGTTAATCAACCCAGCATCAATTGCTTTGGTTGGGAGTCTGTTCTACACATCCACTCAGAGTGAGCAAGAGAGAATTATTGACACAAAGTGCTTTCAACCCTGTGTGTTAATTCAGCTCCTTCATACAACCCCGGCTGTTTTCCAACCCTCTCTACCTGATGGCATTAGTAATTTACACTCTTCAAAGTCAAACTCTTTACGTTTTTGAAGAGCTTTTAGATATTCTTTCACATAGATTAGATTCATAGATTCATAGAATTTTACGGCACAAAAAGAGGCCATTCGGCCCATCTAGTCTGTGCCGGCTCTTTGAAAAGAGCGATTCAATCCCACTGCCCTGCCCGCTCCCCATAGCCTAATAGACCTGTTCTCCCGAAATAAAGATCTAATTCCCTTTTAAAAGTTGTTATCGAATCAGCCTCCACCACCTTTTCAGGCAATGCATTCCAGAAACGAACAACTCGCTGAGTGAAAACATTTCTCCTCAGCTCCCCTCTACTTCGCCTTGAAACTATTTTAAATCTGTGACCACGAGTCACAGATTCGCCCACGAGTGGAAATAGTTTGTCTCTATTTGCCCTGTCGAAACCCATCATGATCTTATAAACCTCTATTAGGTCTCCCCTCAATCTTCTCTGCTCCAGAGAGAATAACCCTAGCCTATCTAGCCTCTCCCCATAGCTGAAGTCCCTCAATCCTGGCACCATCCTATTAAATCTTCATTGTACCCTTTCCAATGCCTTCACATCCTTTCTGTAGTGTGGTGACCAGAATTGAACACAGTATTCCAGCTGAGGCCTCACCAAAGTTCTATAGAGGTTAGTCAGCACTTCCTGACTTTTGTACTCTATACCCCTATTTATAAAGCCTAGTATCCCATATGCCTTCTTAACAGCCTTGTCTACCTGTCCTGCCACCTTCAACGAGTCACTAACACAAATCCCCAGGTCTCTCTGTTCCTTCACACCATTTAAAATTGTACTATCTAGCCTATATTGCCTCCCTTCATTTCTTCTCCCAAAATGCATCACCTCACACTTCTCTGCATTAAACTTCATCTGCCATGTGTCTGCCCACTTTACCAATGTGTCTATACCTCTTGCAGATGGCTACTATCCTCCTCACTGTTTACTATTCTCCCTAACTTAGTGTCATCTGCAAACTTGGAAACTGTACTCCGTACACCCAAGTCCAGATCATTGATGTAGATTACAAACAGCAATGGTCCCAAAACCGATCCCTGTGGCACACCACTGCTCACTTCCCTCCAATCTGAAAAACAGCCGCTCACTACAACTCTCTGCTTTCTGTCTCGCAGCCAGTTGTGGATCCACGCTGCCACTGTCCCTTTTACGCCATGGGCCTTTAATTTCATAATAAGTCTCTCATGTGGCACTTTGTCAAATGCCTTTTGAAAGTCCATGTAAACTACATCAACTGCGCTACCATTATCCACCCATTCAGTTACCTCATCAAAAAATTCTATCAGATTTGTAAGGCAAGATTTGCCTTTAACAAATCCATGTTGACTGTCCTTTATTAGCCTATATCTTTCTAAGTGAAGATCTACCTTGTCCCTGATTATGGACTCTAGAAGTTTGCCCACTACCGACGTTAGACTGACTGGTCTGTAGTTACCAGGCTTGTCCTTCTGACCCTTTTTATACAAGGGAGTAACATTAGCTATCCTCCAGTCCTCTGGCACGACCCCTGTGTCCAAGGAAGATTGAAAGATCGTGGCCAGAGTCCCTGCTATTTGCTCCCGTGCCTCACTTAGTAACCTAGGGTGCATCCCATCCGGACCGGGTGACTTATCCACCTTGAGCGACGTCAACCTTTTTAGCACTTCCTCTCTGGTTATAATTATTCTATCCATTTCTCCTACCCTCTCCTCCAATACCATGGCATTGGCTGTATCCTTTTCTTTTGTGAAGACAGAGGCGAAGTACTCATTCAGTACATCAGCCATGCCCTCTGCCTCCACAATGAGATTTCCTCCTAGGTCCCTAACTGGCCCCACCCTATCCTTGACAAACCTTTTACTCTTAATATGTTGGTAAAAAACCTTAGGGTTCCCCTTAATCTTACTCGCTAATTGTTTCTCATGCAGTCTCTTTGCCCCTCTAACTTCCTTTTTTAGTTCTATCCTACACTTCCTATATTCTGCTTGGTTCCCTTCTGAATTTTGAGCCTGACACTTATCATAAGCCTCTTTTTTTTGGTTTATTTTGGCCCCGATTTCCTTAGTCAACCAGGGAGGTTTGGATGCCTTACATTTCACCTTTGTGGGGATGCTTTTGACCTGTGCCTGAACTATCTCCTCTTTGAACACTGCCCACTGCTCGTTAGTTGTCTTACCTGCCAATTTTTCTTTCCAATCCACCTTGGCTAGGTCCCACCTCAGCTCATTGAAATTAGCCCTTTTCCAGTTGAGTGTCCTCACCTGTGATCGTTCCTTATCCCTTTCCATAATTATTCTGAATCTACCGATATTGTGGTCACTATTCCCTAGATGCTCACCTACAGAAACCTGTTGAACTTGCCCTACCTCATTTCCCAAAACTAGATCCAGCAATGCTTCTTTCCTCGTTGGACTGGAAACATACTGATCAAGAAAGTTGTCCTGCACACACTTCAGGAATTCTTCTCCCTCCTTGCCCTTTACTCTACTATTCTGCCAGTCTATGTTGGGATAGTTGAAGTCACCCATTATCACTACTCTATTAGCTCTGCATTTCTCCGTGATACGCTTGCAGATCTGCTTGTCTATCTCCTCCCCACTATTTGGTGGTCTATAGTATACCCCTAACAGTGTAACTGCACCTTTTTTTATTCCTCATTTCTAACCAGATAGATTCGGTTTTTAGTCCTTCTTCCACCTCGTTCCTTTCTAAGGCAGTCACTGAGTCCTTAACTAAAATTGCCACCCCGCCCCCTTTTCTCCCTTCTCTAACATGAAAGTGTTATAGATACAAGTTGTTTCTGCTGCTTCATCACAATAATAAGCACTAGCTTGGTCAGATCATATCTTTGAGCAGATAGACACTGACCCAGACCAGCCATTCCTGCTCTGATGAGAGGTTATAATAATACTCCTTACCTTTGGTTATACAGCCTTTCACGTAGTGAAGATGTCTGACAGCACTTCGTAGGGTAAGTCAAAAAGTGGAAATACTGTTTTTTTTAGTGGGATAACAAAGCAGGTATAGTGTACCTGTACATGGCAATGTCCCCAAAACACCCATGAAGTCAATTACCAATTTAATTAATTTGGGGCAGGACAACAAGAGAAAACGCCTTCTCTTTTTGCATAGTGCCATGGTATCTTTAACATCCACCTGAACAGGCAGACTGGATCTCCAGTTAATGTTTCATCTGAAGTACAGCAGCTCCAACAATGCCACACACCCGTAGGACTACATTGGAATATCTGGAATCTGGATCAGTGGCTACAGCATTCGCCTCGCAAACAAGAGACCAAGGTTTGATTCCCAGTAGGTTGAAATGTTGGGCAAGTTTCCTTCCTCTACCCGCCTCTGTTTACTATTAAATAATGCTAAATTGGTCACTTCAATCCATGACTGTTTGTGGGACACCACTGTGTGCACAATTGGCTGCTGTGTTTCACCCACAAAATATACAGTCAATTCACTTGATGTATATTCCGTGAAGCACTTTCAGATGTCATGAAAACGTGATAAGGCGCTAGAGTCTGGCGATATATCGATATATCGGTTATATCCGATATAATTTTGATATCGATATGTCGATATAGGCATTTTAAAAATATCGATATATCAAAAAAAATCGGAATGTGTGCGCACTGAACTACAAGACCCAGAATGCTCATCTCTATACACAATGCACAGACCAAGGAGCAAGCCACCATATTGTATTCATAGTCCTCGAATACAATATACAGGTGTACAAGGGGTGGGGGGGGAGAGACGGGGGGGTGGGGTTGGGGAGAGACGGGGGGGGGGGAGAGATGGGGGGAGGGGCAGAGACGGGGAGGAGGGGGGAGAGATGGGGGTGTGTGGGAGAGACGGGGGGGGGAGAGAAGGCGGGGGAGAGACGGGGGGGATGTGATAATATACAGAAAGATAGATAGACAGACAGACTGACTGACTGACTGACTGACTGACTGACTGACTGACTGACTGACAGACAGATAGAGATGAGGGGGCGGTGTGAGAGAGGAGAAAGATACAGAGACACAGACAGAAAAACACAAAGATGGAGAGAGTGAGTGTGAGAGACACAGAGAGAGAGAGATATTTACCTCCTGAGGAGATAGGCCCCGAATGCGCGCGTACCTCCGAATGCACGCGCACCCCAAATGCACGCGCACCTCCGAACGCGCGCGCGCATGCGCAGTATGAAAACCCCGAAAATATCGATATATCGGTATATCTCGATATGAGCCCATCGATATATCTAAATCAGAAAATTTCCATATTGCCGGACCCTATAAGGCGCTATGTCAAATGCTAGGATTATTATTATTACAGTATATTCTTATCAGCCTATGCTATATGAGGTCCAGATCCCTGAATAGGGATTGAATCCACACACTTCATCATAGATGAGAGTGCTACCAACTGAGCCAGACTGACAAACATTCAAAACACCCACATCATTAACCTTTTATTTTTTAGATGCATTTGCAATGTTTCATATTTTTGTTTGAGAATTCAAGAATTTACAATTTTTCTTTCAGTCTCGGGGATAAAATTGTGAACTAAGCAGTCCAACCTTTCACATCAAATTACCGTGGAAGGCAGAGAATTGGAGGAATCCCTTTGAACCCCTGATATTCATTCATGTTGTGAGGTGAGCAAATGACAAAGTAAAGAAAACTATAGAATGGATTGATAGTAACCAATAGGGCAGGGGATAGATTTGAAATTATATTATGTGTTTAAATTGATCTGTAATCCAGATTCATTTCTTCTGATTAGCAAAGACAATCCTTCTACATGTATATACAACAGAATACAAATGTATATTTATATAGTTTCTTTCATGTCAGAAGGATGTCCCGAGGCTTTCAACAAAACTGGTGTGACACCTGTGAGATGCTTCCATGCAAATCTAGGTCACAAGCTTAACCTGCATTGGGATTTTGCTACTGTCATTTCAATCCACGACTGTATGTGGAACACTGCTGTGTGCAATTGGCTCCTATGTTTCGCCCACATATGTACAGTTAATTCACTTTACAGGCTGTGAAGCGCTTTGAGACATCTGGCAGAGTTGAAAAGCACTATATCAAATGCAAGGATTATCGTTATCATTATTGCTATAATTGAAAAGAGATAAAGTGACCAGAGTTCCTTTTACTCCTGGTCCAAATTAATAGTGGTAGGTCTGGTAGGTTTAAAATTGATCTGTTTGCTCATTATCTGTACAAACAATGGCTTAAATGTTCACCGGAGTTTAGTGTGCAAATAAATAGAAAAACTGAGGTTTCATTTGCGACATTCTTAAAGGGAAGCATACTTTGAGCTTCCTCAGTTCACCTGAGAGACTGATTTCTGCTGTGCACAATTGGCTGATGTGTTTCGCCCAAAAATATACAGTCAATTCACTTTACAGTATATTCTGTGAAGCGCTTTGAGATGTCGATCAGATGTAAAAAGCGCTATATCAAATGCAAGGATTATTATTAGGATCGATGGTGCGTAAAGATGTTACATAGGGAGCCCATGGCGCAAAACACATAGACCATTCCTTCCAGCAAACCAGGCTTCAAAGAGACTGAAAATTAGATCAGTGTCTGCACAAAAGTGATTTGAAATACTGTACATGTGGGTGCCTGCAATGTTCACTTGTCACAAAGTCTGTGTTTTTATATTGCAATTTACCACTCAATTCAACACCATATTTTCATGTAAACCTGTGCACAGTTTGTAATTAGTATATTCATAGTCAGATATTTATGGAGACATTAATTATGCATTTGCCTATTACCAACCCGCAACTCCTTTGCTAATCTGGAAGACTATTTAGCTAATTAACATAATGAGACATATCCTGCCTTCCTTTTTGCTATAACTAATTAACATGCAATTATTATCTGGTTACATAACTCAAGTGGTGTTACCAGAATAAACACTGGATGCATTCTGGTACCCTGCAGGAACATTACCTACAATGGTCAGTCACCACACACTAACTGACCAGCCGTGTGAGGTCACGTGTCCTATCCTAAATGTTCAAAGCTGCTTTTTTAGTTGAAAATATTTAGCTGTCATGACTTTGTTGAAACTGGTTGGTAATTCAAATGGCTTTTTTTTTAATGACATATAGATCCTTCTACATCTTCCCATCCTGATCAGGATCAACAGTCTGATTTTGTTGCCTTTTATCCTTCAGGGTGTTGTGATATTGATCTTCAAAATCGCTAATCTCTCCGTATCAGGGTTCTACCATTTGTGCAGACATTTCTCGTTTTTTCCAATGATATGAGAGTCAGATCAGGAGTAATACAATGATAACTTGCATTTTATAGCAACCCTTCACCCAGAATAGCATCTCAGTATGGTTGGTTCTGTTTATGATGTAAACCGGATTTGGGGCAGCATTTTAGATGCTTGACTAGCCCTAGAGTTTAGCCAGGGCTGTAACATTTGATAGTACAGTATAGGAAACACTGATAAAAGTGCAGAAGCAAGCAAGACTTCTCCAAATTTGTACTGAGTGATAACAGTCGTTCATACAGTCTCTGTAAATGTTGCTAGACTAAGGTTTGTCAGATGTTTAGTGTGGCATGCCTTTCAAGAATCAATAAGATCAAGACAGTGGAGAATGCCATCGCAAACCATCTCTGCTTACACTGACATGAGTGGAGTCCTGTAGCTCAGTGGTTAGAGCACTCGCCTTACAAGCGAGAGACCTGGGTTCAATTTCAGACAGGGCGAAACCTTAGGCAAGTTTCTGTACCCCACAATTGGTCATTTTAAATACATGACTGTTTGTGGGACATTGCTGTGTGTAATTGGCTGCCACATTTCGTAAACAAAATATACAGTCAATTCACTTTTCAGTATATTCTCCAAAGTGCTTTGAAACATCTAGAAGATGTGATCAGCGCTATGTCATATGCAATTATTATTATGATGATGATGATGCTGCGTATGGTGACACTAATTGCAGACCTGTACTTAGGTGATTTAAGGCTTAGACTTGCAACTCAGAAAACCTCCAACAGCTACACATTAAACGACTGAGCAGCGATTCACAGCATCAAGCTGCGCACTCACACACGACACACAAAATATTTCCAGTATTTTGCCAACCTTCATTAGAATCTGGGAATGTCCTCTCGACATGAAAGGCACTATACAAATGTAACTGTTTTGCTATTGTTATTGTTCATTCGTCAGATCAGGCCACTCATTCAATGATAAGAAACAGAGACAACCAATGGGTCAAAGAGTAATGATGTTCAGTTTGTTTTTTAATTAACTCAGTATCAGCTGATTGACACTCCAGAGTTTATCATTCAACACAGCATTGAAAGAACAGCTGAACAAAATACTGAAGGATGCGTGAAGAGAGATTAATAAAAAGAAGTGCTATTAGATGAACAGATAGCAGAGACACATACACAATGGCTGAGTAGTCTCCTACGGTGCACAGAATGTCCAAATTTCCAATTCAATACAAAACACAACTAAAATTACTGCATAAAAGTAGCTTACCCAATCAATCAGTACCGCATCTGGTAAAAACAGGAAAGCTTTTATCTCTATAAGTTAAGTCTTTCAATTAAAAGCTTTTGACAGTAAGAAGCACAAGAGCTGAAATTCCACAGTGTGGAGTTCTGTAGCTCAGTGGTTAGAGCACTCGCCTTGCAAGCGAGAGATCTGGGTTCAATTCCAGGTAGGGTGAAACCTTGGGCAAGTTTCCTTACTCCATATGCCTGATAATAATCTCTCGAAAAAAAAACAAAATAAAAATTGGTCATTTAAATCCACTGCTGCTTATGGGACACTGCTGTGCACAAATTGGCTGCCGCGTTTCACCCACAAATATACAGTGAATTCACTGTACAGTATATTCTGTGAAGCGCTTTGAGACGTCTAGAATACGTGAAAAGCACAATATCAAATGCAAATCAAATGCAAGGTTATTATTATTATAGTTGGTAAGACCAATTTGTCTTAAAATTTAAGATCATGCAGAGTTGTGGAAAATTCTTAAATTCCATCTTAATTTGAAAGGTTCTCAGCTCTTAATAAGAATCAGCCTCCAAATTAAATCTGAATTTAATCATTTCCACAATTCTCCATGATTTTAAAACTCTAACTAGACCAGGTGCAGTTTTAAGATGATTGAATGTTACAAGTAAAGCAAAATTAATTCTCATCTGCCAGACCAATTAATTCCCACGTCTTTCTGTGCTCCCAGCAACATCAGCATGAAGTTGCTGAAATGTCTATGCTTGTTACAGTTCCAGCTGCACCCTGTTTTAGTAACCAGTACTGTACAGAATGAAAAATAACAAGTCTGTAAGTCAAAACTACTGGACACAGTAAGAAACAAGTTGTCAATTAAATTAGAACCAGTGGCCTATTAGTTAGAAAAACTGATTACAAGTGACAGTATGTCAGTCAATTAATTAATAGGAAAGCAGCCTTATCAATTGCACATTATGTAGCAACCTCCATATTTTTACCTAGTAGACAGCTCAGTACCAAGTTACTGCAAATAATTAAGCAGCTTTGAATGAACTAGTTGAGAAGACAATTTGAATTCTTACTGCTGGCCAATGTGAATATCAGAAAATGCAGTTTTTGAATTATGAACTTTCCAGACATAATAAATTAAGGTTATAAACAAACTTATAATATATTTTTGGTTTGCTAAAGTTTTAGTGAGTAATGGACACACACAAGCAATACCGTATCGGAAAACTTAATGCACTAGAGGCACTGTCTTCAAAAGCCTCTCGTGCATCTCAAGATGAAGTGCAATAAATTTTTTCAGGATTTTTTATCGCGACTAGTTTTAGATGAAATGTAATGGATTTCCACATTTCAAGATGTCATTCGAACATAATCGACCACAAAATCTAATTGTACAAGGAAATTTCTAATGGGATTCCTGAGTGGAGACCCCTTCTGGTAATCAGAAGTACTGTAAATCACGCTGATTCATGGGAATTATACTGTCCTGGTCAACAATGCATAACATTGTTCACTCACTTCATGGGACATGGCTGTGCAAAAGATTCATTGCTGGGTTTGCCTACACAATACACAGCCATTACACTTTACAGTAATACCTTGTGAAGCATTTTGAGATGTCGCTTGGGGAATTTCAGCGCCTTGGGACTTCCTCCCGACGTGAAAGGCACTCTACAAATGTAATTTTGTTGTTGTTGTCCCCCTAAAACAAAATACACTATATCAAATTCCTATGATTAGTCTGAAAAGAGATCACATGGGAATGTAGCTCCAGTGTATTAAAACATGATGTACTTCTGATTTATTATTTAGAGAATCCAATTATGTTTCTGCTGAATTGACCCACATGGAATAGCAAAGGCCATTCACCCCAGTAAGCCAAGCAAAACCTTCCTCCTTCTGGACTTTAGATTAACCCTCTATCTCCTCAGGAGTATTGTGTTGATATCCCTTGAATTTCAAAATTGATGAACAACATTTCAGAACATTTGACAAACAGTGATCTACATGTATGACAAGTGGTGATCTACATGTATGAGTATGTGGCACCAAGAGTTAAACAGGGCTCAATGTGGCCTGGGAATTATAAATATGTGAAATATCATTCCTTATTAACTACTGTACTTTTAAAAAAGGTGGGTTTTGATGGATGCAATGGAGGGGGCGAGGCAGAAGGAATGCAGGATGGAGTTCCAGAGAGTGAGGGCAGAGAGACTGAAGGCCCTCCAATGATGGGGTGGACTGGGCGGGGGACACGAATCAGGCCGGAGTCCGCTGAGCGAAGGGAGCGTACAGATTGGTAGGGGGTTTGTTGATCGCAGAAGATCGGGGCGAACGAGGCCATGGAGGGTTTTGAAGGTGAGCACCAGCATCTGGAACTGTATCCTCTATGTGATGGAAAGCCAGAGTCGGACGAGCATGGGGATGATATGATCACGGAGCCTAGTGTGGGAGAGGACATGGGCTGAAGAGTTCTGATCATGATCTGTGAAGGGAGGAGCTGGGGAGGCTGACAAGCCAGAAGTTTGCATAGTCAAGTCTGCATATTATGAATGCATGTATGAGAGTTTCGGCAGCCTGTGGTGTGTGTCAGTGCTGGAGCTGGGCAATGTTAGGGAGGTGAGGGAAGGCAGACCAGGTCATGCCGCAGATGTGGGGCAGAAAGGATAGTTGAGGGTCGAACAAGACATCAAGGTTCCGGACAGGCTCAGTGAGATGGAGTGTGCATCCATGGTTGGTGATGCTGTCAGCACATGAGGTGTGGAGTCACTGACTGGAGCCAATCAGGAGGGCCTCAGTCTTGTTGACATTCAGTGGTGTCGTTTCATACCATGACTGTTACACTCCAAGGAAATGCTGTTAGTGAAGTGATTTAGTTGACTGATTCCCTAGTCAGCAATACAGTACAATCAAAATATACATTTATATAGTACCTTTCATGTTGGGAGGATATCCAAAGGCAATTGACAACCTGATTTAGCACCCAAGATGAGGACGGTAGCTGAGAGGAGTGGAGAGGGGAAAATGACAGAAGGTGTGTTCAAAGAGGAAAGTCTTGAGACGTACGGGACATGTGCACAGAAATCATACATTGGGGACAGATGGGGTTTGAAATATTTGCATTCCAATAAATCTCTCTGGTTTTGCTGATGTATCTCCTCTCTTCAAGAAACTTGCTGTTAATGAAGGTATTACCCTCGACTCCAGGACTATTACTGTCTTGACAGACTGTCTATCAGACATCAAGTCCTGGATGAGACCTAACTTTCTACAGTTGAATGTCAACAAGACTGAGGCCCCACTGATTGACTCACACCAGTGCCTTCATGCATCAGGCGCTGATAGTATCAATCTCCATGGTTGCTCACTCGACCTCACCAAGTCAATCAGTGTCTTGTTCGACCCTCAACTGTCTTTCCTCAAGTACATCCAAGCAACGACTCGCTCTGCCTTTTCCCATCTCCGCAACATTGCCCGACTCCGCCACTACCTCACCCCCAATGCCGCTGAAACCCTCATCCGTGCCTTCATTGCATCCCAGCTTGACTATGCAAATGCCCTGCTTGTCAGCCTTCCCAATTCCTCCTTCCACAGTCTGCAAATGATCCAGACCTTTGCGGCCCATGTCCTCTACCAAACTCCATGTCCTCATCTCCCCCATCATCGCCCAACTCCATTGGCATCACAATTCAAGATCCTGGTCCTCACATTCAAAGCCCTCCACAACCTCACCCCACCCTACATCCGTGACCATCGGATTACCAACCTGCCCGCTCCCTCCGCTCAGCAGGCTCTGGCCTGCTCCACGTCCCCTGACCCATCTGCCCCACCATTGGCGGGCGAGCCTTTAGCCGTTCTGCCCCCAACCTCTAGAACTCCATCCCGCAGTCCCTCCTCCTCGCCCCCTCCCTGGCCTCCTTCAAGTCCCGCCTCAAAACTCTCCCCTTCGATGATCCCATCGGCAATTCCTAATCCCCACGCCCCCTCCCCCCCCCACACCCCCTCCACCCCCCCCACGCCCCCTCCCCCCCCCCACGCCCCCACCCCAGCTCAGGTCTGACACAGTGACTGTCCAGTGGCTTGGGAGTCCTCCTGACATGAAAGGCAAGTGTACTTTTGTTGTTGGCTGTGATATTAACATGGTAGAAGCTTGCCTGGCAAATCTGAAATGCTAAATAATCTTAACTTCAGCAGTTAAAGAAATAAAATATAGAACAACAACAACTTTGATTTATATAGCGCCCTTCACGCCGGACGGCGTCTCAGAGCTTCACAATAGCAGATCCCGGGACCAGGGGCAGGGGTAGGAAGGTGACCAAAAGCTCGGTCGAAGAAAAAGGTCTTCAGCTGGGACCTGAAACTGGGAAGGGGAAGAGAGGGGGCAAGATGAAGATAGTGAGGAAGGGAGTTCCAGAGCCTCGAGGCGTAGTGGCTGAAGGCATGGCCGCCGAGGGTGGAGCGGAGGATTCGGGGGACATGGAGGAGGCCAGGCCCGGTGGAGCGAAGGCAACGGGAGCTGGTTTGAGGAGAGAAGAGGTCAGAGAGGTAGGGGGGTGCAGAGGAGTGAAGGGACTTGAAAACAAGGGTGAGAACCTGTTTTTGTGTAGCACCTTTGCATGTTGAAACATTTCAAAGCTCTTAATTACTGACAATTGACTGTGGTTGTCAGTAATCATAGGAGCAATTTGCGCAAAACTGATTCTCACAAAATGCCATGAGGCGAATGATACGGGGAGAAACTTCCTTCTCTTTAAAAATATTTTCAGAAGATCTTTAATGTTCACAAGAAAAGATAGATTTGACCTTCATTTAATGTCTCATCTAAAAGACAATGCAACATTCCCCCATCATTACACTGGAGTGTGGGCTATCAGCTCAAGTGACAACAAGACACATTTGTGGAGCTCCTGTGGCTTGGTGGTTAGAGCACTTGTCTCACAAGCTGGGGAGACCAAGCTGGGGAGACCTGTGTTCGAATCCAGGCAGGTCAGGGCAAAACCTTGGGCAAGTTTCCTTACTCCACACGCCTAATAATAATCCCTCCAAAAAAACCACAATAATAAAATTGGTCATTTCAATCCACGACTGTTTGTGGGTCACTGCTGTGCGCAATTGGCTGCCGCAATTTGCTCACAAATATATACAGTCAATTCACTTTACAGTATATTCTGTGAAGTACTTTGGGACGTTGATAAGATGTGAAAAGCGCTATATCAAATGCGAGGATTATCATTATTATTATTTATCTTTGGCAATTAAGAAGAAATTAGTTTCCGAGTCTCCAATAGTGATGTGAAAACATGTAGCAAATTATGCATCTTAGAATGTTGATGGGTACCCTGAGGTTCATGTATGTACAGGGAATTATTCACTTGGAATGCATGTTCAGTGTTTTATTTTGTAAATGTAGAAATTGCAGCTTTGCAATTTTTACCCAAGGTACGTTGCACATTTGGGAAGTTTCTTTCTAGATCCCTATTCCCAGATCATCTGTGAGAAAATCAACATTGTTGTGGAAATCTGTTGTTTCCACCTCACAGTGGTAGGCAGATTAACTGGAGAGACAGCTTCCTTCTCCTACTGTGCTCAGCCAAATTGCATGCAATTTACGATGGAACATGCTCCCGTCACTGCACATCTCAATACAAATGGACATTTCGCACTGCCTCATGAAGCAGCTGAAAGGCTGTTTCCAAGTCTGGCTGTGTGTTGAAGGTGTTGCAAACTCAGTGAGGGTCAAACGTGGCTAATTTATGCTCTAGTCAACCCTCTTGCTTGTACGATGCTCCAGAAGAAGTAAAAACAACAAGCACGACAAATTTCTACCATCCTATTTGTTGAGTTGATCAGATAGCATGCCTCAACCGAAGCACTGCTGGCCATTCATGGTGACCTAGCGGTTAATATGTACACATTCATCTGCCGAAAGCCAATGTTTAATTTGGAATGAAACATAAACTACAAATACTTTCAAAATTGAACGACTGCAGACGTATGGCATTATACTCAGGATTTACTAAATAGTTTTAATAGCAATACAAAATAAATAAAAGAATCCTTTCATTTGAAATGTGCCTTTCGTGACTCAAAGCGCCTCAGAAGATCTTTTATCCTGTAGCATGTTTGTAAGAGCACTCGCCTCACAAGCAAGAGGATTTGAGTTAGATTCCTGAGCAGAGGAAAACCTTCGGTAAGTTTCCTTGCCTTAAAAAATATGTAGTAATAATAATTTGGGCACTCAATCCACAATTGTCTGTAGGACACTTCTGTTCAAAATTGGCTGCCACATTTTGCCCAATTCAGTCAATTCACTTTATAATATATCCTGTGAAGCCTTGGAGACAGCTCAAATAAGCAACAAGGCGTTATATCATATGCAAGAATTATTGTTATTATTCTAAAGTGTATTGACTGAATATTTTGAGGGTGAATACAGCAGTCAATTTGCCAGGTGTCAATTTCTATAAACAGTCGTGAATTGAATGGCCAATTTTATCTTGCAGAATTTCTGGATCGGAGAAAAGTGTTCTCTCTTTTCTGACGAAGGGTCGTGGACCTGAAACGTTGACACACTTTCCTTTCTCCATGGATGCTGCCTGACCTGCTGAGTTTTCCCGGCAACCTCTGTTTTTGTCTCCTTTCATATAGTGCTATGAGAACTTTAATGTATTATTGAATAGGCAGATAGGATGTTGATTTAAAGCTCATCCGATGGATGGCACCTCCAACAATCAGCTCTGCCCAGCACTGCATTGTAGTGTCTTTGAATGATATGCCAAGGTGAGGCTTGAATCCACAGCCTTTTGACTCTGAGATGAGAGTGATACCCACTAAGCAAGACTAACACTATGGCAAGATGCACATTGGGTGGACATCAGGGGCATCGCTATTCTGAATTACTTTTTTTTATTCCTGTAGGAGACAGCAGCCTTGATTTGTATGATTTGCTAAGCTCAGGACCAATCCCTGGTCTTGAGGTGCCTTCCTTGTTGCCTTGGCGATTCACTGGTAGGACTACCCTTTTCTAGCTTCTGTACTCTGCTTGTCTTGTGCACTTGATTTTTTTACATTGTGCAGTAGCTCAGAGTTGAAACGCTTTCTGCATCATTGATTTGTTTACCACACACTTCACGATTCCTGGGCACATAGGCACATTATCAATTTTGTTTCTTTGAGATTGATCACCCGCACCTATCAGTGGTGCTCTGTGGTCAACAAAGTTGTTTTATTGCCAAAGAATGTGATTTGTTTGCAGTGTGCAACCAATGTTTCCTTGCATCAACACTTAATTGTTAATGTCTGATTCTTGCCCTCTTCTACCCTGGAACAATAGGTCATTTCACACGATTAGGCCAAATAGCTCATTTCCATTTATTGACTTGTTGAATCTGAATACTTTATCGTATCAAGTTATCTTGATACAATAAAATTAACATTTATATAGCATGGTTCAAAGAGCCCAAAGCGTCAGCGAACGGTAAAGTAAGCATCCAGTGGAGGTAAAGATTGGATTGGATGTTTTCAAACATCCATCCAAGATGATAAGCCAATATACCAAATGCAATGACTATTATTATTATCATTATTATTATCATATTACCGGGCAGACCAGATGATGGATTCAGAGAAGATTTTAGCTACACTATGGTAGAAGGAGAGGAGGAGGTTGATGTAGGACTGAGCCAGGCTTATAAAGGTCTTTGTGATAATAGTATTCCTTAACAATTGGAATACAGCCATGAGCTAATATGCAATGAAGTTGAATAGGAAAGGTATAAGAAATTCAAAATGAAAACAAATGTCACAGGGCAAAATTAGTTAATGTTTCAGGTCAATGAACTTTTGTTCATTAAACCCAGCCATTTTTAAACTCCAACAAGTGCCAATTTAGTCTTCCCAGTTGACACAAGCAAACTAAGGAGCAGACTGAGATTGTACCAGCAATACCCAGTTTGTAAATTTAGTTTTATTAATTACTCTATTGGGATTTCCCTCATGTTCTTATTTTTTGAGCATTTCTGAAAAAACAGTTTGAGCCTATAATAATAATGATCATCATCCTTGCATTAGATATAACGCTTTTCACGCTTCTGGGTGTCTCAAAACACTTCACAGAATATACTGTAAAGTGAATTGATTGCACGTGTGTGGGTGAAACGTGGCAGCTAATTGCGCACAGCAGTGTCCCACAAACAGTCGTGGATTGAAGTGACCAATTTATTATTCTTCTTTGATGGATTATTATTAACTCAAGTCCATAGACGTTTTCTGTGTTCTCCCTTGGACTTCTTCCACAGATATCACGTTTTCCTGACTCCACCATCAACATGAATATGGTGTATGGTGTTCCCAAGAATTTTATAAATGAGGGTGGGGGCAGAGGCGTTTCTAATGTTGGTGCAATCGGCGCAGCGCACCGACCCTCATATTGCGGTCCCCAAATTAATGCAAAAAAATCATCGAAATGGAAGGGTTTGAGTGTGCTGTGCTCTGATCTTTTGTTAAATACGTGTTCAGTATAGCAAACACCAGAGCTCTCCCCAGCCCAGCCCAGCTAAACCAGAGCTCTCCCCAGCCCAGCCCAGCTAAACCAGAGCTCAGCCCAGCCCAGCCCAGCTAAACCAGAGCTCTCCCCAGCCCAGCCCAGCCCAACCAGAGCTCTCCCCAGCCCAGCCCAGCCCAGCTAAACCAGAGCTCTCCCAGCCCAGCCCAGCCAAACCAGAGCTCTCCCCAGCCCAGCCCAGCCCAGCTAAACCAGAGCTCTCCCAGCCCAGCCCAGCTAAACCAGAGCTCTCCCCAGCCCAGCCCAGCTAAACCAGAGCTCTCCCCAGCCCAGCCCAGCTAAACCAGAGCTCTCCCCAGCCCAGCCCAGCCCAGCTAAACCAGAGCTCTCCCAGCCCAGCCCAGCTAAACCAGAGCCCAGCCCAGCCCAGCCCAGCTAAACCAGAGCCCAGCCCAGCCCAGCCCAGCTAAACCAGAGCCCAGCCCAGCCCAGCCCAGTCCAGCTAAACCAGAGCTCTCCCCAGCCCAGCCCAGCTAAACCAGAGCCCAGCCCAGCCCAGCCCAGCTAAACCAGAGCCCAGCCCAGCCCAGCTAAACCAGAGCCCAGCCCAGCCCAGCCCAGCTAAACCAGAGCCCAGCCCAGCCCAGCTAAACCAGAGCCCAGCCCAGCCCAGCCCAGCCCAGCTAAACCAGAGCCCAGCCCAGCCCAGCCCAGCTAAACCAGAGCCCAGCCCAGCCCAGCCCAGCCCAGCTAAACCAGAGCTCTCCCCAGCCTGGCGGAGTAGGCGGTCTGCCTAAAGAGGCATCACACCCGCCGAAAGTTATTTTTTGCATAAAATAAAATTGCGCATGCGCACTTATTAAACTTGCCATCAGTGACGGGCCCTCTAAGAAAATTGCACCGAGTAGTTTGAAGTCTTAAAAATGCCTCTGGGTGGGGATTTGTCTCATTTCCAACTTTCAAGAAACCCTTTCAAAACGCATATATTTTTCAGGCAAAAGGTAAAATAGTGCAGATACTGGAAATCTAAAATAAGACTTTGTACCATAAATACCTCCTTTGGCTTTCTTTCCCGCCTCCTCTGCTTTAACTTATACAGTAATCCGCTTCCTTCCACCATCCCCCAATTCAGACAAAAGATCATTGACCCGAACATGAACTCACTTTCTTATCTCCATAGATGCCGCCTGACCCTACTGAGTGTTTCCAGCGACTTCTGTGTTTATTTTAGATTCTTCAAGATCTTCCCGTGGTTTGTACACAGTTAACATATTCTATAAAAAACAGCACTAAAATCTCACAGCAACTTTGCATGTACCTGTACTATTACAATCCATTTTTTTCTATATTCTTCATTTGTTCTCTTCATGATGCACTTCAAGATTGCTTTGTAAAATGCATGGAATTTCAGCCCCCAAAATACCATTATTCAAGGCATTTGGGAAGCGAGCCCCTGTGAACTTAATTGAAATATAAACTACTGTTGGGTTGAATAAGGAAGCTAATCTGTTTGTGGTATCCAATATCATGTGTATAATGCGTACATATCACTCCTGCCTCATCCATTCATCAAAAATCAAGGCACAACGACACTTCTACTTCAACACAATTGTTGAAATGATTAATCCAGTTCTTCGTACCCATGAATGAACCAGCAAGAAAGTTGAAATTGTAAATTGTGGGTGACAGACAATTATTCAGAATCAGTTATGTTACTGTTCTGAGCTGTATTACTCAAAGAACATTCTGGAGGCCAAAAATAACTCTAAAAATCTTACTCTCCACCATGCAGCACCTCTCTTGTGCACCTCCTCTAGACCTTCAGTCACTACATCAAACGTTAAGTGTGAAATGGTCATGAACTTTGTTACCTCTGAAACAGAAAACATCAACGTGGCAGCTTCATCCCCGTGTCCCCAACCATCTCCCGTTTCCATCTGCTTCACCCAGGCTGAAGTCAGCTGCTACCATGGCACCCATTCTACATTCCCTTACCTCATCTCTCCTTCTTCACTATCATCCTCCATTACCCTGATGGAGCCCACCCCCCCCCCACCCAGCTTCCCCTCCTGTGCCCACTGCTGGCAGATACCATTAATCCGTCCCTCTCTTCAGGATCAGTCCCACTCCTCCTCAAAACCGTCGTTGTCACCCCCACTATGCTTAATCCCTCCAAACTCATGCTCTACTGCCCTATCTCAAACATGCCTTTTCTGACCAAAGCTTTGGAATGCATCGTTCCCAACCAACTTCAGTCACACCTTTCCCTCCACTCCCTTGGGTCATAGGATCACAGACCCTGGTGCGGGAAAGCACACAAGCTGCAAAGTTGCGGATGATCTGCATCTTATGGAGGGAAGAGTTGAGAAGGCTGACAAGGAGGGAAGAGTTGGGGAGGCTGACAAGGAGGGAGTTGCTGTAGTCAAGCCTAGAGGTGACAAACGATTGTGTAAGGGTTGTGTCAGCGGCCTTTGGGGTGAGACAGTGACAGAGATGGGCGATGTTGCAGAGGTGGTGGAAGGCGGTGCTAGTTATGGCATGGATATGGGGGAGAAAGGACAAGATACCCAGCTTCCTGACTGGCCTGGTTAGGTGGAGTGTGCACCCATGGATGCTGATGCAGCTGGTGCCTGAGGTGCGGAGCAAATTTGGCATCAGCAAATCAGGAGGGCCTTAGTTTTGCTGACATTCAGCTGTACAAAGTTGTCTCTCATCCACAACTTGAATCTCAGACAGTCTGTTAGGACACCAGTAGTCCTGGAATTGAGAGTGGAGGCAGAGAGGTGGAGTTGGGTATCATCCGCATACATGTAAAAAAGTGACCCCATGTCTGAGGATGATGCCACCTGGTGGGAGCATATAGAGGTTGAAGAAGAGGGGACCGAGGACAGGGCCCTGAGGAACACCACAAGACATGGTGCAGGGGCTGGAAAAGAAACCATTGACAGAGACAAAGTGGAGATGGTGTGAGAGATAATACCTGATCCAGTCAAGGACAGAACCTTGAAGGTTGAGGTGAGAGGTGAGGCGGTGGAGGAGGATTGAGTAGTCCACGGTGTTGAAGGTAGCAGAGAAGTCGAGGAGGATGAGGAAGCAGAGGGAGCCCTGGTCACAGATGGACAAGGTCATTTGTGACCTTGACCAGATCACTTTCCGGACTGTGAGCAACACGGAAACCCAACTGAAGGGCCTCATGGAGGGAGCTGGAGGAGAGGAAAGAGCGACTCTTTTAAGGACCTTAGAAAGAAAATGTAGGTTGGGGATGGGTGGGTAATTGGAGAGCAGGAATATATCCAGGGATGGTTTCTTGAGGATGTGGGTTATTGTGGCTGTTTTGAGGGGAGGTAGGAATAGTACCAGATAAAAAGCAGAGGCAGAGGGAAGCTAGAAGGGTGGAGATATCGGTGATGAAGATTAATACATAACTGTTAGCATCCAAGCACACTAAATAAACCTGAAGTAAGCATAATTTGTACAAAACCAAATTCAATTTTTGGCATTTCAATGATTTTTCAACTTTTTTAAGACTGCCTGATTTGTTTCTCATCTTTCTTATCAGTGCAGCAAAAATGTTGTTAACAAATAGTCAATATCGCAGCTATTATTTAGTTTGTACAACCTCATAATTTCAACGTTTTCATCCACATATTGTTAGAGTTGGTGAAGAACTGGTTAAAATTAGTATAGACTGTTAAAAACAGAGAGTGGGCTAGAATGATGTTTTTGTATAACTGCTGTAGAAGATAAGGGAAGTTGCTGCACATAGTTTGAGTTGTCAAGGTCACCATTAGAAACCGGCTAGAACAGACTGCGATAAGAAGAGCTTGTTTGCGAAGAAAGGCAGAGTTGGGTGTAAAAGAGAATGTGAAGAAGCACGAGAGTGGGATGAGATGTTCACGTGAACACCATGTGTCCAAGAAAGGATAAAAGTGTTGAGACAAAGGAATAGAGCAGAGCGGAGACGGAGGAGCAGAAGGAGAAGGACCTGATGGAAGATACTGTAATGTGACAGTAGCCAAACCGCTCTCGAGAAGGAGCAACAACTGATGGAAGAGCTGTAACGTGACAGCAGATCCCCAAAGAGATCAACACCCCTACTTTTCCCCGAGACCGACTGAGAGGAAGAAAGGAAGAGAAAGGACTATTCCCTTTTAACCTGAAGAATGCGTGCCGGATAGTATATTGGTGTATGAGATTGCATTATGAGAAACCTAGTGTATTAATGGAGCGTCATCACAAGAGGTAGATGACAGGTAAACTCCAAAAGTGAAGACTAGGGCGTAATGCGATATTGAGACCCGAGGCAGAATCGGATAAGAGGAAATAGGCGAAAAGGGTGAACAAAGTAAAAGAAGAATCGGAAGGGAACAGAAGTAATGGAGTGGGGACTGTTTGCGTGCATTGTAGTCGTTTTATATGCTTTAGTGTCAGCTCAATGAGTATACCTGAATAAACGAATCTGCTTTAAAAGAGTAAGAGAATTTAATCTCCAACAATATGAACACAGTGAACAGAGAGGGCCAAAGAGAGCCCAGCAGCATGGATCGTAGTGTTTGACCACAAAGTACAAAGTCACTCCATTTTGTTGTATATCTTGTGAAGCACTTCAAGACATCCTTCAGGTGTGATAGGTGCTATATTAAATATGAGGATTATTATTATTATAAATTCGTTAAGAAAATTCTGATTTAATTGGCTGTTATTTGTCTGATGTTTTGTGAAGTGCTTGGAAATGTGGAGGAGACGATACGCACTTCTTATAGTTGGGTGTGTAAATGAGTCAAGTTTATTAATGGGATCATAATAGGAACTGAGCAGACTGTATCTCATCCGGTGGGACTGGGCAGAACACAGGATAAATATAACTTAAATGAGCGCCAGGCTAAAAGCTTGCTAATTGTTTTCCTGTAGTCATATTAACTGGAACTAAAAGCTTTCATGAGATGAAACAAAGAAAGCCTAAGTAACAAATGGCTATCTCTGTGCCCTCACTGATCTTGTTCCAAAAATTTTCAGGGGCCAAAACAATTAAGCCATAAAAGCACATGCAAAATAATAGTAATAATAATGCTTGCATTTGATATAGAGTCTCATCGCATCATTCAGACGTCTCACATAATACACTATAAAGTCTCGTTGGGTTCTACTCCAATTCTGAATTCGTAGATTATTTCTCAATCTCTGAAAAAACAATATTTTACCAGAGACCAAAATATTAAACTGGGATGCCTCACATCTTAACAAATGGCTTTCTTCAGATAATTTGCAACCAATATGTATCTTTTTCAGTTAATGTTGCCTCATCCGTTTCGCTCCCTTTTTCCTTTTCTTCTTCAAAAACATACTTACAGTGAGAGTTGATAAGATGTTCAATTGTGGGTGGCATCGAACATGGAACAATTGTGGACAACCATTTAGTTGGGACTTCTCCAGTAGCAGAACATCCCACAAAGTGATGTCTCACAAATGACAATGATCGCACCACGTACTTTCATCCTGATACAAACCAAGCTAACATGTTGTTATTCCCCAAAATGTAACTGGAACAATAGAATTATTCCATTCCATTACGTCAGCGTAGTCCAATTTGCATGAAGATCAACAATGACTCTTGGCTGATGAGGTGGACGCTACATACAACAAAGGCTCATCGGTAAAGTCTAAAACCCAAGTTTAAACTCTGCTGTGAACAGAGGTACGCTGAAAATGGAAGTCATTGAACATATTGCAAAAGGTCAATAGCTATCACAAAAGGTCTAGGTCACAGCTCCCCGGTGACCATGTTTTATCTTTGAAGGCTGTTCAATTGGATTATTTCGAAAAAAAACACTTGCCCTTTATCATCCTGCATTTAGTATCTGCTCCAAGAGGCAGCGGTGGCAGAACGACTGTGATGTTTTACTGATAAAACAGATGAATAAAAATTAACGATTGGCAATATGATATATTAGTTGTAGTGACGCCCATGGCATGCTCCCACTCTCAACTCCCAAGTGGTTCTGCTCCTAACCTGTAAGGTTATCTTTAATATTTGAAAAGGTCACTGTAACAGATGATTTCCAGCCTGGTGATGAGACCTTACACAATTACGTCTGCTTGTTGAGGTGGTTGTTAAAGATCACACAGCTCTGTTTGAAAAGGGAACAGCTTCTCCTGCTACACCGACCAACCATCCTCCAGATAAATACTCCAGGACTTTCACTTTATAATATAATAATAATCCTTGAATTTGACACAGCACTTTTTCAAGTCTTCCAGATGTCTCAAAGCACTTCACAGAATATACAGTACTGTAAAATGAATCGACTGTATATTTGTGGGGCGAAACGCGGCAGCCAATTGCACACAGCAGTGTCCCACAAACAGTCGTGGATTGAAATGACCGATTTTATTGTGTTTTTTTTGGTAGGGATTATTATTAGGCAGGTGGTGTAAGGAAACTTGCCCAAGGTTTCGCCCTGACCTGCCTGGATTTGAACACAGATCTCATGCTTGTAAGGCAAGTGCTCTAACCACTGAGCTACAGGACTCCACAAATGGGACATTGCTACATGTGAATTGGCCACATTTACCACCAAACACATTTGATAATAAAAATAATAATAAGGCTTGCATGTGATGTACTGTCATATCAAGCTACATTATCCCATTATGATATTTGGTACCTACATTAACAATAAAGTCACTCAAACTAGAGTTTGAATGCAGTGAGGAGTGCATTTGTTATGAAATACACAGATAATTTAGAACAACAACAACGACTTATTTTTATATAGCTCCTTTCACATCCAGAGGACAGCCCAAAGCACTAAGCCAGAGAACCAGAGAGAGTTGTTGTCGTTGTAGCTCATTCTTTTTTAGGTATTTGCATTTCAATGCAATGGATCAAGTCATTGGAAATTTAGTGCTATATTTGGGCTGACATTGCAAAAAGGTAACTAAAGGCCAGGTTCCATATTGCACTTTTCCAAAGTCAACAAATTTAAGGTTGGCATTGATCTATTCCATTTTTATGTGTCGCCAGGTTTGATGTCTAATCAAAAGTGGCTTTATATTTTAATCACAATTCTGTCTGATCATGAAATGTCACTTAATACATGGATGACAGATATATGAAGAGAGAAACCTGAGTGCCTGATTCAGTCCCAAGCGCAGCAACAATTACACAACCAGCCCTGAGGCTGTACATTAAATTATCACATGATTCCTATATACATTAAGATCTCTCACAAGTCTGTACAGAATTCTGATAGATCTGTGATGAACAGTTGAATTATTCAATCTTCAACAATAAAGCCTTATGCTTCATTTATAGTGTTACAGTAATTCATAATTTCTTCCAGCAGCAAAGGTATCAGGAGACAAAAACCTAGTCTTTATTTTCCAACACAAATTGCCCTCTCCAGGTCTGGTCAGAGCTTTGTATAACTGATACTAGTTGATGTCTTTATCTGGATAAAGATCAGGAATGCAATTGCATAATTGCATTCATTTTTATAAATAATAATTTGGTCACTCAATCCACGACTGTTTGTGGGACACTGCTGTGCACAATTGGCTGCCAGATCTCAACCGCAAAATATGCAGTCAATTCACTTTACTGTATATTCTGTGAAGCGTTTGGAGAGTTTTGATGATGTGATAAGGTGCTGTATGAAATACAAGGATTAATTTTAGTATTAAAAATAAAAGCAAAATTTGGAAATCTTTTTTTCTAAGTTGCAAATCCTGGAAATCCGTCAAGGTACAAACACAACTGACTGTGCAGCCAATTCATTGATTTCACTCTTGAACCCATCTCCCAACATGGCAGGAACTCAAACAATGCATTTTAAACCATGTTTATTCTGCACTTTTAGAATGGATTTCATGCAAAAAAACACATTGAATCAATGCTAAGCAAATTTTTTTCTCTGGATATCTTCACATTAAGCACTGCAGAAGTAAATGAATGTCACAGTGAAAAAAACTACTCAAAATCTGGACAGATTTTTTATTATAATGTACAGTAATTTGCATTTATATAGTACCTTTCACACCAGAAGAACATCTCATAGTGTGCAAGGTGTGGGGTTGATTAAAATTGCAGTCAAAGAACTACGTTTTAAGAGATGGTTTCTGTGCAAGGGAGGGGCAATGAGATGGAGTTCCAGAGAATAGGGATAGAATATTATTGCAATACAATGCTAACCCAAGTATCAAAATAAACAATTAAAACATGTTAAAATCTACCTTTTTTATTAAGGTCGATTATTAAGGTAAATTATTAAGGTAGATTTATTTTCTCCCCTTTCTGTAACTTTGTTACTACTGTATTATTCGTTGCCTTATCTATCTTTTTTCTGACCATTTCTAAGCTTAACCTATTGCTTTGCTTCTTTTGTCTGGACATGATTTGAATAGGTTTTAAGGATGATTTTCAAATGATTTTCACGGTATTTACCATTACCGTGTGTCAGTTTGGCTCACTGAATTAGTTAACTAAGAATTCCTATTGAGTCTTGTCGCTGGATGTGAAGTTGTATGTGGAAGACCTGCATTGGAACTTGAACTGATAGCCAGGTTGTTACTTCAATGCAATAATGGGGGGAGGACTGCATTGTACATGTATCTTCAAGGTTAGACAATAAACTGAATCCATCTGTTCAAGACAAATATTAAAGTTCCCATGATTTACAGCATTTCTGTAGATCACCAAATGTTATATTTATAAATTAATATATATATTCAAAACAAAAGACAACATTTGACAACGGCTTTGAGATGTTTTGCTGTAATAAAGGCAATCAACAATAATTAATTTTCCTTAAAATAATTTTGCGCTAAGTTGGATAACCAGTAATCTGAATGAATTTTAATGTTGTATTGTAATTTCCAACCTCTGATAAGTATCTTCTAATAGTATCCTCTAATAGGTTTCAGTTTTGCTTCAGTTGTCAACATACAAATTGTGACATCCTCTCTGACTGAGTTGAATCAATAATTTCCCCTATGGCTGTTGTGTTTATTATTTATTATTATATTCTGTATTTCAAGATATGCATTTCAGATGTCATTGCATTACTGTCAAATGATTCACTCACTGCAACCCTTCAACTTTTGTAATAAAACCGAGAAATTAAGAGTCAGAGAAAGAATTCAGCCCAAGAATGTATTAGATACATGACTGCATTCACGTAAGTAGTACTGTATATGCATTGGGTTCGGGTGTCTGAATATTAAACAGATGGATAAAACAGACAAGTTACTTTAAATTCATCGTTTACATCTCATTCACATACATTTTGCTTGTATTTACACGTGTATGTTTGGCTCATTTGCATAAAATGCTATTGGCTGATTTGGCAACAAACACGAGGAAAAATTACAATTGTGCATCACAGTGGAAACCCAGCAGTCATCTCGCTAACTTGGCTGCAAGAATAATTTTCTAATTTTTGTTTAAAGTGTAGTCTGTGAACACTCAGCATGTTGTCCTGGAGCTCAAGAGGTAAGAGAACTCGTTTTACAGGCGAGAGACCTAGATTCAATTCCAGGCAGGGCGAAACCTTGGGCAAGTTTCTTTACTCCATATGCCTAATAATAATCCCTCCAAAAAAAACAATAATACTGTGAATCGGTCATTTCAACCCATAAACTGTTTGTAATTGGCTGCCACGTTTCATCCACATATGTACTGTCAATTCACTTTACAGTATATTCTGTGAAGCGCTTTGAGATGTCTAGAAGACGTGAAAAGCTTTATATCAAATGGAGGATTGTTTGCCAGAATAAGGAAAAACTTATTTTACATTACAAATAGTGCCATTTTTAATGTTAATAATCCTTGCATTTGATATAGCGCTTTTCACAGCTTCTAGACGTCTCAAAGCGCTTCACAGAATATACTGTAAAGTGAATTGATTGTTTATTTTGCAGGTAAACGTTCACCAGAACAGGTAGTTGTTACATTGATTCAACATCTCACCTGGAGAGTGTTAAGTCTAACAATGAAGCACTTCAGCAATGATGTGTTGTGTCAGACTCAACAGCCTTGTCAAGGGATTTGAACCCACAATCGTCTGATCCAGAGGTGAGAATGTTATTAAGTGAGTCAAGATGCCATCCTAAAGGTGGACTCATCCACCAAAGTTGGTGTATGTGCCAGACAATGTGTTTACAGACCAAGAAAGATCGGTCACTAGTGAATATTGAGAGACCTGCGTTCGATTCCAGGCAGGTCAAGGCGAAATCTTGAACAAGTTTCCTTACTCCACAGGCCTGATAATAATCCCTCAAGAAATAAAAAATTGGTCATATCAATCCACAACTGTTTGGACAGAGCTGTGCACAATTGGCTGCCACATTTCACCCACATATGTACAGTCAATTCACTTTACAGTATATTCCGCGAAGCGCTTTGAGACATCTAGAAGACATGAAAAGCACTATATCAAATACAATGATTATTGTTATAAATATTCCTTCGGATCAACTTTTTCGCTATCAATTTACAGCTGGTGGATGACAAGCTGGTACAACAAGTGGATGACAATGTATTTCAAAGCACCTTATGAGGTTAATTAAAAACACCCATGTATGAAACACCTAAACAATACAGTCTTGTCCATAATATCAAACAATCATTAGTTTGGCTCAGCTCATAATAATTTTGACACTGGATCCAAGATTTGCAAGCTCTCACCCGAGACCAGGATTGCCAGTCCGGGGCACTGAGGGAGCATTTGCAGTTTGGGAAGTTGCCTTCCTTTGAAGGACATGTTAAACTCATGTTGTTAAGGACTCCAGGGCATTGTTTCAAGAACGGTAGGATTATCAAATATGATGGCCAACAATCACCCAAATAAAACCGGTCATTCATTTCATGGCTGTTTGTGGACCTTTGCTGTGCATAAATTGGGCTGTGTTTGTCTACAGACATAATCACTACATTGTACAGTGTTTTCTGTTTGAAAACATGCTTTGAGGTGTTTCGGTGATGTGATGAGGTGTTATTAGTAACAATAATAAATAGTTTCTCTCTCATCCAAATTCACCAAGGATTCATTTCTGAGATATAGATGGACATTGCTTGTGAAGATGACAATAGTTCTGTTTCCCATCACAAAGACAGTCCAAAAAGCAATTTGAAGTGCTTTGAGATGTTTTAGTATGATACTGTACTAGATCAAACGTAAGTAATGTATTACTACGACAGATATTAGTTGTATTATCTCACCCACATAAATAAAATTTAGTGAACGTTTAGCTCAATTAAAATAAAAAATTCATGTCAATTTAGAGTTCTGGGCCAGGAATGTAAAGATTTGTTTTTGTTAAAGTACCTGCTAATATTCCTTTCAATCTATTATCGTGTCATAAATGATATGTAGCTATAATCTAATCCATCCATCAATAAAACTATTTAATAATACATATTGTATTCAAATACTATGAGATCATGAGTTCTTTACAATAAATTGTAGATTATGATTTAATTGATTTAGGATGCAGACAGGCTACACCACAAACTAGTACTTGATAAGCCAGTTTAAATAACTATTACACTTATAACTGCCCATTATATTTCCATTATTGCTTTTACACAGCTAAAAAAGATAGCATTAAATATGTATTACTTCTTGCCCTAATGGGTAATGTTTGAACCTGAGTTAGTGCAATGCTGGCTATATTTGCTTTAGAATTGCATAATTAGGGATAGTGCACTCAAAACCTCTGCGAGAACTGCTCGTCACAGTTTTATCTTGGTCAGAGGACAAATGCCCCAAGTGTAGGGTGCTATATAATTGCTGTTCACCAGGTTATTGCTGTTGTTCACCAATGTCCGTTTTAAGAAATTACAATTAATTTTGGGGGTGTCATTTACATATCACAGGACATTCCATTACTGGAGAAATGCCAGGGATAAATGTCATCAGGGAGGGTGTCTGGCAAGCTTGCTCAAATCTTTCTATAAAAAGATGTAAAGTACGTTCGACAAATCAGTAAGGAAAATAAAGACACAAGTACATATTGTTCACCAATGTTAGTTGTAAGAAATTACATTTTATTACTTCCACAAATAAGTCAACAGTTGGTCATTGGACACACGTACAAGATCACAAGAAAGGTATGGATGAAGAATGCCCTCCAACCCATTTGATCTCATCCTTTCAGAATACCTACCCTACTGACCATTACAAAATCAAGCTATTTTTTGATTGAATGCAGCATTCTACTAATAATAATAACACGTCTAATAATATTCCCTCCAAAAAAACACACAATAATGAAAATTCGTCATTTCAATCCACGACTGTTTGTGGGACATTGCTGTGCGCAATTGGCTGCTGCATTTCACCCAGTTTGTTAAACTGTATATTTAACAAATATAGTTAATTCACTTTACGGTATATTCTGTGAAGCGCTTTGAGACGATGATAAGATGTGAAAAGCGCTGTATCAAATGCAAGGATTATTATTATTATTATTATTATTATTGTTATTATGGTATCAAACACATTTGCTGGTATGTCTCAAGATGTAACTCTTTTGGTTATCTTTCCCTCTTCACCACCTTTGGCTCCCACCCCAGGTCAAGTGCCCATAGATCAGTATCAAGCACTTTGAGATATTTTGTCATCATAAAAGACACTATACAGGTAGACCCCACTTAACGAAGGGATTAGGGACGTTAAAACCCTTCGCTAAGCGAAAATTTTGTTAAGCGAGAGTTGAACTATATTACTGTATTTGGCGGCAGCCAAAACGCCGCCCCAACCCGAGCCTCCCCGCTAACATCAGTTTAGTTCCTAGCAGTTCCTGGCACTAACATTTTCGGTGTACAGGTTGAGCAGCCAAAAGTCCGGAGTTCCGGAATCTGGAATGTGACAAAAATTGCAAGAATAAAAACACCAATCCTACCTGCTCCAGGCCAGGTCTGCACGGTCAATATCGCAACCTGGGCCCAGGCATTTCCGGACACGTGACGCGCTTCTGGCGTTCTGAAGTCTGGAAATACCCAAACCTGGATTCGGCTACGGGCCCAAATTCTGGACGCTCAAACTGTACCAGCGAAGGCCTAAGGTAGATATAACTGCTATTGAAGGCTACACAACTTTAAATACAACAATAAAATATTAAAATGTTAGTAAATACAACAATAAAATACAGACAATCCTCAACTTACTATTATTGAAGCCACAAAGCATCCTGCCACTTAAGATCCTCCCATATGGGAGGGGCTGCACTGCACTGCTTAACTGAGGCACGCTAAATACTGAGTGTGTGTTGCTGGGGCAACTGGGAGAGACACTACCCATGAGAAACTGCGCACGAGAAGCTCACAAGATTTAAAGTGTGTGTAAACATTCATTATAGCGAAAGCATCCTTTGTTAAGTGGAGAAGTGGTACAAATAGAAACCCTCGTTATAGTGAACTTTCGTTAACCGGGCGTTCAGTAAGCAGGTATCAATGTAAATTGTATGTTTTCTAATCTGTTCTAATCACTGTTTCCCTTCTGGGTAAAGAAATACTTCCTAGTAACTGTCCTGAAATTGCTCTTTGCAATCCTCGTTCCTGTGTCCTCTTGTTCTGCTGCTTTGATATATCCAAAAGTATTTTTCAACTCACATTTATAATAATAATAATAATAATAATCCTTGCATTTGATATTGTGCTTTTCACATCTTATCAATGTCCCAAAGCACTTCACAGAATATACTGTAAAGTGAATTGACTGTATATTTGTGGGCGAATCGCGGCAGCCAATTGCGCACAGCGGGGTCCCATACATTGTCGTGGATTGAAATGACCAATTTTATTATTGTGTTTTTTTTGGAGGATGATTAGGCGTGTGGAGTAAGGAAACTTGCCCAAGGTTTCGCCCTGACCTGCCTGGATTCGAACACAGGTCTCCCCAGCTTGGTATGGGGATAACATATACATAATCATGTATACGTTCACCATGTTTACATCACGTATGTATATATAAGTTCTTATATAATATATGGAGGTTGAATGGGATGAGAAAGTAAACCTAAACCTAAAGTAAAACCAGGAACAAGGGAAGGCTATTCAGCCATCAAGCCTGTTCTACTAGTTGATTAGATTTGGCAATACACAACATACCCCTTTGTGTATTATACCCCTTAATACCTCTACCACCCAAAGTATCTACCCTAGAAACATTGCTATTGATTCCACTTCCACCACTTTAGGGGCAGAGCATTCTACATCTACTCAACCTGCTGAAGAAATAGTTCCTGACTTCAGTTCTGCCTTAAGATCTACAGTGTAGTTAAAAGCATTTAAGGTAAACAATTAAAAACATTGCCTAGATAGATATCTCTTGTGCAAAGGGATTCAGTGTGTCCTGAGAACTGTCTTAGTTCTGACTTAAAGGTTATGCTGCCAGAGGGAAGAATCATTATTGGGTAAATTAAAATAGGGGCCTTTATAATTATTATTCATAGTTTTTCTGATGCTTGCCATGGTGATTGATTGCAGAAGAACATCTGGCATGTTTTATTCACATACACTGTACTGTACTTAACAACATTCAGGACTAACCTGTCAACTTGTTTAATTATTTTAAATACCTCAATAATATTACCCTAGTCTTTCTCTACTGTAATAATCTCAAACTCTCATCAAAGCCAATGGACAACTGCTAGTGGGGTTGAGTTCATGATCCCAGGCTCAGTTAAGAATTAGCTTGATGCTGCAATGAAAGACAGAGTTGATACACTGGATGGATGAATTTAATTCATTTGAAATTCCTTTATTTCTTTGCAGGATGATTCTGTTGGTGCTATTCGAGTGAAAGGGCTTTTAGCTACAACTTTGCTTGGTTGCATTTGTTTACTTTTGGAGTTACAGCTAAACCCTGTTTTAATTCATGTATTAATGCAGTGAAGCAATTTGTTCTTGGAATGTCTTGCTGTGGTTTCCTTGAAGTCTGTAAGTAAAAATATGTTCAGCATTGATTTTTTTAATTAATATTCATACAGTTTTTCTGATGTTTGTTATAGTGATTGATTGCAGTGGGAGAAGATTGTGTTTGTTTTACTTGACTGTGGAGTCCTGAAGCTTAGTGGTCAGAACAGTCACCTCACAAGACAGAAGAACTGGGTTCGATTCTCAGGCAGGGTAAAATACTGAGCAAGTTTCCTTACTCCACATGGCTCTGTTTACCTTGCAGTAAATAGAAACCCAGTTGGTAGTTGACTGTTGAATCGCTTTTCGGGAGTAATAATCCCTTCAAAAAATATATATATATTATATATATAGTATATATATAATATATATATATAGATATATATAAAAATTTGGTCTCTAAGATACTGCTGTGCGCAATTGGCTGCTGCGTTTTGCCCACAAAATATTATATAGTCACCTCACTCCACAGTATATTGTATGAAGTGCTGTGAAATATTTTTATAATTATTATCTAGAAAATGTGATAATGCGCCATACTAAATGCAGGAATTATTATTATTATTTAGGAATTTTTAGCTACAAGTAAACAAAAAGGGCCTTTCATTGATTTTTTCATTGATGCAAACTCAACCTCAATGTTACAAAGATTAAAACGATGCTGAGTAAGTCAAGCACTGCCTTGTTTAACATAATTTCTCCTTTCTATGTTGCATTTGATGTGAAGGGCGCTGTACAAATGTAATTTTGTTGTTGGTGTTGTATCGGGATGAAAACTATATTGGTTCACAAGGGGATTCCCTTATACAAACACTAATAAGAGATCCCCCAATAAAATCCCTGATAGAGTCACTCACAGGAATCCGCCCAGCAATGTGCAGAAGTATATCATCTCCCCCTCACAGGTTCCCTGCTCTGAAAAAAACATAGATAAATAAGTCATCAAACAAGGGTCAGCTGTTTGTATCAGGCAGAGTTCTCCATTAGCGATTCCGAGTCACTGTCAGTCAAGCTGATAACAGTTACATCTGACGACCCCTTCTTCGGCTTTGCCTAGGGTGACATAACTTCTCTCCTCAGCTCAGTGTCAAACTCTACCATTGTTAAACACTCTGAGACACTACCGCAGATGGAGGAAACTATATAAATGCATGTTGTTGTTGTTTCTACCCTATCACATAGAATTACACAGAATATTACTGTACAAAAACAGGCCATTCTTTTATTATGAATCCCATTGGAATTTCTATCGACCCATGGGAACTCGACATGAAGAAATAGTCCATGCCAGTGTTTTTTTGGCTTCCATATAAGCCTTCATCCCTACTAATCTCCTCTGCTATATCTCGCTTCCTTTCTCTCTCATGTATTCAGGATTGAAGATGCTGTACAAAAATACAATCCATAAAGGATTAATGACACTACTTAGATAGAAATCCCTTATAAATAAGACACTGAGGGAACTGCAATCATCTCTCCCCAGAATATCTGCATTTATTTTCCAAAAGTATTAGATGTAGATGTATCTCATCAATGAAAGGTTAAAATTGTTCACCACAATCTCATAACGGGCCATGATTGCGAACAGTGTTGTGAACAGGATGGAGTTATCACATCACACATTACCAAAAAAAAGTATTATTACTATCACAAAAGTTCCCAAATTAATGAACAGTAATGTAAAATTATTAAACTGTAATGGAAGCCTGACAGACTGGAGCAGAGGTATTAATGTGCCAGCCCTTTAGCTGGCCTTTCAGAATAGCTCCCTGCTGTAGGAATTCAACAGGTGGTAGCATGACAACACTCCTATTGCATCTGATGTATTACAACATAAAAGATAATGTGTTCTGGTAGCTTTTCAGCAACAACAATTTGGTTGTTAATCACAGCACTGAGATCAAGTGTATTTGGTACAAAGCCTACAACGAGATGAAAACTAAAGGCTCTTCCTGAAGAATGGTCAGGATAAGTCCCAATCTGCAGGCAAGTTTCCCTCACAACCCTGCGGCTGAATTCCTGTTGACTCAGCCTGATACCATTAAGGATCGGCATGTTTAAGAACAACAACATGAATTCACAATACAAGACTTTATTGCTGGAAAGACTCTCAAAGCATTTTACACAAGTGGGATGATGGGGGCGAGAAAGGTAGCTGAAAGCTCGGTTGAACATATAAATCTTAAGGGGGATTTTGAAGATGGAGAGGGAAGGGTAAGATGGAATGACTCTAGAATGGAGTTCCAGAGCATGGGAGGGAAATGGTTGAAGGTTCACTCACTGATAGTAAAGTGGAGAGGATCGGGGACATGAAGCCATAGGCAGCGCAGTAAGGATGCAGCAAGTTACAGACATGTGGGAGAGATCATGGGCTGTAGAGTTCTGGATAGTCTACAGATTGTGGAGACCTGCAGCTCAGTGATTAGAGCAGTCGCCTTACAAGCAACAGATCTGGGTTTGATTCCCAGCAGGACGAAACCTTGACCAAGTTTCCTTACAATATACGCCTAATAATAATCCCTAAAAAAATTGGTCATTTTTAAATCCATGACTGTTGGTGGGGCACTGCTGTGCTGCTGCATTTCGCACACAAATATAGAGTAAATTCACTTCACATTATATTCTGTGAAGTGTTTTAGATGTCTAGAAGATGTGAAAAGGTCTATATTAAATATAAGGATTATGATTATTATTATTATTATAGATTTGTAGGAAAGAGCTGGGTGATTAAAGCAAAAGCTTAGATGCAATGAAGGCTCCATGAGGCTCTCAACAGCCTGTGGGACAGGTAGTGGTAAAAGCAGATCAATGCAAATCAATGCAGACAGCAACTGAGGGAATGAGAAAAACCTCACCAGCATTGAGCTGCAAAGTCTGAGAAATCATGCAGGACTATGTCTGACAGGCAATCAGTCAGAACAATAATGGTCCTCAAATCAAGGCTAGAGTTAGAGAGTTCGAGTAGGTGGCCATTCCCATATATGTGTGAGTGGACCCTATGCCTATGCATGATGTCAACCAACATATAGATCATGAAGGGAGAGGACTGAGAATAGAGCCCTGAGGAATTCCCTATGTGATAGTCCAGGTGGGAGGAGAAGCCATTGGAAGAGTCAGTGAAGATCCTAGGATATGTAAGAGTGAAACCAGGAAGGACAGGGCCATGGAGATGGTACAGAGAAGGGAGATAGTGGAAAAGATGTTGACAGTATGGAAGGTAGCAAAGAGATTGAGGATGACAAGGAGATGGGGGATCTCTGGTAACAGATGGAGGGAGTATAATTGGTGACTTTCCCTGGTTTGACGTCAAGATCTGTCACTATTAGGCTCTCCGAGATGCTACCCTGCCTAAGGACACTATATAAATGCAACCTGTTGTTATTGTTTCACCAAAACAGGAAAAAATTGCTAATGATTTATCTGTTTGCATAAAAATACTGTGTGACAGCAATTACCTGTGAAGTGCTATGAACATTTTCAACGGTGTAGACACCACATCAAACACAAGTCTGAATGTTATATCCTCACAGAACCTTAATTGGAAGTGAGAAAGCCGTCTATAATCAGTTTATGAAAACTCATAATCCAGTGAATGCAAATCACATCAGGTTCTTTCACAAATGTGGAGGACAAAAAAACTTAGAAATCAGCACAGCTCGGAAAAATACCTGCCACACATCATCCCAGGTACACAAGTAGATGACAAGAGTATGGCTGAGAGGGATTACATTCAAAGGGATCAGAACCAATTAAAGAGAATGACAGATGGCTATCGATGCCGATTGACGTGGAGGTGAAGTTAGTTGAACAGAAAATGTGCATATGGAATGCAAAGGTGCCTCTTGCAAAAGCTGGAGAAGGAAAAGGATTTGGGAAGATATAAATCGAGGAGAATAGGGACACATAGGAGGCCCTTGAACCCATCAGGCCTGATTGTGTCTGATCTTTTAATCCTAATGCCACACCCATTTCACCATACCCCCAATCGATCCTGCATCCACAGTTTTCTAGGGCAAAGCGTTCCATATCTTCATATCCCTTCAGAAGAAATGCTTCATGAACTCAGCTCTGTCTTGTCTCTGATATTTAACGCTATGTCCTTGTGCAATCCCTTTGCAAGGGGGAGGAGTTGCCCATAATCTACATTGTCAAGTCTTTTCATTATGCCATGGTTACTGATGATCTCATAAACTGCCCAGTCAATGTGAAGCTATCAACAACAATTTGCACAATGTAGATCTTTTAACATAAAAGTAGTTCCTGGTGTACTTTACCAGGGCAGTGAGCATCAATAAATACTAGGATGAAGGTTAACATATTTGTTAGTTGCATTGTCATAATTGTCAAACAGTGACCAACCATTAGGTTTTATAAGACTATAAGGAAACTAAATGTGATGAACCACAGCACTCAGTTGCATGTCTATCTCTTCAACAATAACAACAAAATTACATTTATAGTGCGCCTACCAGGTAGGGCGGACTTCCCAAGGCGCTCAACAGCTAGGTCAGGTCCCGAGCAGGGGAGTAATGGCTCGATGTAGGAGCAGGGGGAAGGAGAGTAGGAAAGGGGGGAGAGTTAGGAGGGGAGCAGAAGGGATTGCGAGATAAAGTTCCAGAGTGTGGGGGCAGAGAGGCTGAAAGCCCGGACATCGATGGTAGGGTGGTTCGGGCGGGGGAAATGGAGCAGGCCAGAGCCCGCTGAACGGATTGGAAGGGGCTCAACCACACACCAAGCATGGTGTGAATCACCAACAATGGAGTTACTGGATTCACTAACAACAACTTAGTCACTAAGGGGAATACTGTCGGTAACCAGAGCCAAGACAATTAACGCTAAACTTCTGGTGAGCAAAACACCAATACAGATCCTTACAATCTACCTTTGTTACTTTGAAGTTTAAATTCCATGAGTGAACCGTGAGTGCCACTGTTTGTTCTAGGATTCCCTGTTGGAAGCTCTGAGTCGCTTCATGGAATCCCATTCCAAATGTATATTTTTCCAACTATATATTCCTCACACCTGTGACTCAGATATCAGATTATCAACTATTTCAGTGTGTTACCTTGACAAAAAACTCAAAAGAAACAATGCCTTTCTCGTCTCCTCCCGCTGCTGCATGAATAGTCACAATGTTGTCTGGGATAACTGGCAAGCATTGATTTGAGCTCTTGCTGTCGTTAGCAAAGTACTTACCAACATACCAAGAACTCCTCTCCAGCAGAGTAGTACAATCCATTAAGTGTGGGGGTGAATCGCCTTTCTCTACTGTATAAGTATTTATACACGCCTGTACACATTAATTATTACGTGTCAATGTGCATATGCTGTCACCCATCCAGATTATTTGGTTCCTTGTACAGTAATGAATGCAGAAAATCTGCTTTTTTTTAGCATGGGACTATCAATAGTGTATAACTAAAACCCTAATCTGCCTAACCATATTGTGTGTTCAGACAGGACTGAAAGGTCAATTCACTGGTACACAGGAAGATCAAGGATCAATCACATCTGAAGGCCTAGACATAAAACAGTATTTACAGAAGCAAACGTAGATGAAAGAAGATTAAAAACTAGCCTGAGTAAAACAGGGAAACAGATGCATCACAGGAAACCATAGGTTTGACCATTCACTTTCCACTGATCCTTTGTATCATGTTTAGACGATCCTGCCCACACCAATTATTTTCAGAAACTGATGTAATTCCAAGTCAATTAGAACCACAAGAGGATGATTCTCTTGAAGTTGTGATGTAGGATTGTTTCTCTGCTTCTCCAAATTAATTTGTCGTGTCGAAAGCAGAGTCAGTCAGTATCGCCAGCATACCATGAAGTATTCAATCTTCAAATCGGTTGATTCCATCTAAAACCACAACAGCAATCAAAGTTGTTCTTTATAGATTGCTTCCTAAGTAATACTTATACATCCCACAATATGGGTTTTGTTAACAAACTTGCAGTTCTCCACATTAGAATTCTCATTTTTTATAAAACAGGTTTACTTGATCTGTAACAATAGTCCATGCATTTGATATAGCGCATTATCGTGTCTTCGAGGTGTCTCAAAGCGCTTCCAGAATATACTGCAAAGTGAAGTGATTGTGCATTTTGTGCAGCTACTGATTGCACACAGCAGTGTCTCACAAACAGTCGAAGATTAAGTGGCCAAATTGTTTTTTTTTTTAAGTGTATTTGTTGTGTTGAAGGGATTATGACCCCCTGGAAATGCCAAATGTCAATCAACTAGCAACCAGGTTCCCACTAACCACGAGGTAAACCGGGGTGTAGAATAAGTAAATTTGCCCAACATTTCACACTGGTCCTCTCGCTTACTGTATTAATTAAAATGGCTTCTTTATGTGCAAAGCAACTTTGGATAATAAGTAATTTAAACTATTTGAATTCAGATTCACTCTCTTGCTCTCTGTTTATACACTTATGCCCTCAAATTTCATAATAAGGAAAATAACGATATACAATGTAATACTGAGTGCCTTTTAATGACTAAATGCATGAGAATTGATAATAAGATATTCATGCATTTTTGGAGAGGGTGGGAGGATTTATGGATAAATGTTTTACTTTAAAATCATCTTATTCAACTTATTTACTCCTCATTAAGGAATAAAAACTTGGATGTGCATATTTATACATATATTATTTTGTGGATGTACCTATACGTAATATATTCTATGTGAATATATTTGTGGTGAATATTTATGTCTTTGTATGCTCTCTAGTCTACGTGTACAGGTAGACCCTGCTTAACAAAGGGGTTAGGGACTTTAAAACCCTTCGTTAAGCAAAAATTTAGTTCAGCAAAATTTAACTGTATTACTGTATTTGGTCACAGCCAAAATGCCACCCCGACCCGAGCCTCCTCACTAACATCAGTTTAGTTCCTAGCAGTTCCTGGCGCTAACATTTCCAGTGTACGGGTTGAGCAGCCAAAAGTCCGGAGTTCCGGAATCTGGAATGTGACAAAAATTGCAGGAATAAAAACACCAAACCTACCTGCTCCAGGTCTGTACAGTCACCACACCAAAATATCCCAACCTGGGCACAGGCATTTCCTGACTCGGGACGGCTTCTTTCTTCCTCCCCCTCCTCCCTTTCTCTCTATCCCCACCCCTCTTTCTCTCTACCCCCCTTCTCTCTTTCTGTCTACCCCCCCCACTCTATCTCTCTATCCCCCCCTCCATCGCTATCTCTGTATGCACCCCTCCCCTCCCTCTCTATCCCACCCTCCTCTCTATCTCTCTATCCCCTACCATCTCTCTATCCCCCACCATCTCTCTATCCCCCCACCTCTCTATCCCCCCCATCTCTCTATCCCCCACTCCTCTCTATCCGCCCTCCCCTCTATCCCCCTTCCCCTCCCTCTCTATCCCCTCCCCTATCTCTCTATCACCCCTCCTCTCTATCTCTCTATCTTCTCCCCCACCCCCACCACATATCTTGACTTACTATTATTGAAGCCATGAAGCATATGGCAGGGGCTGCACTGCTTAACTGAGGCACGCTAAAGACTGAGTGTGTGTTGCTGGGGCAACCAGAGAGAAGCTGCACATGAGAAGCTGCGCACGAGAAGCCCGCGAGATTTAAAGTGTGTGTAAACATTCGTTATAGCGAAAGCAGCCTTTGTTAAGCGGAGAAGTGGTACAAATAGAAACCCTTGTTATAGTGAAGTTTCGTTAACCGGGCGTTCGGTAAGCGGGGTCTACCTGAATTCATACATGACTGTACCTCAATGATTACATGTAAATGTACACACCTCTGTACTGCCAAATGTAATAATTTATGTATTTTTTCTTTTTAACAAGTCACATCATGTAACAACAACAACAACTTGGATTTATATCTCCACGCTAGACGGCTTCTCAGAGCACTTCACAATAGCGGAGCCTGAGGCCGAGCCGGATGGTGGTGGGGTAGGGTGACCATAGGTGCAGTCGAACAAAGAGGTCTTCAGGTGAGATCTGAAAACGGAAAAGGAAGGGGTGAAGCTGAGGGATTGAGAGAGGGAGTTCCATAGTTTCGGGTACGTCGTGACTACAAGCATGACCGCCAATGGGACATCGCCTTGGGACATCCTCCTGACGTGAAAGACGCTGCGCAAGTGTAATTTTGTTGTTGTTGTTGTTGGTGGAGTGTAGAATTTGGAGGACAAAGAATGTAAATGAGAAGGTAGAGTAACCATGCAGATGAATATTGAGTAACCATGGATGGGGAGTCTGGCACCTCCTCTGCATTTGTTTTACAGAAATGAATGCAAAATGGAATTGAATCTCAAAATTACAAAAATACCACAGAATTCGACTGAAGTGACATTTTTAATAGAAATCTGAACAAAAGAGTGAATCATTGTACCTCCAGCAACCCACTCAACATCCTACATCATATAATCAGGCCTGCTCATCGCAGATGTGCATTTCTGCTGCCTCTACTTGCTGGAAAGTTAGCTCAATGGGATCTCAGATTCAAATCCACTCGGCTGGCCAAATATCTCCTGTAAGAGCAAGTGCGACAATGTGTTCTAATGCAAGGGAGGAAATCAGGTCAATAATGAATGGCTGAAACAGTGAGAGATCTGCACCCCACAGAGAGAGTACCAGTTAATATGGCTTGGAAAATTCAGGTATAACCAGGGATTCTCATCTGAATTCCTTATGGGAATGTTGATTGCATCCCAGGCATGAGATATCATCCAGGAGGACAGAAATGCAGATGGGCTGATTGTGTTAGAAGCAATTTCACTGTGCACTGGAAAGAAGCCAGGTCCCCAGAATAGAATACAGTAGATTATCTGCAGTTCAAACTGGTCAACCTTTCTCTCATGAGCAACAAACAGGTTTTCATCATAATTATTCTGAGGTTCTTCAGAAATTTTGATCCAGTCATAATAAGATTACCTTTTTAAGGATTTATTCATTAATTGCTTTAGATGAAAACAACCTTACCTATCACTGTAATCTGTTTTGCTGTATGATTTAATCCTGATAATATTTTAGATGCACAATAGAGTCATGTTCAGTGCAATAGGTCAGCGCCCAAAACATTACATAAAAACCCATTTGTGCATGAGAGAACGGTGTCTGCCAAAACTGGTGTGGATAAGCTGCCAACCTAGCATTGCATCAGCTGCAGTGTATGGGGTAATGATCCAATCAGACTTTAACATGGGACAGATTATACTGAAGAACACTCTGACAAGATATAATTGAGGAACTTTATTCAGTAGGAACGTTTGCGCATCTTTTCCCATAATTTCGTTATTTTTTTTAAATTTATTAAAATTGTATTTATATATTTATTATTAGCAATAATATTTGTTGATAATAATAATGATCCTTACATTTGGTGTAACATTTTCACATCGGGTAAAGTGGAGTGACGTGTACTAGTAGGTGGATGGCAGTCCATTTGCGCCCTGCAATATCCCACAACAACAACACAAAATTACACTTGTTATAGTGCCTTTCACATAGTTATGAAGTGAATGATCAACAGCCAACACCCAGCTGATGGGCAGACAAACCTCAGTTTAATATCTCATCAAAAGACAGCATGTGTCAATCTAGACTGTGTCAATTAAAATTCTTGACGTGAAAATATATGGATATTTGTAAAGCTATCAATAAAATATTTTCATTTAGTCATTCATTTGTACTATGTTTTCACCTCAAAGATCCTACTAATTTTGTTGTTGTAGTTATATATTGATGTGCGCAAATGCTATTCTCATCTGGTCACTGCTTTGGGGATTTGCTCCAATTTTAATGTTTAAATAACGTGACATTATAGGTGTAAAGGTCAAAATCATTTGAGGTTTTCAAGATGAGTAAGAGTGTTAAGTGGCATGGAAAAAATTCAGAGAAATAAGATTTAATATGTTAAATGGCTGCCATAGACCAGTAAAACTAGGATCACTTTTGTGATTTACCTTGTTAAAATGCACGGAAGAAAAGACAGAATAAATTACAGGACACACCAGTCCACAGGCTGAACAGAATTAAGACTCACAATAATGATATAATAATAAGAAATAATAATTCTTGCAATCCTTGATATAGCACTTTTCACATTTTCTAGACATCATAAAGCGCTTCACTTTATTTGTGGGTGAAACATTGCAGCCAATTCTACACAGCAGTGTCCCACAAACAGTCGTGGATTAACAAGACAAATTTATAATTGTTGTGGTTTTTTCGAGGGATTATTATCAGGCATGTGGGGTAAGGAAACTTGAACAAGGTTATGTCCTGCCTGGAATTGAACCCAGGTCTCTCGCTTGCAAGGCAAGTGCTCTAGCCACTGAGCTACAGGCCTACAGTAATAAAAAAATTGCAATTGTATGCAATTGCACAGCAAGGTGAAGGGAATGTGAGGGTGATAGATTCACAGAGCTTAGTGCAGGAGGGACATGCGCTGCCGAGTTCTGGATGATCTGCAGCTTGTGCAAGGAACAATTGGGAAGGCTGACAAGCAGGGTGTTAGCGCAGTCGAGCCAAGATATGATGAACACACCAGGAGTTGTCAAGCCTGACAGTTTTCAGATGAGAATCAGTCAAACTCTAATTGGAAATACTGTGGTTTTACAATGTTGAAATTATTTTGGGAATAGTGGTGGAACTTGTGAATAAATAAATTGTGGAATCTGGCAGTGTAGTTCTCAAACGTTCCTCTTTGACCGTCCTTTCTGCACCTTCCTACTCCTACCCACCCTGCCCTTTTCCCCTCCTGATCCCAACCCCCTGCTCAGGTTCAAATCTGTGTCTGTCCAGTGCCTGGGGACAACCACTCAATGTGAATGGTGCTATACAAATGTAACTGGTTGTTGTATTGTTGTCGTCATTGTAATGGCCTAACAAGCAAAAAGACCCGGCAGGCCAAACCCCTAGGCAAGTTTCCTTACTTAAAATGCTCTGTTTATCCATCAGTAAGTAGGAACCCGGTTGTTAGTCAATTGAGTGGATCGCTTTCTGGGTGTAATGATCACTCCAAAAGGAAATATGGTCACTCAATTCACAACTGTTTGTGGGACATTGCTGTCAGCAATTGGCTGCCACTTTTCGCCTACAAAATTCATAGTCAAGCCACTTTACAATATATTCTGTGAAATACTTTGAGATATCTCAACGTCCTGATCAAGTCCTTTAACAAATGAAAGGATTATTACATTATATTATTCTAAGGAATCTTCTCCATACTATATAAAGGAATACCTTTTATGTATTTAGTTAATGCTCTGAACATAAAAATGAAAGTTTCAAAATTGGCTATATTTTCCCATTTCAAAAAGAAATAGGACCAGTGAATAATATCTCATTAAAAGTACATGTTGACCAACTCACCTATCAGTGAGTGGTGGCAGAACTATTCATTCACAGCTCATGAATATAAAGACATTAGAGTGCACAAATTTTAATTGGGAAATAACCAATTTTTGGGGGGCTTCTCGATTTTTCTTTCCTCCTCAATGTGCTGTCTCTCAGAAACATGGTCAAATTTAGTTGTGATGGGATCATACATCCAAGGTTGGTTCTAGAGACTCTGCTATGAAGATGTTCATCTTATATGAATGGTCCTATATACAGTAAAAGTTTCATTATCTGGCACCCTCGGGACCTGACCATTGCCGGTTAATTAAATATGCCGGATATTCGAGTGGCAAGTTGCCGAAAATACTACACAAAAAAATTATTTATTTTAAAACATACCATATTAATAATAGACTAAATAATAAAAGAATATTGTATAGATACTTACCAATAAAGCATTCCAGCACATTCGGTAAAATGATCGGTAAAATTAAAATTTCAGCGTTCGGTAAGTTTAATAGGTAAAGCGAAAGCACAAAGCGAACATACCCGCGAGTGTCACGGATGGCTACAGTATGAGATCCGGTTGCTAGAATGGTGAATTGTATTGGGAGATACCGGTTGGTTGAGTGTTCCAGTTGGTTGGGTGCCAGTAACCCATATGCATGTACTGTGCATGTAAATTGTTATTATCACACGGGTAATCGTCATTCTTAATGAGTGAACCTAAACACTGAGTTGGAGCAGGTTACTTGACTGGCACAGGGAAGGGGTGAAGAGGCATTATAATCCAGCCTGATCCTGTCCTCTACCATGCCCACAATATATGTATCTTTCAGGAAGTGTTTCTATATAGCTGTCAAAAGCAGGATTTTATTCTATCCCTAAAACAGGGAAAATATTAGCAGTACATCTGCTGCCCAGTCTGAGGTCAGATAACTCAGTAAAGATTTGGATTCAAACCTGTGAAGTTGAACTTGTTTATATGGCTTAGCACTAGAATAGTGGGAAAGTAAACACGACTAATCTAGGCTAGGCATATAATATTGGAAATAGGAACAAGCTCCAGGATTGCTCCTGTAGCTCTTACAAGCCTTACAAGTGTAAGACCTGTGTTCGAATCCAGGCAGGTCAGGGCAAAACCTTGGGCAAGTTTCCTTACTCCACATGCCTAATAATAATCCCTCCAAAAAAACCACAATAATAAAATTGGTCATTTCAATCCACAACTGTTTGTGGGACACTGCCATGCACAATTGGCTGCCGCATTTCGCCCACAAAATATACAGTCAATTCACTTTACAGTATATTCTGTGAAGCTCTTTGAGACATTGATAAGATGTGAAAAGCGCTACATCAAATGCAAGGATTATTATTATTATTACTCTCTGAGAGGTTGCATTGGAACTGCCTGAAGATGTTCGATGATCAACAGATCACAATGTTATTTCTGTTACCTATATTCCGTGCGGGTAGAAAGGTGGCCAAAAGGGTGGTCAAAAAGAAGGCCTTAAGGCTAGTTTTGAATATGGAGAAGGAGTGCAGGGAATCTCAGATGGAGTTCCAGGGAGTGGGGGCACAATAGCTGAAAGTTCACCCATTGATGGTGAAATGGCATGGGCCCAGATGCGAAGCAGATTATTATTGGTATTATAGAGACAATGAGGATAGATTGAAGCTCATGTGGCATATAAACACCAGTATGGACTAAATTACTTGTTTTGGGGCTGTACAGTCTATGTAGGTTAGCCAGACATAAACAACAGAACTTTTGCCTTCCAATTATCGAAGAATAGCAGGAACTCAAAAGAATAGCAGTATCTTTCTGGGTCTGGCCATCAACAAAACCATGACTCACTCTATCGTTCTTTATTCCAAGCCTTGTAAAATATACCTATGAAGGACCAGTTTCCATGACACCAGAACCTTTGAGCACTATCACAAAACATTACTTAAAGCACTGTTTGTCATCCCAATTGGTGCTATTGAACCACCACTATATGTCTTGAATAGACTTTCAAAAATATGAGAGAAGTTAATGCCATCATATGTTTTAGTCATGTATTATTAGTAGTAGTAGTTTTGGTAATAACAATCTTTATATTAAATATAGCACCTTCAAGTCAGGAGGACAACTCAAGTGTTTCATAGAATATATCACAAAGTGTTGTATCTAATTAGTGCATTTCATGTAAATTTAAACATTTCAAAGCATATTCAAAAGTAAAAAAAATTGAAATAGTGAATAAAATGTCAACAAGTACGGCAGCTAACCTTCATCAACAACAACAGAGGGAGAGGCAGCCAAATTAATCCACAAATTTGAATAATTTAATGTATCATTATATGTAGAAAACAAAAATTTTGCTCATCATATTTCTATGGAAACTATGCTCTGTTTGCTGGATTATAATGGAGGTAATTTTCTTTTAAGTGCATATTTTACAATTTTCACCTTTATTTTGACCTAATTTGTCAATGAATCACCCATCTGCTGGTGTGTAGCCATTGTAAACATTAGATTGTAAGCTCTTCACATTGTCTAAAATTGTTCTATTACTGTAAACACCAAAAAAAACATTCAAATCATTCGCGTCATACATTGCATTTCCTCCTCTTGAGTGCAGTATAAAAAATTGCAGTAAATCCATTTTACACTCAACATTGTTTTCCAATCACAGCCAATTGAACTTCTGGGGCCAAATCCTATTATAATGTGTTAGAAGTATACCTGTCTTCATATCACGTGTGGTTTTAAACTCCACACACAAAAAAATAGAAGTACTGTACTTGGGCGCTCATGATGTTAAACCCACTGTTTAGTGTGGAATTAAACCAAACCTACCAGGAACACTCCAAGCTTTGACTCATATTCACTTAAGTTAAGTGACCTTAGGAACCAGTCAGCAATAGAGCCTTCAATACCTCTGGGATACAAATGCATTCAGAAATCCTCTTCCTTTGGCTATTCTGTCAGCCTTGCTGGGAACTACATGTGTGAAGACAGCAGTTATGAAGGTGGATGGCGCTCAGTTGCAATGGTCTACCATGGAATAGCCTGTTGCCAATCACTGATGGTCTCCCTCACTTGGGGAAGGTATCAGAGAACAATGAAGGTTGTACTGGATCACACACCAGCACAAATCACAGTTTGCAGAAAAGGTGAGGGAAATATTGTTCATGCCGTGCCGCTGTAGAGTCTGTACACAAGGTTCTCAATCCAAATAGTTGTTGTAATTGACCCACTGAGCCATTCTGAGCCTCTGAGTCAGAAGGTTGTGGGGGATTGAAGCCTCACTTCAGTACTTGGAATTCAAGTACACCCCAGGGCAATGCTGAGGGATGTTGCATTGTCAGAATCATAGAATCTTACAGCACAAAAGGAGGCCATTTGGCCCATCGATTCTGTGCCGGCTCTTTGAAAAGAGCAACTCAATCCCTCTCCCCAGCTCTTTCCCCATAACCGCGCAAACCCGTCCTCCCCAGATGCCCCACTACTGATGTTAGACTGACTGGCCTGTAGTTCCTAGGTTTGTCCTTCTGCCTCTTTTTGTATAGGGGAGTAACATTAGCAACCTTCCAGTCATCTGGCACCAACCCTGTGTCCAAGGAAGTTTGAAAGATTATGGCCAGAAGTGTTGTCTTTTGGATGAGATGTTAAACTGAGGTCCCATCTGCCTGTTCAGGGGACATTATAGATCCCCTGGTGGCTTAGCCAACAATCCCCCAAATAGAATTGGTCACTCAATCCATGGACATTGCAATGCACAATTGGCTGTTGCGTTCAAAGTACACAGTTACTACATTTTACAGTAAAATCCTGTGAAGTGCTTTGGGTCACTTTCCAGGTATGAAAGGTTGAATACAAATACAATGGTTATTATCATTTTGATTATTGATCTTGTTTGACTATTTTGGAGTGGAAAGATAATCACTTACCTTCTCCCAGAAAACCTCAACACATCAGTCACGAACAACATCAGTTTGCATTTGCAGTAATATAGCTGCCTTCAACCAGGATGGGTCAGAGCAGAAGTTACCTCAGTGCATCACCTTTTGCAATTAAAGGGATTTTCTATTTTGTCCCCAAACTAGTTGCACATAATGATCAAGAAAATTTGATATGCCTAGCAATAGGTTGTTTACTCCATCTTCAATCTTGGATGAAAATGGCTTGTTATGTTTCAGTAGAGGAAGAAAGGAAGACACATATCTTGTTTTTCAATAAATATCAACTGAACTTCCGGGGCTAAATCCTACAATAGCAACCAAGGAACATATGTATGTGGGAGGGAGAGGACATTCCAGGTTTAATCTTGGAATAACTGTGGGAACAGATTTCATTTTAATTGCATTTTCCCTTAGGCCCATCTTTCCAGCTATTGTTGTGGAACCTCTCTCAGGAGAAGAGAATCCAGCGAATAACATCTGGGCAGTCATAAGATAAAATAATTTTATTGCTCAATAAAAGTGCCTTAAATTTGGTGCAAATGCCAACATTGCATAATGTGTTGCATTATCACTGGGCACAAAACATGGTGTATAAATTTGGCCATCGGACACTTATAGAACCTCAACTTCTTCAGACTGGGCAATGTATGAGAAGCTGGGCTATCGTTTTGTAAGCACGATTGAAAATTATCCCATGTTATGTCACCTTGAAATAAAACAGAATTATGTAGTCACATATGGCAATGTATGTAACTGTTAAAGCAGGATGTTTCTGGTAATAGTTCTGTTGTAACAAATGGCCTACGGGCATTTTAAGACGTGACCAGAAAATTGACAGACTGTGAAGTGCCGAGCAATTAATTAGAAGCAATGAACTCAACAATTCCAGGAGGTGATGAATGGTTACATTTGAATCTAGATTGGAGGGCAGAGCATTGGCCCTCTGATACATGGAATGTGAGAACTATCTTGATGTACAGTTCCACAGAGGGGTGTTAGAGAGGAGACTGCAATGAATCCGATACTGTTTACTGAGAAGGAACTTTAAAGAGATAATTAAAAGAAACTGACATAAAATCAAAGTTAATGAATAGTAGTACTTATGGGCTATGACCAGCCAAAATTTACTGCACTCAGAACAAGTCATGTAAGAACATAAGAACATAAGCAATAGGAGCAGGAGTAAGCCATTCGGCCCATCGAGCCTGCCCCGCCATTCAATCATGGCTGATATTCTACTCTAACTCCAGCTGCCTGCCTTATCCCCATACCCCTTAATCCCTTTATAAATGAGAAATCTATCTAACTCAGTCTTGAATATGTTCAAGACTGAATATGTTCAAGGACTGAGCATCAACAGCCCTTTGAGATAAAGAATTCCATACATTCACCACCCTCTGAGTTAAGAAGTTTTTTCTCAACTCAGTGTGAAAGGCCTGACCCCTAACTTTAAGACTGTGACCCCTGGTTTTAGATTCTCCAACCAGAGGAAGCAATCTCCCACTATCTACTTTGTCGTGCCCCTTAATAATCTTACAATCTTATATGTGTATAACTGTACAATATAAAAGGGAGGAAAGGAGCAGCACTCAGAAATCAACCCAGGTCAGACACGAGGAAGAGTATGGAAAAGGGGGTTTGCAAAGTGGTTGATCGGGAGTATAAATAGATTAATTGGCTGCCGCGTTTCACCCACAAATATACAGTCAATTCACTATACAGTGTATTCTGTGAAGCTCGTTGAGACATCTAGAAGACGTGAAAAGTGCTATTTCAAATGCAAGGATTATTATTATTAATATGAGCCAATTACTATGTCGGAGGCTATGGTGATCCAGGATTACAGATCCCTTCAAAGTTCTCAGATAATCTAGGACTCGAGTGTCCATCTGAATGTTCTGGTGCAGTAGTGGATATTCATCATTCACTGTTCCCTGGAGGTCTAATGTCTGTGATGGTGACATCGTTACATATCAACATCAAAGCACGTTAGACACTTACATGGCAATAAATGCCACCATTCATCATTCAAGTCACAAATTCTGATAAAGAAAATGTTTAACGTTCCACCGGCCTTACACTGAGACATCCAAACAGAAGGTCATTGTCATTGTTTAAATCTCCCCTCAGTCAGCGCTGTACACATTCCAGTGAACAAGACATCCTTTTCCAGTAAAGAAAGTAAAAAAGATAAATTGGAGTCAAAGAGGAGACAGAGACAGAGACAGGCCTTTGAGAGAACCACAACTGTTGGTTCTTTTCAGGCAGTTTATAAATGTCAAAAGCGCTACATTAAAAGTAAATTTGTGGTAGTAAAGCCATGGGACCATATATTTGGAAAAAAGACAAATAAATGGTAACATTTCAAGATTGGAAGAAATCCATAAACAACTTCTGAAAGGTGGGATAAGGGACATGTAATTGCTCAAAGGTTCAAAGTACACCAAGTAGCCTCAGGGATATGCTTTTTTTTAAAACTCATATGGAAACAAAATAGCGAAACTGTTGAATTAATTTAGACTTGAAGGAAAAAGGTCAATCACAGAGTCCCAATATTCTAATCAGTTTAAAATATATGTTTGAAATTTTAAAATAGGTTTAAAATTTGGATAGAAGTCTTTTCGAGTAGTGCTTTAATATCTCATCCAAAGGACAGCAACACTGTGATGGAGAGTCATTTTCTCATTACGTGAAGTTGACTTGGGCCTTGAACCCAGAACTTTCTGACTCAGAGGTGACAGTGCTACCAACTGAGCCAGGCTGACACATATCCTGCAGTTTACATCACAAGACAATCTGGTAACTGACAATCTGGTAACAGCCTTGTGTATTGCTGGCATTGCAGTACGCAAGTCATCAACCAGGAGTTCAGGAGGAAATGTACTCCAGGATTAAAGACCGATGGACAGAATGCAGGATATTTACAGCCGTTACATTTGTTTTGAGAGAAAAAAGCTTTAGTTAGCCTATTTAATTCCATATTAAGTATATTCTATTTTACATCTACAGTACATTAGGATACAAGGCACTCCAAGAGTATTAAATCAAAAAGAAAATCCCAGGCTTTTGGTAGATGAATAAATCTGGGGTAGGGACTGAGAGACTTCTGCATGTTTGTGCTGCACTTGAAATGTGTGGGTTTAGCAGTGGTTCATTACCAAGGGTGTAGTACAGACAGAGGCTGAGGCAGCACAAATCACAATAGAGACTTGTTCCTGATAACCCCAAATCATTGGTTTAAGAACTTAGTACATCAGAATGTGATTTTAATAATTCTTGCATTTGATATACAGTAGTACTTTAGAGATCTTCTAGACATCTCAAAATGCTTCACAGAATACGAATAAGAATAATAATCCTTGCATGTGAAATAACGCTTTTCATGTCTACTAGACATCTCAAAACACAGAGTATACTGTAAAGTGAATTACATATGTGTATGTGGATGAAATGCAGCTGCCAATTGCACACAGCAGTGTCCTACAAACAGTCGTGGATTGAAATTACCAATTTATTGTTTCTTTTTGAGGGACTATTATTAGATATGTGGAGAATGGAAGCTTGCCCAAGTTATCACCCTGCCTGGAATTTAACTCAGGTTTCTCGCTTGTAAGGCAAGTGCTCTAACCACTGAGCTACAGGACTCCATGTGGCAGCCCATTGTGCATAGTACTGTCCCACAAACAGTCGTGGATTGAGTGACCAAATTAATATTTGGAGATTTGCAGCAATGCGGTAATAAACAATCCCTTTCTTGTCCGTCGAGTGGTGATTTTACAGGCAGAGAGATAGAGAGAGAGAGGAAATGAGGTGAAGAGCTTTTGGAAGATGTTTGCATGAATGCTGGAAACTAGGCATAATGGAAGACTGAGGTTTGAGGAGCAGCAAACCAGAATTGAATGAGCAATGAGAACAGGCAGAAGAATAGGGCTGAAAGCGATTGCATAGACAAGAAGGGCTGAGGCTGTAAGGGATCTGATGGACTGAACAAAGATTTTAAAGTTGATCCTCCAGGGCAGCGATGGCTCACAGACTCCAAGTTGGCCACCATGTGCTAGGGGCTAACAGTACTGTACAGTACTGTCACTGCAAGTCACCGCTTTTATATCTTAGAAGTCTCCAGTGGACAATCGTGAGCAACCAAGATTTATTTTTTCCTAAAGTAACGTAAATTATTTAGTTAACACAAAGTGGCAAGATGAAAATCCATTGATTCATATGGGAAATGTTTGAATAGTGCTAACCCAGTTTCTCATGATTATGGCTCACAGAACAATACTAGTGATAAATTGGCACTAAAATAGCAAATTGTATTCAGAAGAGTGAGGGAAGCTGACGGGAGACTTGGATAAAGCCAGATTGGTCCAATTTGACTCATCTGAAATTGTAAAATAATGCTGGTTGTTGGGGTAAAATAACAACAACAGCAAAAACCACAACATATATTTACGTAGCACCCTTCATACGGGGTAGTGTCCTGGAGTGCTTACAACAACAACAAAATTACTAATTCTGGAGCGCCTTTCACGTCGGGAGGCTAAATAAATGGGATTTAATGGAATCTGCCCTGCATTTAACCATGCAAGATCTGATCAAGCCATGCCTATCTGTCACTGAGTGTGTGGAATAGGAAGGTATTCATTTGCAACAATCTCAACAAATGCAGTGGTGGTAACACTCTCACTATTAGGTCAGGAGGTTTTAGGTTGAAGGTCTAAATTGGGGTTGGACCTTGCAATCTATGATGGCTTTTTAGAATTGTTAAATTTGTTATCTATGATGAAGGAATGTAGGATTATATGTTTGACTCTTGGCCATTCCCAAAGTATAAATAAATATCATCGAATCATAGAATCTTAAGGCACAAAAGGAGGCCATTCGGCCCATCTAGTCTGTGCCAGCTCTTTGAAACGAGCAACTCAATCCCATTGCCCAGCTCTCTCCCCATAACCTAACAGACCTGTTCTTCCTAAATAAAGATCTAATCCTCTTTTAAAATCAAGCAGAATTTGGGAAAAATTCTTAAATGTAGTCTTATATGCAAGTTGGTTTTTCACAGTTCTCAAAAAATGAGAATAACCAGCTTCCAAATTAAAACTGAATTGCAAACTGAAGATAAAATTTTAAAATTAATTGAAGAATTTTCCACAATCTGAAATTTTAAGTCTATGGTTTCCGGCGATGAAGTGAAAAATCAATTTATCTGGAGAATTGATGACCAGGAGGACGATGACAACAACAACTTGCATTTATATAGTGCCCGTCACATAGGGTAGTGTCCCAAGATACCAGAGAAACTGCATTCTCTTTTCACACAGTGTTATGGCATCTTTAGTAGCCGCCTGAAGAAGAAGCCAACCTCAGTTTAATCAGTATATTCTGTGAAGCGCTTTGAGACGTCCAGAAGACATGAAAAGCACTATATCAAATGGAAGGATTATTATTATTATTATTAAACTAGGAGCTCAAGATCCACCACAACCTTCTAACCCAGAGACAAAAATGTGGCGAACTGAGTCGTAAAGCATTTGTCTAAATTCCTAAACCAATCTCTAGTAACAGATGTACTACATGCATACTTTCAGGGGAGAAAGAAAGAAGGCATTGCACATTTTGATAGGAAATTTAAGTGTTTCTTTAAAAGGCCCAGTAGGTCAGGTCATTTAGAGTCCTGCAGGTAGTGGTTAGAGCATTTGCCTTGCCAGAGAGGACCTGAGTTTTATTCCCAGGCAGAATGAAACGTTAGTCAAGTTTCCTAACTCCACACACACAGAAACACTTCTGTTTAACTAGCAATAAGTAGGAACCCAGTTGTGAGACGATTGGCTGATCATTTTTCCGGTGGTAATAATTCATTAAAAAAATAATAATGTAGCCACTCAATCCACGACTGTTTGTGGGACACTGCTGTGCACAATTGGCTGCTTCGTTTTGCCCACAAAATATACAGTCACTTCACTTAACAGTATATCCTATGAAGAGCTTTGAGACATCTTGAGGACGACATACGTCACTAAATCAAATGCAAGGATTAATCTTATAAGTATGAGCTGTGTGCACTGCTAGGGTAATGCCATAGTATAGGAGTAAAGAGACTCCTATGTTGAGATTCCACTGCTGATTTCAGACGTATGTGGAAATTCGGACAAATTTAATCTCAATAAGCAAGAGCTCGATAACCTTTACAGCATTTTTTTAAACACATCAGCCCAGTCTCCCAAATAATTGAAAATGTCAGCGGTGGCTAGCCAACATTGCAGCAGATTCATACTGCTAAGTGCCCATAACAATTTAGTCTCCTCTCAGAGGCTTTAAATTCAATTTATTTGATGAAATGGTTTGAAATCATGGGCCCATCCCAGATGATATGTGTGTAAATGATGTTGCATTTCTTGTTTGGAATTATATCCGAGTATCTGAGGTGACAGTGATCAATGCATTTAGCCTGATAATTAGAAACAGAGCCATTGTGAAAAACATACTATTATGTTATACCTAATAATGGAATTACAATGGCACATAAGCATTATTCCTTTTGTTCAAAATAGGCTAAAGGGGATGACGAGATGAAAAGAAAATTGCTTGAATGTTGAACATAATCTGATTTGTACGAAGCCAGTAATGAAAAAGCTGGCCACTAAAAGAAGCAATGTGTCTCTATGAATGGGAATTCTCCACTGAATAAAGTCAGGTCTGCTGAAAGCAATGTCATGTACTCTCAGATAACTACTGGTGCCCCTCAAGCCTCCACAGTTTTCATCCGATCGTATCTTTGTGGATTCCTGTAGCATATTGGTTAGAGCGCTCGCCTCACAAGCAAGAGGACAGGGCAAAACCCTTTTAAAAAAACATCATCTAACTATCTGAAGGAAAGTGAGTTCCTCTACATATATCACAATGATTTCCACAAGCTCTCCGATCTAACTAAGGCTAATGGGTTGCATAATTCCTGGCAACGGACAAGAAAGGGCCAAATTGTGGATGTAAGGGCTTTTCATTGACTTGGTAACACTAGAGATAGTTTTATTGCTGGAAATTCATTCAACTCACTATAGCCTGATGAGAGCTTTGTCTAGCAATGGGAAATGTTACCTCGTGCAGCTCTTTTGACTGGGAGTTAAACTATTTGGATCCTGACTGATAGTGATTCAGTAGAAATCTTACCACTCTCTTTGAGCTCTTTAATTGCTATTTTTTGTTTCAATGTTGATTTATTCCATATACTGTATACTTAACGATCAAGTTCAAAAGTTATTAATCCTCTGTATATCAGTCAAAATGCTCTTATAGTTTAGTATCATCAGCAATGGCTTTATTGGAAGGAAGCAGTGTTCAAAATGTTTAGCTAAGTTGCTATGAATCCCACAGTAAACAACCAGTGGAGCCCTGCAGCTCACTGGTTAGAGCACTCGCCTTGCAAGCAAGAGATCTGGGTTCAATTCCAGGCAGGGAAAAACCTTGGGCAAGTTTCCTCACTCCGCACGACGGATAATAATCCCTTGAAAAGGAAACAATAAATTGGATATTTCAATCCGTGACTGTTTTGGGGACACTGCTGTGTGCAATTGGCTGCCGTGTTTCACCCACAAGTAAATATACAGTCAATTCACTTTCCTGTACATTCTGTGAAGCGCTTTCAGATGACTAGAAGACGTGAAAAGCGCCATATCAAATGCAAGGATTATTATTAAGAGTCTCACACGTGGAACTTTATCCAAAGACTTTTGAAAATACAAGTAAATTATGCCCACTGGAGAGCACTCATGTATTACTTTACGCAAGTGACAAACTTCTGTAGTTGTAAGGCATGAACTGTTGCTTCTAAATTGGTTCTGAGTTAGCTTGCCTGTTAATGACACAGTGTTACAAAGTTAGTTTCACAGTGTTATACCCGTCGCTCTCTTAAGCATTCAGTTCAACAAACCCCATTCTTGTTATTTGCCATCTTGTCATTTGCCATCTTATAATAATCCTTGCATTTGTGTTCACTAGGCGTTGAGATGTGTCGAAACATTTCACAGGATTTTGCTGTGAAGTATAGTGACTGTGCCTTTGTAGGGTTGTAACAGGTTTAGATAAAACTGATGGCCAACATTTTAATTGGCCAACAGATCCTGATATTTTTCTCCTTAGTTCATTTTTATGTTTCACAACAAACATTCTATTGATTTAAAGCTACACGTGCACAAAAATCATTCACTGACTTTTTTTTGTTAAGCGATTATGCTTGAAGCTTCATATTTTCATAAGTCCAAGAGGAAGTTTTTGAAGTGAATCATTGTCAATTAAGTCAGAGGCCCTGATATGTGAAATGAAGAAAGTTATTGGCAATGAAATGGATAGTTTGACTGCGATGATGTTAATGTTGCATTGTGTTTTGCATACTGCTGTTAATGTATGAAGCATTGACGGATTAACAGAAGTAAGACAGCGATAACATGAATTAACACAACAAAGATGCACATTATGATTGTTTTCAAAGTATTTGTAAAGTGTATGCTGAATTATATGATTTTTATTGATTATTTTAACACAAGCAATATGTATCAGACAATAATTTATCACTTTATGGATCAGCCCCTAGAGGTTATTGACTACAGTAATTTGTGGAATGATTATACAAAGCATGTGAATCGTTTGACAACACTATATTGTTCCTAGGTTCCTAGTACATAGGATTGCTGAACTTTTCATGTTGATTTAAATACCAGTGGACATAGTTAGACTATACAGTAACTTTGTCCCTATTTCCTCTTCTTGTTAGGTGACAGGTATCAAAGGATATGGAGCACAGGTAAGTTAGGTTGAATGAAATGGATTGGTACAGATCAGGAATGATCTAATAGAATGGCGGAACATGCTGAAGGGGCTGAATGGCATCTTCTTGTTCCTATGTTCTTTCATGGCTATAAAGTAAATTGTGTATCCCAGCTCTTCCATGCACTGGTTTGTATTGTTCAGTGAGTGAGAAGAGTCATCGCTCATTTTTGTCATAAAGAACTTTCGCTTTCAATACCTCTCCACAACTCTGTCAGTGCCAATTATCATCAATTTGCATTCTTCATATTGAATTAAACTCCTCCAAAATGCATCAGCAAGTGACAAATAAAACAATCATTTAAAAAAGGTTATTGGGGAAGACCTGTGTAAAATGAGCAAACTCCTATTCTTCACATTGTAATGCTCTTATTCCCTGTATATTAGTCAGCTTTGATAAATCTTTGTATATTAGTCACCTTTGATAATCCTTGCATTTGATAAAGTACCTTTTCATGCCATCCAGATGTCTCAAAGTGCTTCACAAAATATACTGTTAAGTTGAGTTACTGTATTTTGTAGGAGAAACGTAGCTAGTTTGCACACAGCAATGTCCCAAAAATAGCGATGGAGTGAGTGACGAATTTTATTTGGGGTATTTTTGGCCAGTACACCAATAGAAAGTCCCTGTTTTTAAATTGCGCCATTGGTTCTTTACGTCCCCTGAACAGGCAGATGGAACCTCGGCTTACCATCTCATCCAAAGGATGACATCTCCGACAATGCAACACCCCCAGCACTACAAACCTTAGATTATGTGATTCCAAGTCCTGACATGAGAATGCTAGAACCCATCAATCTGTGTACTGAGCTTCAAATCTGGGATTGCGCAAGTCAGCAGAGTGTACCTTAAGGATTAGTGAATCCCCTTTCACAGGCCATTTACTGACTCAAAGTAGGTGTTTATAATGAGATTTCCCAATATAATCTCCCAGTGCCTTAGGAATCCTCCTGACGTGCAAGGCGCTATACCAACGTCATTTTGTATTGTATAATCCACTCATTTAGTCAAAATGCCTTTGTCTATAGCCATGCAGAGTATATAAATGCCTATCAGGATTCAATTTTACATGATTCAGCAAACATTAGGTAAACCTGGCACCTCAACCAAAACAACAACAACAAAATTACATTTATAACAAAGCATACCTATGAATAATATCAGCAGTCTAAAAGTTAAGTACCACAGCAGATAATATGACTGTCTTCTCCATTGGTGGAGGGAGACCCAATGTATCGAGAAGATTAGTCCCAATTAATTAGACTCCTGACATTGCTCCGACAATCGACAAAAATAAAGTTGAACCTAATCTTTATGACCTATTTGACCATTAACCTGATATTCTAAGGGACACATTATACTTAAATGCCAATTTAATTCCTCAGACAGGAAGGCTCGTGTAGGTATTTCTCTGGCTCCAGGATTTCTAATAACGACCTACATCATACAGATGAGAATTGTGAAATATCTGCTTGATGAGAGAGAGAGAGAGAGAGAGAGAGAGGAAAATTTAATTTGAAATGGTCTCCATTTTAACCTTTTGCAAAAATTTGTAAAACTTCCGTGACATGCAATTCACCATAATTTTAATATTTGAATCTACGTTTTTATATTTCTCTTGCATAAAATGCACGTGTCATGCTTTATGAAAGTCACAAACAACGTCCTCTCTATCTGTGACCAGGGCTCCCTCTGCCTCCTTATCCTCCTGGACCTGTCGGCTGCATTCGACACAGTCGACCACGCCATCCTCCTCCACCGCCTGTCCTCCGTCAGCCACCTCAGTGGGACCGCACTCGCCTGGTTCGAGTCCCTACCTCACAAACCGCCAGCAGCACATCTCCACAAATGGCTTTTCCTCCCGCACTCACCCAGTTACCCGTGGGGTACCCCAGGGATCCATCCTTGGCCCCCTCCTTTTCCTCATCTACACGCTCCCTCTTGGGGATGTGATCCGCAGACATGGGGCACGTATACGTGGATGACACGCAACTCTATCTCTCCACTTCACTTTGTGACCCCCAGGCCTCTGATGTTCTGTCAGCCGCCTGTCAGACATCAGGGGCTGGATGAGCGCGAATTTCTTGCAGCTGAATGTTGACAAGACGGGAGCCATACTCCTTGGCTCTCGTCAACGTCTCCAGTCTCCATTCACACGGCTCTCACCTCCTCCACCTTCCCGGCCTGGCCCCTAAAACTCACCTAACCTGTGCGCAACCCAGGCGTCAGGTTCGACCCCCAACTGTCCTTCCTCCCCCACATCCGGTCCATTACCAGCACCGCCTTCAACCACCTCCGACGGGTCGCCCGTCTCCGGCAATACCTCACCCCAAAAGCCGCTGAAACCCTGGTCCAGGCCTTTGTCACCTCTCGGCTGGACTATTGCAACGCCCTCCTCGCCGGTCTCCCCTTCACCACAATCCACAAAACCCAGCTAATCCAGAACTCTGCCGCCCACATACTCACCCGCTCTAAGCTTCGCTCCCCCATCACCCCAGGCCTTGCCAGACTTCACTGGCTCCCTGTCCCAGAGAGGATCGACTTCAAGATCCTCACCCTTGTTTTCAAATCCCTCCACTCCTCTGCACCCCCCTATCTCTCTGATCTCCTCTCCCCCCCAACCCAGCACCCGATGCCTTCGCTCCTCTGTGTCTGGCCTCCTCCATGTCCCCCGAGTCCTCCGCTCCACCCTCGGCGGCCGTGCCTTTAGCCACTACGCCCCAAGGCTCTGGAACTCCCTTCCTGACTGCCTTCCCCTCGTCCCCTCTCTTCCCAGTTTCAGGTCACAGCTGAAGACCTTTCTCTTCGACCGCGCCTTTGGTCACCTTCCTGCCCCTGCCCCTGCCCCTGGCTCGGTCCCAGGATCTGCTATTGTGAAGCTCTGAGACGCCGCCCGGCGTGGAGGGCGCTATATAAATCAAAGTTGTTGTTGTTTTTGTAGATTATCTGCTGTGATAATGCATCAGCAAAATATTGCTGGTATTCATTATGGTGCAAAATCTATGGCATTTGGGGATAGAAAGCAATTTTTTTTTAAAGATGCTTATAATATTTAATGGCATCAAATACAAGGACAATACCATATTTTACATGATTATTAATCATAGTCTACCTGTCTATATGTATGGAATTTACCCTAAGTTCAATCACTTTCATTTTACAAATACCAAAATGAGGTAACATATAGAGATCGAAAGAAGAAAAGTGTGAATGTGTCAGACCTTACCAACTTGCAGGAAAAACATAGACCTTAATTAAGAACATAGGAATAAATCCTCACCTTTAGATCATAGCTGAACTGCAACTGTCTATTCATCATATCCTTGGCATCCCCTGACTACCAAATATTCATCTACCTCCCTCTTAAATATCTCAATTGACCTAAGATTTACATCATTTTTTGGTAATGAGTTCTACATTCACACAACTATTTGTGTGAAAAAATGTTTTCCGATTTTATTCATAACTGGTTTCAATTTATTTTAATATCATGTTCTCTTGTTCTGGATTCTCCTACCCGTCTATCAAATCCAGTTAGCATTTTAAACACCTCGACAAGATCAACCCTCAACTTTATTAGCTCACGGGAGAATAATCCGAGTTAGCTCACACATCTGCTCAGAATTTAGCCCCTTCAGCCCAAGTACAATTCTGGTTAATCTGGCCTGCACACTCCCCAAGGCAAGTACTGTACTATACATCTCTCCTGAGGTGAGGCAACCAAAAGTGAACACAATACTCCAGAGAAGTCTGTAAAACTTCAAGACTCATAAAAATTAAGAATACATTTCAATTTCCTAATTTTGACCTTCTTTTGAAATGGTAACAAGCTTCTTGAAAAAAAGCTGATTGCAAAAATGTAATGACAGGGAAAAGCCGTAAGCAAGTTTCCTTACTCCACATGCCTCTATTTACCCAGCAGTAAGTAGAACCCCAGTTGTTAGTCGATTGCTGAATCGCTTTTTATGGGGGTAGGGGGGGATAATAAACGCTTTTTAAAAAGTGTCCACAACTGTTTGTGGTACACTATCGTGTGCAATTGGCTGCCGTATTTTTCCCACAAAATATACAGTTAATTCACTTTACACTATATTCTTTGAAACACTTTGACATCCTACGGCGCTGTATCAAATGCAAGGATTATTATTCTAAAGTTTGTGTATTTGTGGTCAATTTAAAATGTAAAGAATAACTGAATTCTATGATATTTTTACAATAACAACAATGACGCTACAGTATTCATTTTTTAATTAAGACTAAAAATAAACTTGGAATACAAGTCTTTGGAAGTAAGATTGTGCACTCAGTGTGCAAGTGAAATTGCATATCAGACACATTAATAGCCCAGATTATGTCTTTAATTTTTTTCACACTGCATATCCCTTCAGACATGAATGACCCAGTTACATCAGTGTCCTCGAGAACATGCCATCTCTCTGTGTTTTTCCCCAACCCATCCCCCTCCCCCCACCCCTCCCCTCCCCCCACACACACAACTTGGGCAATGCTGGTAAAAATGACAGTAAGACTAGAAAAAGTATTAGCAATAACCTGTACATGCCCCCAATTTGGCCTAAAGAGTATTACAACGAATGTAACTGTATGTAGTTCAGGGATATTACCAGTTTGATGAGAGAATTCAGCAATTCAGCAGATTGACAATAATAAAACCAACATGCTCAGCTAACTATGTCCACATGCAGCTTGCATACTGTGATGCAAAGATATAATGTCACAGTGCAGCTGGTGTAAGCAGATTGCACAACATTTCAGTGCCCTAACGCCTAGGGTATTCCAATTCTTCTGTCCCCATTCCATTCTGAAGGTTCAGAAGATGCCCGTAACTGATGTGCACCTTGATGTACAGCATTGCAGTCTTGCTGGATGGCCTTGTCTTTTGTGAGGTGGCGCGATGGACAATTTTCCAATTGAGGGGATGTCCTATCTGCCCTTTCTCCATAACCGTGTTAAGCATTCCGCCTGAAGGGCGCTATATAAATGTAAGTTGTTATTACGCACTTTTCATGATAGATATCACGTAGAATGTTACAGCATGGAAACAGGTCATATATACAGTGTTTGTATACATAAACCTGCACCACACCTTATCTGCTTTTCCATTTAAATGGTATGAATAATAATACTCCTTGTATTTGATAGAGTGCCTTATCACGACTTTGAGACATCTCTGTGCTTCACAGAATATAGTGTTAAAGTGAATTGACTACACACTAAATTCAAAGAATAATAATAATAATAAACCTTGCATTTGATATAGCACTTTTCACATCTTATCAACGTCCCAAAGCGCTTCACAGAATATACTGTAAAGTGAATTGACTGTATATTTGTGGGCGAATCGTGGCAGCCAATTGCGCACAGCAGCGTCCCACACACAGTCGTGGATTGAAATGACCAATTTTATTATTGTGGGTTTTTTTGGAGGGATTATTATTAGGCGTGTGGAGTAAGGAAACTTGCCCAAGGTTTCGCCCTGACCTGCCTGAATTCGAACACAGGTCTCCCCAGCTTGGCCTCCTCAGGTTGCAAGACAAGTGCTCTAACTGCTAAACCACAGGAGCTCCACAGAATCAATTGAGGGGATTCTCCAAAGAATCAAAAGCTGGTGAGGACTGAGAGGGATATTCAGAAGTTTAGAAAATGTAAAATGACTATAACAAGTGGCCCAAAGAAAATTTACAACCCTGCAAATCAAAACTCTATCGGGTAGATAGAGTCACCAAGATGGACAAGCAGTGTGAAACTTGTCAGTCAGTGTTTGCAAAGCTAGTTTAAGCTGGTTATTCTCAGATCCCCAAGCCTTGATTTTCTTTCCAAACTGAACTTAATCATTTCCATTTGGTGAATAGGGTATGTCTCCCAGGGAGAAAGTCAGCAACCGCCACAACAAAATTACACTTGTATAGCGCCTTTCACGTCAGGAGGACATCCCAAGGCACTGGGTCCCCATTCTAGACAAACAGATATTTCCAGATATGTGGAAGTCTCAATAGTTGCTTTCAACATTGTTAAGCATGGTGATTAGTTTGTGCGTTAAAACCTTAAACCAAGGTCCTGTAAATAATAATAATCCTTGCATTTTTATATAGCACTTTTCACGTCTTCCAGACATCTCAAAGCGCTTCACAGAGTATACTGTAAAGTGAATTGACTGTATATTTTGGGGCGAAACACAGCAGCAAATTGTCAATTGCGCACAGCAGTGTTCCACAAACAGTGGTGGATTGAAATGACCAATTTATTATTGTTTCCATACTTCATCAGTTCTGACAAAGTGTCATGGATGCAAAACATTGGCTCACCTTTCTCCATAGATGCTGCCTGACCTGCTGAGTGTTCCCAGTGCTTTCTGTTTTTGTTTCAGATTACCAGCATTTGCATTATTTTGCGTTCCTGTTTATGTGTTCAGGTGGTCATCGCACCTTGAAACATGCAGTAAACCCCAGCACTGCACTGTGAGTCTCATGTTAGAACACCTCTTAGAGACTAAAGAGCAGCATTGATAGAGACATTGAATCAGACCCTCTCATAGGTTGGGGAATTGTCCACAGCATAAAAACTTAAACACGAGAGAAGAAAATCTTTAAAATTAGAAAACTTACCTAACCGTAGGAGGGAGGTTTGTCTTAATAAATATTAATAGCTAATCCTTTCTTCTCAGGAGATGTTACTTGTGATTTGTATGTCAGGCGTGTGCAGTTTAGATTGTAGTTCAGGTTGATCTAGATTGACATTGACCCACTGACCTCAAAGGTGCATCTGAACCACTAAAGCCTCAGAGCCAAATGCTGTGCTGACAGTGAAGCAAAGTGCTATAACCCAGATTCTGTGTGCAAATCAATATTGCTGAATGTGGTCAATTCTCCCAGTAGATACTGAGTTTTCATATTAGTGAGAAGAGGGCTTAGGTTCAAGAGCAATATTTGAGCATTCACCAGGAAGTATTTCTTTACATCGAGGTTTCTTTATGTAACTAATGACTGGAACAGGTTACCAGTAGGAATGGTAGAGGCCAGGATGATGGACACAATTAAGAAACAGCTTAACAATAATAATAATACTAATCCTTGCATTTGATATAGTGCTTTTCACATTTTATCGACATCTCAAAGTTCTTCACAGAATAGACTGTAAAGTGAATTGACTGTATATTTGTGAGCTTAATGTCATAATAAAATGGCAGTAGAGTGGGTATTCTGAAAGGATGTGAGTCAAAGGGCCTTCTTCATCCATAGCTATCTTGAGATCTTGTGCTGACTGATCTTCCAGATACCCTTTTATTTTTGCTTGCACACCACGATTAGCTGGAGATATGGTGGGTCCACTCTTCAGGACTTTCTAGATCTAATGAGCTCCTGAATCAGTTTAATCATCAACCCAATCTTGTGGTGGCCAACTTTAACCTGGTGCAGAATGCGTTGTGTACCATTGGCATTGTCCATACTTCTCAGTTCTGATACAGACTCAGACTATTGTTATAAATGGAACTCAACTCTATTTCAATGTAAATTGAAAGAAGTGTAAACCTATTAAAGTTCTGTTGCCAGAATAGCTACTCCAGCCACATAAAAGTACTTTATCTTTGAGGTGAACATTCACACATAAAGGACATCCATAGTTTCAAAGTAAAGAAACCAAAACTGAAGGCTGAATATCCATAAGCTAACCTGGCTCCTTTCACTACCAGAGTTCACTGGAAAGAATAATAGCGTTGAATGAAAATGACAGGATGTTGCATTTGTCATTCTTCCTGAACAAAACAGTCATTCATGTCATAACGTAATGGTTGAGATGCCGTGAAAGACACATTGGTGCCACACCTACCCTCAGGTCAACATCCTCAGGGAACACTCTTTTGTTTTACTCTTTTTACTAACATATTACTGTATTTATTTCATTAATGATGGATTTTGAACATATGTGGAGGGAAGATAAAAATGTCTAGAGAAAATCTTGGCCTGGGAAGATGGTGAAGCTAATCTTGTGTCTGTGTAACATTACTGTGCACCAGTGTAAAATAAATTGTTTAGTACAATATGAAGTGCCTTGGTCACCGGTGCAAAAGATGCATGACAAGGCAATCCATCCAAATGCCAAAAATGTATCTTGGGTGGAACTGTTCAATGTTCATGAAATTTACAAAATATTCGACATTATAGGAATATATTAGAAATTATTTTAATGAAATATTATTATTATTGGGCAACAATAGAAACACTGGTATAGTCTGCTATAGTTGGTATACTGGTATAGTTTCTAGGCCAGAAACACTGGGAGAAGCAAGCAGAAACTTAACAAATCATGTATCTCTTCACAATACTGTAGAATATACACCCCGGGAGAAGGTTGAATTTACACATTTTGGTTGCAAGGTCTGTCAATGCTGAGAGAAACTGCATTCACTATTGATTAAAACGTATGATCTCCTCACACTTTCTGACCTGTTTTCCAAGGTATCTCAGGAAAAATAAAACATTGTGTAAATATTAAAACCTGTGATGGATGTTAATTAAAGCTGTGGTGATCCCACTCCCTTCCCCCACTCCCAAATGTGTCTCAACGTTCAGGCCGAAAGGGAGGCTTTTATCCCATGTATGTATATATCCCTCAGCTGGACTATTCCAATGCCCTCCTCGCCGGTTTCCCCTCCTCCACAATCCATAGAGTCCAGTTCATTCAGAACTCTGCCGCCCGCGTTCTCACCCGCACCAAACTTCGCTCCCCCATTACACCAGTCGTTGCCAGCCTCCATTGGCTCCCTGTCCCTGAGAGGATTGATTTCAAGATCCTCACCCTTGTCTTCAAATCCCTCCACTCCTCTGCACCCCCCTATCTCTCTGACCTCTTCTCTCCTCAAACCAGCACCTGCTGCCTTTGCTCCACCGGGTCTGGCCTCCTCCATGTCCCCCAAATCCTCCGCTCCACCCTCGGCGGCCGGGTCTTCAGCCACTATGCCCTGAGGCTCTGGAATTCCCTTCCTCACTCCCTTTGCCTCGCCCCCTCTCTTCCCAGTTTCAGGTCACTGTTGAAGACCTTTCTCTTCGATCTCGCCTTTGGTCACCTTTCTACCCCTGTCCCTGGCTCGTTCCCGGGATCCGCTATTGTGAAACGCTCTGAGACGCCGTCAGGCATGGAGGGCACTATATAAATCAAAGTTGTTGTTGTTGTTGTTGTTGTTGTTGTTGATGTGGTTAGCATGGCGATGGACAGATTTGGGATCAGCCATAGTGAAAGATTCATGGGGAGAGGGGTGGGGGATTACATTCATGGATCACAAGATATTTAATACATTGCTCTGTCATCTGCTGTTCTTCAAGCGGCACAAAGCCTAATACTCCTCATCTGAGAAGCTGGCCATGTCACTCATTGGATTTCTGGCTCATCAATCGGAGCATCAATGATGCACAAATCTCCTTCCTTGCGTCTCTCTTGTTTTTTTTAAAGATAAATATACAGTTCAGAAATAGCCCAATAATCTTGGGATAAAAGCTTCTTGATATACTTTGAAGAACAGGCACTGCGGATGATATCTACACAGCGAAGGATCCACTCATACTTTATCCCCCTTCACCTCGCCCCTTCCGCCAGTAGATGCTGTTGTTTGGAACATTATTTGTTTGAAATGTAATGAAGCTTGTGTTGAAACAGATCCAAAACAAACCCACAAACAAAAACAGAAGATTAAGCATTCCTTTCACAATGGCTGAACAAGACCTCTGGGTGGATTTGCATTGCCCTCTCTATAGTTATGCTAATTTTAGCTAATGCATTATTTAGATTGCAAAAAGCAAGGTAGGATTTAATTATATAAATACACCTCAAAGGTGCATTCTGTGTATACTCCAGCTGTTTACCATCACATTGATCATTTCAAGAAAGTCTTGAAATGATTTATTCAGCCGAATGATTGGGCCACGAGGGGTTTATGCTGGTATCAAGTACTCAGAAAAGCTCTGCTGAGATGCCACTGAATGTGATTGCTGTTGTATCTACCTTTACATTTGTAAACAAAGGAACACCATGGCTCACACAAAAGTCATCCTCTTTGGGCCCTATGTCATTTCAGAGTGCTTTATGCACCAATTATTGGGAGAATAATTAGTGAACCTGTCACCAGATTGACTTAGGTGAATCAACGCTTTGTGATGTTTGGAAATCTTATCTTTTACTTTGGTCTCCCTGGAAACTCAACAGATTTTGTCAAGTATCAGAATATTTATAATCATATGAAGAGTGATATTCCATCTCGCTTTTTACAGTATTTTATAAGATGATTTTGCCTTCAACATTCAGAATTGGAGAAAATTCTTCAATTGTATCCAGGGTTTTGAAACGTATGTGGAACACTGGGATCCACATTAGGACTTAATTTAAGAATGTTTTATGTTTTGCCGGATCTTACGTTTGAAGACAAAATGGTTTTACAGAATTTGGCTAAGTGGGATTTCTTATTGAAGCGTTTAGTCTTCTATGGTAGATATGTTTACTACTGTGTCAGTCCAGTGACAGATGCACATTCAATTCCTTTACATTCAAACAGTTGAAATATATCTGGTGCTGCCTTTCGAGGATCTGGTTCCAGTGGTTCAATATGCAGTGCTATAGTGAAGGTATTGCCACAATTCAAATATCCATCTCTGTTCATTTTCCTCCGTTCCTCTAGGAAGAGGTTTGTAGCAAGATAACCAGCAAGATCAAATCTTTCCTCGCGTTCCATCTTTTCACAATCCTCTCTATGAAGAAATGTTTCGCTGAATTCCTCTCTAACTGTCCTAATTTTAAGATGTTGTCCTTTGGTCTTGGATCCTGTGACTAAAGGGAAGAATCTTCCCTTAACCTCCGCAGCACTAAGGATCCTCCAACTTGCTACTCTGCATGAAGAGCCCTGTATCTAGCATTCTATCCAGACTCTCACTATAAATAACACTGTTCATCTCAGATAGTAATCTGGCAAATTGTCTATGTTTTTACTGTCCTACATGTAACAGTGAAAATAGTGTATGTATTGCAAAGTACTATTGGGATTGAGGATTTTGACAAGAATGCCAGTTAGTGCTTGAAATGACTATTTAAAAGGGCATAAGGCACCTAAGGCCAAAAATTAGAATGTCTCATCGTGACCTGAGATAAACATCAGCAGAAACATACTATAGGTTGGATTTACAAAAGGCTATTCAGCCAGTCAGGCCAAAAGTTCCCATATTCTATTTGTGTGCCAGCCTTGCTCACTCGGTAGCACTCTAGCCTCTGTCCCACACATGGACATGCAGGCAGGGTAGGCAATGCCTACCTTATGAAAATAAAAACTTTTAATTGTAGATGATTATTTAATGGTTTATATTTTTACAATGCACATTTTACATAATGCAAACGATTTTTAGTAGAAACTACCAAAATTATTTAACTGTGATTTTATATGCCTACCTTAAAAGCAACAGAAAGGCAACAACAACAACAACTTTGATTTATATAGCGCCCTCCACGCCAGACGGCTTCTCAGAGCGCTTCACAATAGCGGATCCCGGGAACGAGCCAGGGGCAGGGGTAGAAAGGCAACCAAAGGCGCGGTCGAAGAGAAAGGCAGTGCGACGCCGTGCCTTTTTTACCCATTGAGTGGAATGCAATTCCGATGAGCTTTCTCAGTCTCAGTAACGGGTGAAATAGGCACAATCTACCTGCCTTTCCTGCCTTTCCTCTTTCTATACATTGCAATCAGATCACATTGAAATGCCATCTCCGCGCATGCGTATTTGCGGAAAAAAATGACTAGGAAAAAGGCAGAGTCGGCTGCTGCCTTTGGGGGCGTGGCTTTATGATGACGTTATTTTCACCCACCGCACGTCACTGGTCCCACAATGTTACACATCAGAGCCTTGAACTCATAATCTAGACTGATGCTCCAGGACTATGGTTGAGGTGAGCTACTTTGTCAGAGGTGATGCTTCAGAAAGACATCAACTGAAGTCCTGCCTGCGTGTTCAAGTGGACATTAAAGATCCCGTAGTATTACTTTAAAAAGTGAAGAGTTTCTCCCAGTGTGCTGGTCAATAATCCACCAATTAAAATTAGGCATTCAATTCAAGGCTGATTGTGGGACATTGTTATTAGCAATACCATAGACCATTCGATCCTCCTCCTCCTCCTCCTCTCCTCCCACCTCAACCTTCAAGGTTCTGTCCTTGACTGGTTCCGGTCCGATCTTTCACAACGTCTCCACTTTGTGTCTATCAACGGCTTTTCCTCCAGCCCCCACACCATCTCATATGGCATTCCTCAGAGCTCTGTCCTTGGTCCCCTCCTCTTCACCCTCTACATGCTCCCCCTCAGTGGCATCATCCGCAGACATTGGGTAAATTTTCACATGTATGCAGATGACACCCAATTCTACCTTTCCACTTCCAATCTCAACTCCAGGACTACTGGCATTCTGACTGCCTGCCTGTCTGACATCAAGTCCTGGACAACGGCAGCTTTCTTCAGCTAAATATCAGCAAGTCTGAGGCTCTCCTAATTGGCTCATGAGTCATCTGCACCTCAGGCACTGGTAGCATCAGCATCCAAGGCTGCACACTCCATGAAGGCAATCTGACTTGAGTTTGACCCTAAACCTTCTCTGTTCAGCAGGCTCCAGTCAGCTCCATGTCTCCAGCTCCACCCGCCCTACCATCGGTAGCCAGGCCTTCAGCCTCTCTGCCGCCACACTTTGGAACTCCATCGCACAGTCCCTTTGCCTCACTTCTTCCCTTTCCTCCTTCAAGGCCGGTCTCAAGATCGTCCCTTTCGATCGTGCCTTCAGCTGCCCTCCCAACTCTCTCTCTCCCCTCCCCCCTACTCTGCCCCTCCCCTTTGCTTGGTCCTAATCCATGAATATTCAGCGTCTTGGGACATCCTCCCGATGTAAAAGACACTCTATAAATGTAATTTTGCTGTTGTTATTGTTGCAAATTAACTGCCATGTTCGCTTACAAAATGTAGTCATTATGCTTTACAATACAGGTATCCCTCCCCAACCGTGGGGGATACGTTCCTCTAAATCTTCGCGGTTGGTAAAATCGCGGTTGGGAAATTCAGGGCCCTATGGGAAACATGAGGATATGGGAATAAGTTCGCGTTTAGTAAAACTAAACACAAAAAAACACACATACAGTTATAACATACCTGGGGATAGGGGGAGTAAGTTTGGGCGCATTGGCTGCCAGCATCTGCAGCAACCCGTGAAGCCACGATATCACGGATTATTATTATTTAAGAACTAATCTATCATTGATTGCACCTCATTTACTTCAATCACCTGAAAGAAAAATATGTCCTGTTCCCAAAAATAATCAAGCTAAATCTCCAGCATGTTCATCCAGTCCATAATTTCACTATTAAATACAATTTATGCCTCCTCCGTAATTACATCCCTTCTATTGGAGGAACATTTAGCCCAGGGTGTTAGACTAAAATGCTCTAAACATATATATTAAAAGTATATCACATGCGACAGTGTGTTAGGCCTATTCCACAAGCCACGCCAGCTCAGGCTAAATACTATTGTTAAATATTTCAACGTGAAATGCCTGCCAACAGATGGCTGTGAAAGTTTTAAATCACGGAAATCCCACCATGATCTCAGGACGGACGTCAAGTCCCTACTGTGGCTATTCTGAAACAAACACATTGAGGGAAATTAGCAGCAGGAAGAGCTCTGTTATTAACCATGTTAAACAAAAAGTTTCGAAATGATTTACAGTAGTTATTCACAAATGTAGTGACTGTTTTGCAGGCAAACAATGCGCAATACAGTCCAACAAACAGCTATGAAATGAATATCTAACTCATCTCGAGGCCTGTCGATTGTAACATTGGAAGAAATTCCCTTTTCTTTTCAAGTCGTGTTGTGGGATCTTTACCATTCACCTGAAGACCAGGTGGGTGTGAAAGGTTAAGGACTGTGTACTTCAGCTCTCTTTTTGCGGGGGAAACAGCATTTTAAATAAAACACGGTATAAAACAAATGGAAGTAAATAGCGACCAAACTATTTGATTGTAGTGTGATTATTTGATAGATAACGTTTCCAAAAGAGCTGAGAACATCTGGAAAACAACGCCACCACCAAAATTACACTCGTATAGTGCCTTTCACGTCAGGAGGACAGCCCAAGGTGCTGAAAGAAACTGGTGCAGATGTATTCAGCTACCAGAGTCTCATTCATTCCAAATGTACCTCGACAGTAAGCAATTGAGAAGCCAAGTGTGTTTGTGTTCTATAAGTGCCCTCTAGTGCTCAACACAGGAGATATTCAAATGGTTACCCAAATGTGCATTGAATTGATCCCATGCATTTATTCCTCTTTTACTTAAAAGAGTGATTTCGGCAACACATAAATGTCATTCAATATCCACCAGAAGATCAACGATTGGCGGTTTGTTACAGTGCTTTGAGAGGATGGGGACAATCGCTAATGGTTGTTTGAGCCACGCAGCTACACTCTGGTCAGCTGGTTGTCTGACACATGAGGAAACCCATCCCTCTGTTTAAGAGTATGCAAAACAAGCTGAGATTTCCATGCACCCACCTACACATGGAAGGCCTACACATCCCAGAGATAGGTTGTTAGAATCGAATGCGCACTCTCTTCCCGGAGGGCCTCATCCCACTTACCTAATTCAGGAAAGTATTGGGCGCAGTTTATGAAGAGCCAAGACTTGGGGACCCCAGTGTGTGTTGGGGTAACTGCTGGAGTCTAACCAGCTAAAACCACATCAACTTACCAGTGATGTTGCTTTCTGGCAAGCTTTCCCGCCTGTCCAGCTGGGAACACTCTATCAATTAGGCCATGGGCTTGCAGGTAAATTTAACTTAGGCAGCTTTAAGTTTAACTAATCAGACATATGACACGTGTTTTATTTGCAGGTTGTCAAACCAAAAGCTACATCAATTCGAAGGTGAGCTGATGTATGTATGTTAAAAGACATACAGTATTTTGTGGTATACCACAATTGAGAACTTAGGTCAACTAATTTGTTAGTCAGTAAGTTGAGTGCATTCACCAACAAAATGCACAGTCACTACACCTTACAGTGTTGCAGTGCTTAGATATGTCCTGCTGATGTGAAAAGTGCTATGTCAAATGCAAGCATTATTATGATTATTATTAACCTTTATCTGTTTATATTAGTATCTTACTATAGTATATTTACTAAGATACAAGTACTGTACAAATTACATCAGATACAATCATATGTACAGTATCTAAAAGTTACAAAGGACATTCAATAAACATAATGTTCTCCTTTGCATGCGTAAAACTACAAGCGAAGCTGCTGTTAAGTTGTGGTGGATATGAAAGAGAGTAAGCAGTGGGTGGAAATTTGTGAAGTATGAAATCTTTTATTTGCTCACCACAAAATATTAACAAGTGTAAATATACTGTAACTTGGATTTGTAGTTGAAGTAGGTTAACATGTCCTACATGGTTTACCTGAAATTCTTTAGCTGCAAAAACAACTTGTACTTATATACTGTCTTCATTTAGGACAGGAATCAAAACAGTTCATAAAGGAAGCACTGAGCAAGAAAGAAAGTAATGGTGAATTTAAGGTTGTTGATAAAAGTAGGTAAAGACATAGAATCATAGAATTATACAGGACAGAAGGAGGCCATTCAGCCCATCGTGTCGGTGTTGGCTGTTTGAAAAGAGCTGTCCAAATCAATTCCACTCCCCGCGCTCTCCTCAAAACATCAGGATGATTTCAAGAGGGATCTTTAGCATCCAGATACAATTCAGATTTCTTCCTTAAGAAGTAGACCATATGATAGCATTATATAAGGGAATCAGGTAAATGTTTGGGAAGGAAAATATAAAAGGATACAGTGAAAAGCAGAAGAATGGGATTGGAACAACAACAACAAGAAAATTACATTTGTATAGCACCTTTCACATAGGGAGGACGTCCCAAAGCGTTCAACAGTCAACGTGTCAGACCTGAGCTAGGGTCGAGATTGGTAGGGGGTTAGGAGGTCGCAGTGGTAGGGTGGGACAAGGCTATGAAGGGCTTTGAAGCTGAGGACCAGGATCTTGAATTGTATCCACTGGGTGATGGGGAGCCGATGGAGTCGGGCGAGGATGGAGAAGATGGGGTCACGGAGCTTGGAGCTGTAGAGGACATGGGCTGCAGAGTTCTGAATGATAGGAACAGTTAGCTGTTACAGACAAAATACAGGCAAAATGGGCTCAATAGCCTTCTGCTCTGCACCATTCCATGATTCTTTGCACGTATCATGGGTCAAAACAGCAGAATAGCCTAAAAATGTCAACAAGTAATAATTAATAATCCCTGATTATAAGTAACACACACCATTACATCTATTATGGATTGTAATGCATTCTAAGAATCCTTTAATGTCAAATGATTTGGGCTAAATGGTGAAGCCAGTTCACTGCTGTGCCTTGTTGTTCTGTTATTCAGCACTTTGCTGCTTTCACATTATTTTCCACTCCAAAAAAATGCAGAACTGAATGAATGTAGATTTAATGAACGTAGATCACATTTTATTGTGATCTAGCTTAGATCACAATAAAATGGTCAGCCACCCTCAACCTGTACAGTTCTCATAGTTCATGGTCATTGTGAATGTTGTTTGGAAGAACAAATGCAGGTACCTGTATTGTGAAGCACTTTGAGATTTCCTCCAGACGTGAAAGGCTCTATAAGAAATACAATAACTATTTATTATTATTTTAAGGAATATTATTGAAGTGCTATCCACTTTTTGACCAAGATATGGTCACGTTTTCCCTTGTGCTGTGCCCTTCAACATGAGAGCATTTCATGTTAACATTCTCAAGGGTTGACTTAATCTGAGGTTTAATGCTCACGTACTATGTTCTGTACAAATCTTGATTGAGTCAATAATGCCATGAATCCAATAGAACGGTTATACCAATTTCATTTTCTCAAGGGCAAAGTGACAAAAGGATATAATATCTAGAAGGCAATCTCAAAAATAATTAGGCTCCCAAATTAAACAATGAGCAACTGAGGTATCAAAGTCTGCCTTGTTAGCATTTGAACACAGAGAAGGATGTTCTCTCCCCACTCTCTCTCTCTGCTACCCTCATCTGAACTCCTACCCCTCTGACCCTCACTAACTGACCTACCCCTCCTCGCTATCTTCTCCACAAATCTCACTCCTCCATCCTCAACTTCCTTGCCCCCCTCACCTCCCAAACCACCTTTTACTCAATAAATCCACCTGGTTCACCAGCCATCTCCAAACTCTAAAGGCTCAAGGACTTCCTTGAATCAAAAATTGAAGGATCCATTCTACCACCTCTACCCCATCCTCCACTACCTCCCCATTACCTCTCCCCCAGGATCTATCCCCCTCCCACCACCCACTACACACCTTTGAACCTATCTCTCCCTCCGCGCACTCTCCAAAAAGTGAAACCCACCACCTGCTCCATTGACCCCAACCCCAACTCTCTCCTCATCTCCCAGCTCCACTTCCTAGCCCCTCTCCTAACTGACATCATCAACCTCTCCCTATCCATCGACACTATTCTCACTCCTCTAAAAACATCTGTCATCACTCCCATCCTGAAAAAACCTTTGCTGGACCCCTCCCTACTCTCCAGCTATCTCCAGTTACCGCCCTAGCTCCAACCTCACATTTCTCTCTAAGGCCCTGGAATGAGCACAGTCGACGACTCCATCCTCCTACACCGTCTCTCCTCCCAGTTCAATCTCCTCGGACCTGCCCTTCCTTTTCATCTCCACATTGTCACCACCAACGGCTTCTCTTCCAGCTCCCATACTGTCACCTGTGCCGTTCCCCAGGGCTCGGTCCTCGGCCCGCTACTTTTTAACATCTTGGTGACGTCATCTGCAGACATGGAGTCAATTTCCACATGTTTGTGAATGACACCCAACTCTATTTTTCTGCCTCTACCCTCGACTCCAGAACCACTGCTGTCCTGACAGACTGCCTGTCAGACATCAAGTCCTGGATGAGAGCTAACTTTGTACAGTTGAATTTCAACAAGACCAAAGCTTTCCCAATTGGGTTGTGCCAACGCTTCACACATTAGGCACTGGCAACATCAACCTCAGTGGTTGCACACTCAACCTCACCAAGCCAGTCAGGAACCTAGGTGACTTGTTCGATCCTTAAATGCCTTTCCTCTCCCACATCCAAACAATGACCTGCTCTGCCTTCCCTCACCTCTGCAATCCTGCCTGACTCTGCCATTACCTCAAGGCAGCTAAAACCCTCATTCACGCCTTCATCACATCCTTACTCGACTATGCCAATGCCCTGCTTGTCGGCCTTCCCAATTCTTCCTTCCACAGGTTCCAATTAATCCAAAACTCTGTGTCCTCTACCGCTCCAAACTTTGTGACCCCCATCTCCTCCATCCTCGCCCAACTCCATTGGCTCCCCATCACCTAGATGATTCAATTCAAGATCCTGGTTCTCACATTCAAAGCCCTTCACGGCCTAGCCCCACCCGACATCTGCGACCTCCAAACCCCTACCAACCTGCCCACCCCTCTGCTCAGCAGGCTCCGGCCTGCTCCACATTCCCCGACCCACCCACCACACCATCGGCAGCTTCCACCATTCTGCCCCTAACCTCTGGAATTCCATCCCACAGTCCCTCCGCCTCGCCCCCTACCTAGCCTCCTTCAAGTCCCACATCAAGACCCTCCTCTTCAACGGTCCCATCGGTCACCCCAAATCCCTCCCTTTACCTCCACTCTCCGTGTCCCTAACAGTAGCTCTAAAACAAAAAAGGTTCAGAGCCTTGGGACATCCTCCTGACGTAAAAAGCATTATACAAGTGTATTTTGTTGTTGTTGTTATCAGACTGTTTTGTATTTCAAGGGGTACCCCTCCACCTTTGAGTTAGCAAAAGCAATTATTTTGTGGAATATTGCTGTGTGCAAATTGGTTGCTGCATTTGCCTACAAAATATACAGTCGCTACACTTTACACCAAATCTTGGAAGCACTTTGTGATATTCAACCCACCTTGCCTGTGTTATGTTAGGTCGCCTGAAGGTATTGAATCCTGTTTTCCTGTTCTTTCTCCGTACCCTTTTATATCCATAATCCTCAAGTGTTTGCCTAAGTCTCAATAAAGCAGCTGATACTGTGTTAATTACGTCCTTCAAAAAATAATTGGATAAGTATCTGACTTCTATATAGTGCTGGAGAATATAGGAATAGGTGCAGATTGAGATAAACAAATACTCCTTGAGACATCATTGCTAGAGTTTAATAACCTCTCAATAACACACACTAATTTGTACATTTCTATCTCCCTGAAGTTTAAAATTATAAATGTTAGACGGCTGAGAGATAGATGGTAATGTAACTCCATCAGACGTGGAGGATGCTAAATAAAATGCAAGGATTATCATATTTCTTTATCCCGGCGTTTATGTCGTGGCAGATGGGAGAATCTGTTGGTCGACACCTGTTCATAAGCTTCAAAAACGTCATCTACGAATTAATTTTAAGACCATTTCCCATGACTTCAAAGGCACCAGCAACCATCTAATTAGCACAGACTTTTGGCTTCCCATCCCCATCAATCTGATAATAAATGTGAGACATAAATATGAATATTTAATATAATGCATTTTTCTGAGGAAAGGCAATTTATGACAATCGTGACACATTTTTAAATGAATTTACCCCATCACCCATTTTTTATAACACTACTTAAGGCTAAAAGGTTTCAATTCCACCCACCCACCCACCCCTGACCTCTGAATAACAAAAGCTGATCAAGATGTGGATTCCCACTTAGCAAGTTTCAGTTGTTGTTTTGGTCAATATTGATTTAGGTAGGTTATGCTGCAAGGCAGAGTTGAAATCCAAGATCCAAGAGATGGACCTTTGCCATTCAACAAACCTCACAAATCCAATCACAATTATATTTGTCTTTCATGGCTGACATTTTGTGGGGACACACCCCCAACCTCCCTCCCGCCCACACCTCTCCACACACATGCACACAGGCACCCACCAGCTATCCTGATCACAAGATTGGTCCGGATAATGAAGGCCCTTTGGCCCAGAACACCCACGCTACCATTTCCCCATCACTGCATCAAGCTTCTTTTTAAATTAGTCCAGTGCCTTGGTATTACTCCATCCATGACTGTTTGTGGGACATTGTGCGCAATTGGCTGCTACGTTTCACCCATAAGTATACAGTCAATTCACTTTACAGTATATTCTGTGAAGCAATTTGAGACGCCAATAAGATGTGAAAAGAGCTATATCAAATGCAAGGATTATTGTTATATATTATTATTACTCCCATCGGTGATTATTCTCTGGCAGCTGTGTTGAATTTGCCCTTTACAACTCTGAAACCTCTTGTTCTCCTGTCTTTATGCATCATAAAGTATCAGTCTGGGTTTACTTTTATTAATAACAATAATCCTTGCGTTTGATGAAGGGCCTCATCATGTCATTGAGATGTCTTAAAGCACTTCATAGAATATGTTGTAAAGTGAATTCACTGTGTATTTTGTGGGTAAAATGAGGCAGCCAATTGTGAAAAGCAGTATCCCACAAACAATAATGCGTTGAGTGACAAATATTGTTTGCGGAGGGAGGGATCATTACCCTTGAATGTGAAAAGCCAACCGACTAACAACTGAATTCCTACTTATTGCTGGGTAAACAGAGAAGGAGGAAACATGCCTAAGGTTTTAACCCGTCCGGGAAACCAACCCGGGTCCCTTTCGTTTGCAAGGCTAGTGTGCTAACCACTACGCTAAGGGACTCCAATAAGGTGTCCAATCCCATTGAAAATATATCAATGTATTCACAGTCCCCTTTGAGTCATCTTCTCTCACGACAGAAGAACTCTAGTTTGCCTTTGTTGTGGTTAGGTTGGCTGTTCCGAATTACTCGCTCTGCGTTTCCCCATCTCCACAACGTTGCCCGACTCCGCCACTACCTCACCCCCAAAGCAAATGCCCTGTTTATCAACCTCCCCAATTCCTCCCTCCACAGGCTGCAGATAATCCAGAACTCTGTGGTCCGTGCCCTCTAACATTCCAAACTCTGTGACCCCCATCTCCCCCATCTTCGCCCGACTCCATTGTCGCCCCTTCATCCAGAGGATCCAATTCAAGATTCTGGTCCTCACATTTAAAGCCCTCCACAACCTCTCCCCAACTGTGACCTCCTACCTACCTGCCTACCCCCTCCGCTCAGCGGACTCTGGCCTGCTCCACGACCCCGATCTATCCGCCCAACCATTGATGGGTGAACCTCTGGAACTCCATCCCACAGTCCCTCTGCCTCACCCCTTTTCTGGCCTCCTTCAAATCTCACCTCAACACTCTCCTCTTCGATGGACCCATCGGCAACTCCTATTCCTCCCACTTCCCTCCCTCCCCACCCCCCCCGCCCGTCCTCAGCTCGGGTCTGAAGCAGTAACTGTCCAGCACCTTGGGATGTCCTCCTGACGTGAAAGGCGCTATACAAGTGTAATTTTCTTGTTGTTGCTGTTATTCCATGGCTCTCTGCTACCTAAAACAAAGCATTGTGTAGAAATACAGTACATTTCATCCCTAGTCTAGTATGACCTTATTCCATTCTGCCATTGATCTCACTCTGGCAGTTGTAGAATTTGCTACAGAGCTTTCCTGAGACTGATTAAAGGCATTTCACACTTCTTTCTGTCTCTATCTCAAATAGTCTTCTTGATTGAATGTGGCTACCAAGGTAGACAAAGGCCAATGGTGTGGAGAATGGGGCAGGGGACTTGCTAAATATTCCTTATTAATTTCCAATATAAGACAGCCTTACAACCTATTTTAAACATGAAGTTCATGGTGTGTAAAATGAGACCCCAGAAATCCTTTGGCAATTGAACAGTAAACCTTTGATAAATATTGCAATGAAATCTTTTTTTCCCTTGCAGTATAGACACATAAGGAAGAACAAAAGCTTCCCACAGCTCAGAGACTACAAACAATACGCCTTAATCTTTATACCTCTGGAAGCTCAGGAGAAGGGCAGTGGCTCCTATGAAAATACATTGCAGTGAACACATTCCAGTTACCGTTCTGCTAAAAACTATGCTTGAACTTATCACACCATGAAACTATTCAAAGATCGGAATTATTGTTAAACAATGTTGGTGTATCAAGGTAAAATTGCTGTCTTGAAATATGGATTATATATTTTTTTAAATTGCAGCATCTAGGCCAAGGCCAAAGTGTAAGTAAATTAGGGACCATGTAATTACACACTTGTCAAAATTGACTTATTAACCTAATAGCAAGTTAAACTATGAGTGAAATCAGAACCTAATAATTATTCATTCCTTGTTATTATCTTCATAATGATTACTATTATTCCAGTCATTTTTTTCAGAACCAATTCTGCTTGGCGCTCCAATATCCCTCCGAGACACTATTTGATGCACATTATTCTCTCTTTAAGACAAAATACATCCATTAGGAAGCTCTAACACATGCTGCGCTGTCCCCTTCAACACAATCACCCCAAGCTGAGATGCTGCAATTGACTTAGGGTCATATCTCCAAAACCAGGGCAGCAAAAGAGTATTGGAAATGCAAGAGGAATTCATTTAGTATTATATCGGTGAGCATGTAAACAGACTAACCAAACAGGAGGAGGATCAATGAAGTATAGATGATTTTGATGGTTACTGTCAATTAAAAGGAATCAGAGTTATTAGACTTAGCGATTTAGGGATACATTGAGGAATGTTGTGAATATGTGGACTAACCCTTCCTGAAATTGTTACCATTGAAAATCAATTGAATCTTATTACTGTACAATGAAATGGCTCACAGCAATGGTTTAATTATATACAATCTCTGACATCCATCCAAACAGGCAGAAGACACTTTAGTTTATAGACTCATTCAAATTGTGGAAATGCCTGGCTCCCCCAATACAGCCATGTTCAGTCAAGAATGAACTCATGCAGACTTTGAACACCTTACCTTCTGACCCAGAGATGGCACTACAACAATGAGCCAAACTACTTTATATTGTCATGTTCACTCCCATCTTCCACACAAAACCTATTGTAATCTAACACAATTTAGGAGAGGATGAGAAATAAAAGGCAACCAATCTTCACATCATAAGCCCTGGATCATCAACCCACTCCACACCAACCTGAAAAAAAGCCCCTCATTCACCTTATGTTTTTATATTTTTCCATCACTATCTTTGCTCGAAAGCATCCAACTTTTTATACTGAACTTGAACTATTTTTCTTTAATCAAAGGGTGTGTCTTTATTCAGGGGATAATCAACGACTGAAACAAGTTGCCACGAATGTTGGTTGAGGCCAGGACAATGGACTCATTTAAAAAGCAGCTCAATGGAACAGTAAGGTGGGTGTTCTGGAGAGAGATGAGATCATTTGGGCCAAAGGCCTTTCTTTATCCAAACTCATCTTTATCCACCCCAAATCTTGTGATCTTGCAATCAATTTTTAAATCTAGTTACCAAATGTTTATCTCTGAATTGACTTGCCTGGCCTCTAAAGCAGTCACTTCTATACCAGCATCATCTGCTATTTTATCCATTATATCAGGTTTCCCATTTATCCATTCCCGTACATTTGCAAAAATGTTATACTTTATACTATATTTTATACCTTTGTAACAGGTAAGCTTAATATAGAGCATAAGCTTCTAAAGGTAAAGTTGTAACATTGTTTTCAACTATTAAAAACAGAGGCTTCTTCATCTCATGTCCTCAGCAACTTTTCCCTGTTTATCCAGTGATGAACTGAATTCTGGTCAGCATTACAATGCAGCACCTTCGTTGATATTGGCTGCTGTTTGGATATCCCCATAATAATCTTGTATCACTAAAGGATAACACGCACAACGCTGACTGGAATTTCAACCCAAACTCTCTAATCTTGGGCAAGTCAGGTATTTTTATTATTTCTGTTTTTGTTTGCTGATAATAATAATCACCTTTGCCTTTGGTAAATCACCTGATCACATCACATTAAGACGTCTCAAAGGACTTCACAAAATATATTGCAAAAGGGATTGAAAGTATTTTGTAGACAAACTATGAATGAAACATTTTTCCACTCTCCGTATACACAGTGCGAAATGAGCAATCTCAGATTAAGTGCAACATAGCCAGATGTAGATGAAGACTTCCCTTGCACCAAGCCAAAAATGTGTCTGAAACCCAACTTCGGGAGCGTACCTCCTACTGCACCATTGTGAGATCCATTTCCCAAACCAGTCATTATTGTGTCCACGCTGCCCCAATTACTGCCAAATCAAGTGGATGCTTTGTACTGTGGGCCCACACCCTCTATGTGCTGCCCAAATGCTGCATTTCAGACAAGATCCATAGAGGCACCAGAGAGAAAGGAATTCATCTCATAGATCTGAGCTGTACACAATACAGATCCCAGTAGTGAAAGTCAGTGCCGTAACTCACACAGCTCGACACCTCCCATAAATAAACATTCGATCATATCAAAGTGATGATGTATGATAATACATCACACAACACTGTTTCACCCCACAATGTCATCTCCACAAGATATTTTATACTCCTTAAAATTCATCAAAATCACGTTCATCAACAACTTGCATTTATATAGCATCCTTCACATGGAGAACAGCTCAGAGCACTCAATAGCATTATAGTTTGACACTGAGCTGGTAAAGCAAGGGAGGCTGATGTAAGGCGCGGTGAAAGAGGAAAGTCTTCAGACGTGAAGATGGGCAAAGTGAGGACAAGATAGAGGGATTGAGGCAAGGAGTTCCAGAGATTCTGAGCATTCACACTAAGCATTCACACTAAATGAATGTTTCTTTGTTTGAAAGTGTGTTTTAAAAAGGATTTTCAAAGCCTAAATGTTATAAGCCTAACCTCACAGCAGAGGGCCAAGAACCACTTTACCTCAGACCAAACTGTCAGTATAATTTGCCACCCATCTTTTTCACCTTCATGCCAAATTAACATGAATCCACAGTGATTTTTTCAGTTTCTTTTGAGTGATTTCTTCTCACTCATAAGTTACCAGGTCCTTCCTTTTGAGGGAAATAAACCCCATGCCACAGGTGTCATGTCTTTATCATCCAAAGTGTGAAAGCAACAGAACTTGAACCTTCACCAGCGACTTGACTATTAAGTATTGTTATTCAGATGTGTTCTTTCCACATTCTAATATTCTAATATTGGTATCTCAGTTTATCCAAAAATGGATTGCTTAAAAAAATGAGTTGGGAGTCAGCTATAAGCCAGATATTCCACCTATGATGCTGACAAAACTTTGCTCTGAGAACAGAATAGTAAGTGGTTCCAAACTGCCTTGATGTGCGCATGAAGCATTTCAAAGCTGGTTCATTCTCATTTATAAAACAGCAAAAAGGGAGGTGGTCAGGGTCAAGTGGGAAGGTGGGAGCAAAGAAAAGATCAAATCGAAGAGAAGAAATCAGCGATAACCGTGGCAACAATTTGCTATTTATACATCAACAGCTATCTATATATTGCCCTTCACGCAGGATAGCTTCCCAGAGCACTTGACAGTGTTCCAGCACGAGAGCGAGCTGTTGGGAGGCAACCGTAGACACGGTTCAAGTGAAAGGTCTTCAGGTGCAATCTGGAGATGGAGAAGGAACTGGCAATGCGAAGGGATTGAGTAAAAGATCCCGAGTTTTGGAGCGTAGTGGCATACATCCCATTTTGACTGTGTGAAGCCATTAAACCTAGCATCGCCAGGATCTTACAGAGACAAAACACAAAATACTACAGATGCTGGGAATCTGAAACAAACACAAAAGTTGCTGGAGAAACTCAGCAGGTCAGGCAGCATCCATGGAGAAAGGAAAAAGAGTCAACGATTCGGGTCTACAACCCTTCGTCTAGAAATGGGGCTTGTTTGGAGGGAGAGGTTTCTTAAGGACATTAAAGGGGGAGAGGCAGGACATGGAAGACAAAGGAAACAAAGAAGACAAAGGAAAAGGAAAAAAAAAGTTTGTTAACTGATGGGTTGAATATGTGTTAACGACTTCAGGGGTGAAACAGAAGGGGGTGGGTTTAAACAAAACTGGGGAGAAGAAGTGTTTAGTGGTGATAGAATAAACAGAGAGCTTGAAAGTGCAGCCAAACTCCCTGGCTGAACACTGGCAAACATTCAACATTCAAAGCAGATAAATGCAAGGTAATGGAGAAAATGAGGAAAGGCTAGAGAGACTAGGATTATTCTCATTGGACCAGAGAAGGTTTCCAACATCATGAGGGGATTCAACAGGGTAAACAGGGAAACACAGTTTCCACTGGTGGGAGTGTCAGTGACTTGAGGTCACCGATTTAAAATACACTTAGTCCTCACTCAATGTCGCAGTTGTGTTCGCGAGACGTGCGACTTTAAGCAAAACGATGTTAAGCGAACCCGCACAAGAATACCGGATGTCCAGCGTCCATGTACGCCTACGCTACCCAAAGTAATTATTATAATAATCCTTACATTTATATAGCGTTTTCCATGTCGTATCGACGTCTCAAAGCGTTTTGATTTGTTTCCATCCACACGAACAACGTAATCGCGTAGTCGCGACGTTAAATGAATATATTCCCCTTTGTATCAGTGACATAATAACGAAACAACGTTGAATGAATCAACGTTAAGCGAGTCTGTAGTTTCTAAAAGAAGCAGAGAGAAAGTGAGGAGAAATTGTTTCACGCAGCGAGTTGTCTGATTCTGGAATGCTTTGCCTGAAAGGCTGGTGGAGGCCGATTCGATAACAACTTTTAAAAGAGAGGTGGATGGTTATTTGGAGAGAACGAGTTTGCTGGGTTATGGGAAGAGAGCTGGGGAGTGGGATTGACTTTGAATAGCTATTTTCAAAGAGCCGGCACAGACTCAATGGGCCGAATGGCCTCATTTTGTGCTGTAAAATTCTATGATTCTATGATAAAAGGTGCTCTATAAATGCAAATTGTTGTACGTTAATGGATCGAGAAAACAAATTAGAACAATGCGATGAGACATCCCAAGCCAAAGGACAAGATGCAAAGATTCCTGAAGGGCATTCAGGAGAGGTGTAAATAAATATTTATTTAATTAAATAGAGAGCCATTAATATCTGGAACAGAATACTGAAACAAAGCGTGTTCAGATTAGGAATTTGATAGATTCACCTTCAAAGTAAACAATCATTGAGGTATTCAGGGTTGGATATTGTCAGCTCCAAGTCAGGTTGAAGCATTGGATTGTTTTTTCAGACAATAACAACAACTGTTCCACCCTGAACTCTTTTACCTCCCCTTCGTGTTTCACCCCTTCCCAAACACTCCCCTCCCAGCTCGGGTCAAACGCCTCTTGTTCAGCGCCTTGGGACGTCCTCCCGACGTGAAAGGCGCTCTATAAATGTAAATTGTTGTTGTTGTTGTTGTTGATTACACGTTCATATCAGGAATCATAGAATCATAGAATTTTACGGCACAAAAGGAGGCCATTTGGCCCATCTAGTCTGTGCCGGCTCTTTAAAAAGAACAATTTAATCCCACTGCCCAGCTCTCTCCCCATAACCTAACAGATCTGTTCTCCCTAAATAAAGATCTAATTCTCTTTTAAAAGCTGTTATCGAATCGGCCTCCACCACCTTTTCAGGCAACGTTTTCCAGATTCAAACAACCCGCTGAGTGAAAACATTTCTCCTCAGTTCCCCTCTGCTTAGTTTCGAAACTATTTTAAATCTGTGACCACGAGTCATGAAAGGAGGATGAAATTACAAAAAAAGGTAGTAAAAGAAAAGAAACAGAAAGTATTAGAATTTGAAATGAAGTGAGAAAGCTGGTGAAAGTAATGACAGTAATAATCTTTGCATTTGATAAAGCACTTTATCATGTCTTCGAGACATTTCAAAGCATTTCACAGACTATACTGTAAATTAAATTGATATTATTTATTTATTTAAAGATGCAGATTTACATACAGTTTCACTGGTCAGGTTAAGAACACCTTAAGACAAGAGATGGTCATGTTTCTAGAGATCTTTGGCCCCTTGTAGATTTTCAGCATTTGTGGGTTTATTCCCAAAACAGCAAATTAGTTTTCATAATCAAAGACGCAGGTCCAATTAAAGCCATTCATGTGCACACCTTCACTGATCACATTAAAGATTTATCTCCTGCCTCCTGCCTTCCCTCCCACACGTATACGTAACATATTCTGTAGGTATATGAGTCATTTATAAGTGAGTTTATTGCTGGATGAACTGAAACAAACAAACATGAAGCATCACTGACAATATTTTTGTGCTTGTCAGTAACTATTGATTGTAATATGAATCAGGAATGGTGGTGAGGTGAAAGATTGTAAAGAACGCTTGAGCGAGATTCTGTTGTCCAATGTTTCCAAAAGACGGTGGAAAACTGTCAATGTGTGGTCTATTGGTGTTTCTGTACAGCACCTGACAAAATAAACCTGGCAGTAGAAATCAATACACATTTTCCTCGAGGCCTTCTCTGCATAGAAGAACCTACATAGCTTGTCCTCTCAGCTGATGAGACAAGCAGAACCCAATCGACCAGCAATCGCAGTGGTGAGATGATTCATGTGGTCTGAAGCCCTGTTGCCCATTTCAGATGTTTTACATTGACCACAATGAAAGTGAAAAAGCTAAGATACTAGAAAAATGGCTCTGTCATTCATTGCACACTATACTGTACTCAATATATTCCAGTGAACTGTGAAAAATAGTTATTGTGTACATGGAGTGTTGGGGTTTGGGGGCAGGAGAATGGGATAGGGGGGGAAACTTGGCTTTTTCTTGGTTTACAAATTTCTCTCTTCATGAATGTAGTGCTGCAGTGACGTGAAGGACGCTTGATGAATGTAATTTTGTTGTCGTTGATGTCTATGTCTTTCCTTTCAGCAGAACTGAGCTTGACCTTCTGACGAAAGATCATTAACCTGAAATGTTAACTCACTTTCCTCTCTCCATGGATGCTGCCTGACTTGCTGCATGTACAAAGTGACTTCTGTGTTTATACTGAACAGAAATCCTGGCTGATTTTCATCTCCAGCAACCTGGGATGTTCAGGGCCAGCCACCAGCAACTCATCACAGACCAGGATTCAAATCAGTGAGCAGTGATCTATCGAACTTCAACCTCATCCATTGCCCCACCTGGGATGTCCTCAGAAGTGATTTCAACAATGGAAAAAATGATTCGAAAACAGCAAATTTTAAGGTGAAAGGAAAAGAAGTTAGGACATGAACAGCATGTCATGTTTTAATAATGTTATCGAAAACTGTATAGCTATGTATTTTAGTGGTTTGGAGTTATTAATACAACCATCTCACTGTTTGAGTAGCTTTATTGCAGCAAAAAGTTGTGTTTTAACATGAGCAGAAAATGTGAAGAACTGGTCTTTGGAATCTCTGTAGCTGTGCCAGTACATTAATGATTAATAAGACATTAACACTGTAGTAATATCATCAATGGTGTTTTACCACTTAAGCAAACACATATATTCATCAATTAACACTGCACAAAACTGTAAGAAATTATTTCAAATGTGTGGGAATATAATAATAATCATGAACCTTGTATTTCCACGCCTTTCACGTCAGGATAATGTCTCAAAGAGCTTCACTGGCAAGAGTGTTTTTTCCAGTAAGCAAACACAGCAATGTTCTCCAACAATACAGCATACCCCCATTACCTCATCGGAGGATCAAATTAAATTATATAAATTCCAAGTCCTCCTATAGGCCTTGAGTCCTTTCGTGACCACATCACTCCCACCCTCGCCCGTCTCCACTGGCTCACCATCCCCCAGAGGATCGAATTCAAGATCCTCATCCTCTCTTTCAAGGCCATTCACGGCCTTGCCCCCGCCTATCTCTCTGACCTACTGTCTCCCTATCAGCCCGCACCCTCCGTTCAGCAGACTCAGGCCTGCTCCGCGTCCACCGCCCTAACCACCCAACCATCGGCAGCCGGGCTTTCAGCCTCTCTGCTCCCACACTGTGGAACTCCATCCCTCAGCCCCTCCACCTCGCTTCCTCCCTTTCCTCCAAGGCCAGTCTCAAGACCTTCCTCTTCAACCGCGCCTTCGGCTGCCCCACTAATTCTTCCCCTTCTCCCACTCTCCTTCCCCTTCCCCCAACCTGCACCCCCCCCCCCCCCCCCCCCCACCTGCCCCGCTTGGGTCCCAACCTCAGCGCTTTGGGACATCCTTCCGACGTGAAAGGCCGTTGTTGTTGTTGAGTCCTCAATCTGCTGACTCAAAGATGAGTGTGCGACCAACTGAGCCAGGCTGATGCACAAATGGGAAATGCATTGGGGAGATTCTTCTGGGAGTGGATTTATTGGCCATTTTTTGCCTGTCTGCCTGCGTCCTTCCCTCCCTCCCTTTCTCCCTTCCTTCGCCAACCATCACCATTTTGCTCTCACTCTCTGGAGTTTCATTCCTTGAGTCCCCCCAACTAAACTCACTTTCTCCCTCCCCTCTTTCAAAGCACATCAAGACCCAACTCTTGCCCTTTCCCATCCCACCACTCTCAACTCCCATTCCCAGTTCAGATGCCCAGCCAGCAATGTCAAGCACTTTGAGATGTCCTTCCAACATGAAAAATATGCTGCATAAATTTTGCTATATTTCTGGAAGGAAAACGCAAAATATTGATTATACGGGCAACAGACCTTTGTCAAATAGAGAACTCGGCCTGCGGCAGCCATGACAGGTTACACCTCACCCCTGATATACACCATAACTGAGCTATAGTTCTGTGACATCGTTACTTCATCCAAGTGACTATTCTTTGCAAAACATAGCAATAAGGGAACAAGAGGAGGCCATTTAATCAATTAAGTTGTCTCCATACCTTTATCTCGGAAGTGTCCTTTCTTTTGAAACATCCCTATTAATTCCATCTCTATCCCTTTCCAGGGCAGTGCATATCACATTCACGTAGCCCTTTGTGTGAGGAACTTGCATATTAACTTTAACAACATAAGTGGTAATTAAGTATGGGATGGGAATCATGACTTGAGAGAGTTGGAGAGAGAGAGAGGAAAAGAGGGGATTGGAAAGAAGCTGGTTTGTAAAGTTGCAATAAAGATTGGATTGAATCAACGTTGCGTTCTGTGGATTCAAGAACATTACAGAACTGTTGTCTTGTCTCATTTCCAACCAGTTTAAAGAATATGGGTCAAAAATATACTCCTCAGTAAAGCAATAGAAGTATCGACACCTCACCCTTAGAAAAGATACCATGTTACATCAACTACTATTTTTGAAGAAACCCCTCATGTATCATCCCACTTGAGATTACCTCAGAGTTTGGGTCTTGTAGAAGGATACATTGTGAAGCACGTTTACTGCAGTGATATATCCTTTGTTCCTTTTACTCTTATGTAAATAGAACTGAGTGTTGTTTCTTAATGTGTGAAATGCACAAATGTTGCAGAGTTGAGGTAATCTCTCCAGATTATCATACCGGATACATGACTCAGTCTGATATATCTGTCACCACAGCACTTTCAAGACAAATTCAAAGCATAGATCTTTGTGCTGTGTTTTACTCTCACTCAGTTTATAGTGAATTTTGTGTAAAAATTAAAGAACAAATGTTATTGGCAACACAGATAAAATGATGTCATTACTGGCCCAGTCTTGTAATTCTGCACACACTGATTTAGACAACTAGTCAAACATCATGTATAGGATGATTGGGTCTGGGTCTCTTTATAAACAGAAACGGATCCTATTAAATCTATTCCTTTCATTACATGGGCTCATTCTTCGGTCTAATTACTGAAGATGTAGCAGTTAATCATTTCTGCGATCATGGTGTTATTTGAACCATCTGGGTTGCTGTAACACTTTTTTTCCCTAGTGAAAATTGAGGGCAGGGATTGTCACAGAGATTCACAGTTTCTATGCTTAACCTTCACCAGTCCTTAAGAACATAAGATAGATTGGAACAAAAAAGAACCATTTGCCCATAAATTCAAACCAAGGCCAATATATATTTTACAGCCCATCCACTCCATCTGCTGGAACAATCTTCTAAATCAAGCAACAATAACAACAGAATTACATTTGTAGAGCACCTTTCGTATCGGGAGGACGTCCCAAGGTGCTGAACAGTCAGGAGTCAGGATCCGAGCAGGGAGGGGCAGGGTGTGGGGTGCAAGGTGTGGGGGGGCAGGGTGTGGGGGGGGGCAGGGTGGGGCGGGGCACGGTGTGGGGGGGCAGGGTGTGGGGGGGGGCAGGGGGGGGCAGGGGGGGGGGGGGGCACGGTGTGGGGGGGCAGGGTGTGGGGGGGGGCAGGGGGGGGGGGGGCACGGTGTGGGGGGGCACGGTGTGGGGTGCAAGGTGTGGGGGGCAGGGTGTGGGGGGCAAGGTGGGAGGGGGCAGGGTGTGGGGGGCAGGGTGTGGGGGGGCAGGGTGTGGGGGGGCAGGGTGTGGGGGGCAAGGTGGGAGGGGGCAGGGTGGGGGGGGGCAGGGTGTGGGGGGGCAGGGTGTGGGGGACAGGGTGTGGGGGGGGAGGGTGTAGGGGGGCAGGGTGTGGGGGGGCAGGGTGTGGGGGGGCAGGGTGTGGGGGGGCAGGGTGTGGGGGGCAGGGTGTGGGGGGGCAGGGTGTGGGGGGCAGGGTGCGGGGAACAGGGTTGGGATGACGGAGGGCAGAGAGATAGGAGAGCGGCTGAAAGCACGGTCGAAGAGGACAGTCTTGAGATGGGCCTTGAAGGAGGCAAGGGAGCGAGCAAGGTGAAGGGATTGTTGGATGGAGTTCCAAAGAGTAGCGGCAAAGAGACTGAGGTCCGGCTGGAGACATGGACCACGCCAGAACCTACTGAATGGAGGGAGCAGACAGGCTGATAGGGGGTCTGCGGATTCGAGATGTAGGAAGGGCAAGGCCATGGAGGTCCTTGAAATTGAGGACAAGGATCTTGAATTCTATCCTCTGAGCACAATGTTCACCCGCTTTGGGACGTCCTCTTGACGTGAAAGGCGCTATACAAGTGTAATTGTGTTGTTGTTGTTCACCCAAATTCTATCTGCCGTTTAAACCCGGCTTCCCTCGCTCCACTGACAAGATCCCACAGCTATTGACAAGGCTGCAGCGGTAATGAAATCATTCAGTTATGTGTTTGAATTTGCCAATAAAATGTAACCTTTCATTTTCCACTAAATTAACTTCAAAATGAGCAAAAACAGCAGATTTTGTTTCGATTGAAGTACTGTACTGACGTTTGATATATTCTAGTGTGAAATAACTCTCAGATTATATAATTGATTCATACATTTAGCCAGGAATACACACTCTCACGGTCTGTGTGGTACAAATCAATGCACAAAATCACTGTGAAATCTATTGGAAAATGAAAAGAATCTCCAACTGACTGACATGTTGACTGACAGTCAACATGGATTTGTTAAAGGCAAATCTTGCCTTCCAAATCTGATAGAATTTTTTGATGAGGTAACGGAATGGGTGGATAATGGTTGCGCAGTTGATGTAGTTTACATGGACTTTCAAAAGGCATTTGACAAAGTGCCACATGAGAGACTTATTAGGAAATTAAAGGCCCATGGCGTAAAAGGGACAGTGGCAGCGTGGATCCACAACTGGCTGCGAGACAGAAAGCAGAGAGTTGGAGTGAGCGGCTGTTTTTCAGATTGGAGGGAAGTGAGCAGTGGTGTGCCACAGGGATCAGTTTTGGGACCATTGCTGTTTGTAATCTACATCAATGATCTGGACTTGGGTGTACGGAGTACAGTTTCCAAGGTTGCAGATGACACTAAGTTAGGGAGAATAGTAAATAGTGAGGAGGATAGTAGCCATCTGCAAGAGGATATAGACAAAATGGTAAAGTGGGCAGACACATGGCAGATGAAGTTTAATGCAGAGAAGTGTGAGGTGATGCATTTTGGGAGAAGAAATGAAGGGAGGCAATATAGGCTAGATAGTACAATTTTAAATGGTGTGAAGGAACAGAGAGACCTGGGGATTTGTGTTAGTGACTCGTTGAAGGTGGCAGGACAGGTAGACAAGGCTGTTAAGAAGGCATATGGGATACTAGGCTTTATAAATAGGGGTATAGAGTACAAAAGTCAGGAAGTGCTGACTAACCTCTATAAGACTTTGGTGAGGCCTCAGCTGGAATACTGTGTTCAATTCTGGTCACCACATTACAGAAAGGATGTGAAGACATTGGAAAGGGTACAACGAAGATTTACTAGGATGGTGCCAGGATTGAGGGACTTCAGCTATGAGGAGAGGCTAGATAGGCTAGGGTTATTCTCTCTGGAGCAGAGAAGATTGAGGGGAGACCTAATAGAGGTTTATAAGATCATGAGGGGTTTCGACAGGGCAAATAGAGAAAAACTATTTCCACTCGTGGGCGAATCTGTGACTCGTGAACTCACAGATTTAAAATAGTTTCAAGGCGAAGTAGAGGGGAACTGAGGAGAAATTTTTTCACTCAGCGAGTTGTTCGAATCTGGAATGCATTGCCTGAAAAGGTGGTGGAGACTGATTCGATAACAACTTTTAAAAGGGAATTAGATCTTTATTTAGGGAGAACAGGTCTATTAGGCTATGGGGAGCGGGCAGGGCAGTGGGATTAAATCGCTCTTTTCAAAGAGCCGGCACAGACTAGATGGGCCGAATGGCCTCCTTTTGTGCCGTAAACTTCTATGAATCTATGAATCTATGAATGGGCTTTGCTCTGTTGTCATTATCTGTGTCCAGCATGAAAGCCAAAAGTAAGTCCGTGCCGTGACATCTGAACATTATGTCATGAGAAACAAACACTAAATAATGTATGAGTGATGTATGGCAGATATGAGTTGCATGAGAGTTGGAGGTTTTTCACGTAAATTATTTGATCTACAGATTTTTCCGCTCCCTGTAGGAATGCATTTGTAGACACTAAACTTCAAGCCTGGAAGAATATATGAGCAGATTGTATTTGCTTTGTGCCCAGGCAATGTTTGAATAGTAGAAGAAGGGCAAAGTGATTTATATACCTTAACCTATCCCTTGTGTTAACTGGCATAAAGACATAAGGGGTACCATACACACAGGAAACACGACAGCTGCTCCTGTGCAGAGAATGGAGAGGAAAGTAAGTGAGATTCACCAAACAGTGCCATTTCCTTAAGGCTCCATGGTTAGGGTTCAGTTAGCCTCCGTGAACCACTGACGGACAGTTTTGCTGTTTTGCTGTTTTGCTGTTTTGCTCCTTGCTGTGGGACATTGTCAGACAATTAATCAATCACACTAGCTAGCAAGCAAAATATTTTATTACGCTAACATTTAACCATTTAATCAACACACACGATGATTGTGTTGAGATGTGCAAACTTGTAGTATTGTAAATTCATTACTTGAAAAAACATCTTTGCACACATTACTTTCATAATAATAATCCATGCGTTTGATATAGTGCTTTTCACGTCTTCTAGACATCTCAAAAGCACTTCACAGAATATACTGTAAAGTGAATTGACCGTCTATTTGTGGGCAAAACGTAGCAGCCGATTGCGCACAGTGATTTTCCACAAACCAGATTCAGTGATCAAATTATTATTGGTTTTGATTTAGGGATTATTACCAGGCCTGTGGAGTAACAAAACTTGCCCAAGGTTTCACCCTGCCAAGAATCAAACCCAGGTGTGAGCCTGTGAGGCGAGTGTTCTAACCACTGAGTGACAGGACTCCATTTTATATCTCAGCAAAGTCAATCAGCCAACAATAAGAACAATTTTCCATATATCTTCATTGCATCAACCTTGAGCACTAGACTTGACATTTGGGTCCTGGGAGATAAACGTACAAGCTTTACATTCCAGGCTTCTTTGCACTTTGAACACATTTCCTATCTGGTGTGGACTGAGATCAATATTATGGTACTTTGAGAATAGTCTTATAGACCTTTCACAGCACCTTGGCTGAGCTCTTCTTTTAACTTTCCTCTTATTACCATCTTTTTATATGAACTGTGGTCAATACACTGGAGAGAACAGTCTGTATCTGGCAATGCTCAGGAATATCTTGAACACCACAACTGATTTAGAGTTTAGGAGAGAAGTATAGGCTGGAAGAATCCATTAGAGATTTTGATATTGCTTTGAAACATTGGACAACCGGTTTTATAGACTTGCAGGGAAGCCAGGATACTAAAAAAAAACAGTACCAGAATAGAGGAAAAAATCAGACTTGTATTTCATAAGGAGGCAAACTATAAAGCAAAGAGCAATAAAGTAGTAAAGATCATTGCGTTCATAATGAAAAGTGTGATTGACTCAGAGGTCGGAACTGATCTCATATTAACATACTAATCAGGTAAATGATACTCTCATTCACACCTATATTAAGTACGAAAGCCCCTTGTTGTGTTAGCATATTAAATGTGTTAGTTATGGATGGCTGAGATGCTTTAACCTTGAAACATACAATGCCAAATTAGACTTTTGATACACAGGAGCAATTTATGTCAGAATAATTACAAAGTGTTTTAGTTGCTTCGCACTTCATACCAAATGAATTGTAATTCAGGGTTTTATAAGAGCAAAATAACATTTTATTGCATATAGCTGCACCTTCCATCCATTATTGCATGCAATACGCTTTTCTTGCTTCTTCAGTCAGCAATCGTGTGCAGAGAATGTTATCCAGGAACAGAGTTAGGAAGAGAGGAAAGTAACTTGATGTAACAGAAGGACATTGTTACAATTCAATGTTATTTTTCTAGCCAGATTTTTTGCTTAGCATTTTCTGGAATTTTGTAAACAGGAAGCGTCCCTCCAGGAAGACTGTTGTGTTCGATTCCATCAATCTATCTCTGGAATTTCCATGTGTAGGTGGGATACATGGAATTCTTTGGTTTGAATACTCTTAAGCATAGTGATGGGTTTCTCTATCAATTAAATACCCAGCTGACCTCCAAAAATATTTTCTTTAATTTCCTGTTGTTTTTTTTGATCTGCTGGGGGTGTAAATGAGCCTTCTTTCAGCTACAGAGGTCCTCAACAACACATAAAAGTAGGTGTTATTCCTGCTTTTGGAACATAAAGCTTCCACCTTCCTGTAAGACTGCGGGATGACAACTGCTTTTAACTACCGTGCTAATCAACACACAGTTTTGTGTGTTCTACATCTGGTGAATGCCAGTGACTGAATGAAAAGGCAGCTCTGAAACATGTGCATACCACATATTTCCTAGGGTGAGTGTGAAGAAGAGCATCAGAATTATTTTCCAATTTTGAATCCTGCTATTTAAATTTTAATACTATATTTTCTTCTTCTGCTCTCATGGTCTATGTCAAGTAGTTTCCTTACATCAACCTCAACTATGTCTCCCATTATTTAAATAACCCAAATTATGTTCTCCTTATTCTTTTTCTCCAACAAGAACATGATCCGTCTAATGAGGCACTTCTTGTGACTTTGTCTCTTAAGTCCCAGATTCACACTGATGCCCTCTACATTAATATTAATTCGAAAATAGAGTGCCTAAGACTGCATATAGTCCAAATATCAAGGCCGCCCGGTTACAAAATGTGACTGGAATGCTTGGATTCCAGATACATATCCCTGAATAATAATGGGTGTCCTATACTTTTATCTATTTCTTGATAAATTACTTGATAAGAAGTGTGTAACAATTTAATTTCTAAACGTTAGAGAGTCTCCATTTATGAAAACGATGAAGCAACACCTCAGATAAAAACTCAATGCTTTCTAACTCTGTGGATCACCACTGGTTGAGGTGGGGGCTAATATATACTGTACATATATACTGTACTGCCTTATTTAGGATGTTGACTGAGGCTCTTGATGTCCCCAATAAAGCAAGGGAAAACAATGATGCTAGAGTAACTTCAAAGCAACTGGAGTCTAGCGAAATAGAACTATTTATCCTCCTGGGGAGTTTTTGAGATGTCTAGAAGACGTGAAAAGCGCTACATCAAACGCAGGGTTTATTATTATTATTTTACTCTCTTGGTAACTGACAACATGGTGTGGTTGGTATGAGGTTCTCTTCCCTTGCTGTCTTGTCGAGTATCGCTGTGGGTTTACTTTCAAGCCATTTATCTTCTCACATAGCTCTATGATTTTTTGTGATGTCTTCTTCAAGGCAGAAGTGCCTATCTAATCATTTCTCATTCCATTAATTCTGGGGTTCAGTTTCATTGCCTCCTCTGCATTTTCTCTGGAGTTTGAATAGCACCTAATGCCATGGTGAAAAGGCCTACACTTCACGTGTGGCCATCCCAGAGAACTATGCAGCGTCATCTTAACTTAAAACATCTTGAAACACAATAATAAAATTGGTCATTTCAATCCACGACTGTGTGTGGGACACTGCTGTGCGCAATTGGTTGCCGCGATTCGCCCACAAATATACAGTCAATTCACTTTACAGTATATTCTGTGAAGCGCTTTGGGACGTCGATAAGATGTGGAAAGTGCTACATCAAATGCAAGGATTTTTATTATAACTTCTAGCATCTTGAACTCAACTGACTTGGCAATGTAGCCCAGCATCCAGCTTTTCTTGCTTGTTGCTGCCTCACACTGTTTAGATGTGGTGACGACAAGTCAACTAACATACTTGGGTCTGGTTTAAATTGGCAAGTTCTGTCTCATCAATGCAACACAGGTACCCCCCCCACCCCTCCAAACACGGGGGATACGTTCCTGAAAACCTATGCAGTTAATAAAACCGCGGTTGGAAAATATAGGGCCCTATGGGAAACATGGGGATAGGGGGAGTACGTTTGGGAGCATTGGCTGCCAGGATCTGCAGCAATCCGCGGGGCTGTCTGACTCACTGACTGATCTACACACAGACACAGAGAGAAAGAGAAAAATCAACGGAGAAGGTGGTGTGGTGGGTGACGAGGAGGTAGGGGTGGATGTGGAGAAGGTGGTGTGGTGGGTGACACGGTGAGGGGGGGATGCGGAGAAGCAACAATAAATTCATGTTATTTACCTTAATCCTAAGAGAGAAGCGACGTCGTCGCTGGTTGATTGCGACATCGCAACTGGGTCCTAGCGCCAGACGCTAGTGTTAGTGTTAAAACCCGTGGATACGCAAAACCCATTGCCGTGGTTAGCAAGGGTTAATGCTTCTAGTCAGGATTTAAGATCCTAGTTTAGATTGACACTTTAATACCTTGTGGAGAGTGCATTGGATTATCAGAGATGTTGACCTTTGGATGAAACATTAATAATAATAATAATAAAATAGATTGACTGTGGATTTTGCGCTACAATTGAGCAGAGGTGGGTCATCTTATCTTCTGGTGAACATTCCATGAAACTATTTGTAAGGAAAAGGATGTTTCTTCTGACTCCCCTGACCAGCAATCCTCTGGATTAGTCAATCATTCGTTTCATGGCTGTTTGCCATGTGTCAAACGGCTCCCACATTTGCCCTCAAAAGACAATTACTACATTTGGCAATCATGATTTATAGCGTATTTCAAGGTGTAGGAAGAAATAAAATGCGAAATCTTTTTTTCTTAAATGCACTTCCTCTTTCCACTTCCTATATACAGTAACTTACATTTATCTGTATTTAAGTTCATTTCCAGAAATCAGCTCAGGTGTGTTCCCATCAGACTTTATTAGTGAGAAGTTAGCTGCTGCCTTCCAACTCATAGCAGTCTCGTCCCCAACCTCTGCCAGTTTGATATTATCAACAGATTGAGATTAGGAATCCATTTAACTACACTTGGAACAGATGGATTAGCTCAAAGGTCAGTGAAGCTATTAGTGACAAAGTCTACACAGCAATAAGGTTTAGCTGTGCCACACTATAGCAGACTCAGGTAATTTACCAAGAACAAGCTGTGTAGCTTGCATTCTGAACATTATGAATTATCTGGGCACCAAAGGGCGATGGGTTTCTATAAATCTATTTCTCCTCCAGCTATGACTCCCAGTCCACTGCCGTCCTGTTAGCTTGTGTGACAGACATCAAGGCCTAGATGAGACATCAAGGCCAAATTTCCTGCGACTAAATGTCGGCAAGGCAGAAGGCATCCTCATTGGCTCCCGTTAACATCTTCTCTTTGGCGGGTCTGAACTCCTCAACCTCCCAGGGCTCTCCCTCAGACTCACCGAACTCGTGTTCAGTTGAGGATCAAGTTCGATCTCCATCTTTCCTTTCTACCTCATGTGCGTTCCCTGACCAGGACTGTTGTTTTCCACCTCTGCCGCCTCTCTGTCTGTAACCCACTACCAATGCAGCCAAAACCCTCGTCCACACCTTCGTCATTTCCCGGCTGGATTATTCCAATGCCCCCCTCAATGGTCACCCCAGCTCCACCTTAAACAAAATTCAATCAATCCAAAACTCCGCCACCCAGATACTCACCCACACAAAGCTCCATACCCCACCACACCAGTCCTTGCCAGGCTCCACTGGCTCCCAATTACTGAACAGATCAATTCTAAGGTCCTCTCACTCATTTTCAAATCCCTTTCACGCCCGCTCAAAGCTCAATTATTTATTACTCTGAATTTTAACATATATTCTTCCGAGGATGTCCAACTGAGCGACAGGAGGTAGAAAATCTAATTTGCATCACAATATAACTAAGTACCGTTGAATTGCACAAGAATAAACCACCAACACCAACAACTTGCATTTATATAGCACCTTCCACGCAGGGTAGCAGCCAGGAGCATTTCACAGTGACAGTGTCCGACAACGAATCAGGGGGAGAGAGAGAGGAGAGGTGATCGTAAACATGATCAAAAAGGACGCTCTTTAGGCAGGATTTGAACGGGGGAATGGAGGGGACACGAACCTAGTGGGTAAATAGATCATTTGGTGTCTTTCTTGGCTGTACTAGACCAGAAGTTTGTAAGTTCAATTCCCAATCTGTACTACTGCTGATTTTAGCAGGACAGCAGTCCAATGATAAGGCTTGCATTTGAAATAGCACCTTATCATGTCTTTGAAGTGTCTCAAAGCATTCCACAGAATATAAAGTGGAAAATAAAATGTATTGTAGAATAATTCATAAAATGTAAAGTGAATTACTGTATTCTACTAAAGACTGTATAATTTTAGGAGGCAAAACAAAGCAGCCAGTTGCGCACAATAGTTTCCCGAACAGTCGTGGATTGAGTGACAACATTTAAAAAAAAGAGAAACAGAAAAAAAAAAATTGGGGTTTAGAAGCACTAAAATTGGTTTAAGTGTCCTGGGTTAGAGAGGAGAAGTGTTTCCGAAGGGACCCGTATCTCCCAACAGCCATTCAGTGACCCCCAGCTGGATACCATCTGTGTATAGCCGAAAAGTGAAAAAACACAAATTTATTTGCTTTTCAACCTGCTTGAATTGTGCTATTTTTCCGTAAGATCTTAAACCTATCCATCAAGGGCTTCAAGGCTAACAGTTTGATTTCCTCCATCTGAATACAAATAATTTGGTCAATTAATCCACGACTGTTTGTAGGACGCTGCTATGTGCGATTGGCTGCCACATTTCACCCACAAATATACTGTCAATTTGTTGTTGTTTTTGTTGTATTAAACTGAACCAGTTTGAATGACTTGCTAACATTCACTGTCTAGACATGAGTAACACTGACTTGCATTTACATAGTGCCTTTCCTGTAAACTAATGTCTCAGAGTCCCTCATGTACAAACACAGGGAGATACCAGACATTCAGACAAGAAGAATAAATTGGTTTAAAAAAATTAGCTAATGATTCGCGTGATAAACATCTCCATTATATATTGTTTTGATTTGGGGGGACTGGAGAGTGCAAGTGTCCAGAGACACTACCCCATGAGAAGGACGCTGTATGAATGCAAGTTGTTGCATTGGGTTAACAAATTTTTCGATAAAGCATTCAGTCTCAATTTATTTTGGGGTCTAACTTGGGAGATTGGGGATTTCTGCCGTCCCGACAACTAAACCTTTGAAACTAACATTAAGGCAAAAATTACACAGCCTAAAAATTATAAAATCGGATTGTTCACCATTGGATAAAAACAAAATGATCGGGTTCTGACCTTGATTAAAGCAAACTATCTGCAGAAAGCATGATTTACTGGTGTCCATAATCACATTCATACAAAAAAGTTGAGGAATCTGTTTAGGGATCCCACAAATATCCTAAAGGAAGGTGGAAATTTATACCATAGAAAGAGGTAATTTAGCTCATTAGATTTGTGCCACACTCCAGTTTACCTAGCAGTAAACAGATATCAAATCCCCTCCTCTCCCTCTACCCTTCTCGGTCCCAACCCCCACTCAGGTCTGAAACATTGACTGTCCAGCAACTTGGGATGTCCTCCCGACGTGGAAGACGCTATACACATGTAATTTTGTTGTTGTTGTACGTGGAAACCCGTTAGCCGATTGGCGGATCGCTTTTCCGTGGGTAATAATTGCTTCCAAAAAAAAACATAATTAGTCACTTCAATCCATGACTGTTCGTGGGACATTGCTGCGCGAAATTGTCAATATTGCAATAATATTATTACAGTACTTGTGATAGCGCCACCTAGTGACCAGTGTTTATTACAAATAAACCACGTGATGTTGTGCAGTCTTTTCCGGAACACCATCTCGTGAACGTGTGTGATATTTGTAGTCGCAGAGATATCACAAATTGGCGACGAGGATGGGATAGCGGATTCCCTAGCTAATTCTGTTTGTAGAACATGGACTCTACAAAGGAGACTTTTCGTTTTGATTGATAGCTACAAATCCAGTCAAGTTTTGCGTTCACGTGTGGTGGGATTGACACTAAAAAAAATCCAAAAATGGCGGCTCCCATCGCATACATCGGACGATTGGGTGCGTTTCCACAAAGCCGGGAAACGTTTAGTGCTTACATTGAGCGGTTGGAGATGTTCTTTGCTGCCAATAATATTGTTGAAATCGAAGCTTCTGAAGATAATGCTGCAAGTGTAAATACAGCAGTGCAAGAAAGAATGACAGCAATCTTTCTGACAGAAGTGGGTCCCGATGTGTATGAGACAGTGAAGTATTTGTTAACCCCAGCTAAGCCCAAGGAAACACCATTGAAGGACATCCTTGAAAAGCTTACAGAACACTATGACTCAAACCCATTAGAGTTGCAAAGAGTTACCGATTTGGTACCAGATGTCAATTACCAGAGGAAAACATTGGCAGTTTTATCGTAGTGTTGAAAAAGCTGTCGATACACTGCAATTTTGGAGATTTCCAGGACCGTGCGTTACGAGATAGGTTTGTGTGCGGACTGAAGAGCGACCGTACCCGAAGCAAATTAATGACAATGTCACAGCTAACATTTGACTTAGCATGCAAAACTGCCTCATCTATGGACATGGCCGAGAGAGGTTCAAAAGAAGTTTGAGCAAGCTATTGTCCAACAGCGGGGAGGGTAAACAAGCTGCAGGTGTGCAAACCGAAATTCAAAGCACCTGTGAATCGACCTCTAGGGAAGAATAGCTAGAATAATGCAAAGTCATGCTATCGATGTCTGGGTTCTCATCCAGCACAATCTTGCCCTTTCACGAAAGCGGAGTGTTATTCGTGCCATAAGACTGGGCATCTTGCGAAGGCTTGTTTTAAGGCCAAGAGGACGAATGCAGTCAAGAAAGGTAGTCAGTTTCTGCATATGGTTGAGGGTACACCAGGAGAGTGAGGACTCTGAGCAGCTAATGGAGATCCACACAATCTACAGCACAAAAGTGTCAAGTAGTGGCAAGTCGCATGGCATCAAGATGCAAGTAACATTGGATGGAGTCCCAGTATTCATGGAAGTTGATATTGGTGCAGCAGTCAGTGTGATATCTGAAACACTGTACTGAGAGAAGCTGAGCGAAAATAAGCTACAAACAGCAAGGGTCGAGTTGCGTAGCTATGGAGGAGAGATCATCCCAGTTGTGGGTAGAGTGTGTGTTTCGGTTAAATACAAGGATCAAAGTGCAGATTTGCCAATCAAATGCTAGATGCAAACCCAAAGAAACATCAGTTATCATTGGCTCACAAACCAGCAAACTTTCTGATAACGTATCGAAACACACCTCACACCATTACAGGCAGAACACCGGCTGAGTTGTTCCTAAAGAGACATCCGAGAACCAGATTCTCATTGCTACAACCAAACTTAGCACAGACTGTAGAAGAGAAACGGGAGAGACAGAGAGAGAACCATGATAGGTGTAGGGTGAAAGAAAGAAGTCTGAAGTTGAACCAGAAGGTTAAAATGAAGAACCATCATCACAAATGGGTGAAGAGGTTACTAGGAAGAGTAGTGAAAGTATGTGGACCCCATACATATTTGGTCAAGATGTTTGAAAGTGGCAAACACAGGTTTGCTCATATCGATCATGTTTTACCTACACAAGCACAGGAAAATTGGGAAGAAATGAATCAATCTGATTCATCTGAACCAGACAGTCTTGATACCAGTTGCAGACCAACAAATGAATCAGTAATGTTATCGGAAGACTCAACAGAAGACAAGAGTTCAAATGTGAATGAAAATGAAGGTTGAGTTCCAAGTAATAGTCAGCAGAACATGTCTGAGGAACTGGAGACTAGAAATGAAGGTCAAGGTGAATGCCAGACTCGAGACATAACGAGTCCGAGTGCTTCCATGAGTCCTAAAACTTTTGGACAGGGAAGGTATCCAGTTGGAAGCAGAAAACCAGTGGTTAAGTTTGATTTGTGATTTGATGTGTAAGAAAAATATTACATTTATTCAGAGTTATATTATGTGAAAATAAATAGAAATGGTGTTGTAAACCATCTTTATTTCTATGGCACAGCTGAAACATGATGATGTACACAAATTTACAACATCACATTTTAAATGTCAATACTTGTAACTCCTTCATTGAGGGAGGAGCTGTGATCAGTGTTTATTACAAATAAACCACGTCTTTTCTGGAACACCATCTTGTGAACATGTGTGATATTTGTAGTCGCAGAGATATCACAGTACTGTATATCATTAATCATTGTAATTTTTTAAAATCTACTTTCTGCCTCTGCTATTCTCGTTGTAAGGCGCAATATCAATATCAATGCAATTAGTTGTTATTGTGCTGCGTGATATGGCATTGCTCCTAATCTAACTGAATGTCAGTCTCTGATATATAGGGTGTCCACAAAGTCCTCTTACCCCTGTTACAAACAAATGATATGAGTCTACAGAGTAGCTGAAACCTTGTCTCTCCATCTTGTTACAGAAGATGTGGCACTGATCATCTGTTCATCCGATTGATCCATAACGGTCAACAAAATTATCACACTCACTCCAATCCTCTGGACATCTGGACACATGCACTGAATACAATTAACTACAGATTCCCAGCATCTGAATACAATTAATTTTCAGATTCCCAGCATCTGTGGTATTTTGTATTTTGTTTACAATTAACTACAGTACTTCTAAACACAATTATCATCATGCTTCCACATGTTTCGGTTGTTGGTAGTACACTGTGTGTAAAAAAAACATGGGGGTAGCAGGACTTTGTGAGGTGTAAAAGTTTCATCATCTTTCAACAAAACATATCCAATCGGCAAACCTGTCAATCTGTAGAGGGAGATGACCAACCACAGATTAAACCCTCCAGGACAACAGAAGGCAACAGTAGTTATTCTTCATTAGTCAGCAAATTGTCAGCAGCCTATATGTCAATGGTGACATCTCATCAGAATCTAATCCGACCCCCTCCCACTCCGCCCCCGGTAATTTTCAGTTGGAGTCACCGGAGATCAATCAAGAGTAGGAACCCTGGCTGCTTTTCCTTCCTTGACACAGGGTGATTGAGGTTAATTGTAGTGCCCTTACTGCTGGCTTAGTGAAGATGATTTTAAGATCTCACCATAAAACTTTCCTGATCAATATAGCTCACTTTCATGCTGGGCAATGTCCTTATCAACTGAGTGACAAGGAAAGGTAGGGAAAGATTTCTAAAGTGTTATAAAATAGAGAATTGTAGAATGATAGAAAATTTCACTAACTGGTAAAATTAATAGGATAAGTGTAATAATCAGCTTTTAGATTTTGAGGCTAAATATCACATCCAAATCCATTAATTTATCTTTTACTTTGGTTGTGTTTTTATGTTTGATTGTCCATCTCTAATAGTAATTATCCTGGCGTTTGCTATATGGCCTTATCACGTCATTGAGATGTCTTAAAGAGCTTCACAGAATACAGTGTAAAGTGAATTGACTATTTTTATTATGTAGTTATTTTGGGAGGACTGGTTTGCAGGGCGATGGGGAGAGAGAGGGGGAGTAGGATTGACTTTGAATACCTCTTTTCAAAGAGCCGGCACAGACACGATGGGTCAAATGGCTTCCTTCTGTGTTGTATAATTCTATGATTCTATGATATGATTCTATTTTGTGGGCGAAATATGGCAGCCAATTTAACGAATTTAAACCTTCAGGAGAAGAGGAAGGAGGCAATTCTTTTTTAAAAAAAATCAGTTTCTACATAAGAACAAGAAAGATAAAGCATATTGTGAAAACAAGGACGGATAGCTTCTTGGGGGAGCAAACACCAAACTGGAAAAAAGTGGAAAATGTGTAGCTATTCTGGTTAATGATTAATAATATCTGTAAAACATACCAGAAACTCAAGGACCTGTGTCAATTTTTAAGTCATATTTATATTCTTGTGTTAACAGTTTTTATTTGTAATGTGTATGCACAGAGAATGTATCGGAACAGTTTGTAGCCAGAATATTGTAAGTCATGCATTACGAATTTAAAACAATGCAACACAATGTCCTTTTTCTCCCTTATTTTCCTGCAACGTTCTGCATTAAATATGAATCCTTCTCAAGGTTACCACAAACAGATGTCTAATGTGGACTGAATACTTATTGTTAACAGAGTGGGCCCTGGCTTTGAATGTTTGGGTGAATTCAATACACTGGAATAGTACTTTCAGAAGAATTAGTGCATTAATAAAATGTAGCAATAGAGATATAGCTGTCACTTTTGTACATGTACACAAAGACTTTCTGTAACCCAACTTTTGGTAGTATGTATTGGATCTGGATCAATTCACATGCAAACATGAGCAGATAATGCTTTCAAAGGATTTTCTTTGCACCCACACACTCACTTGGCAGCTTTTTGAATCAGGAAGCTACATGCAATATGATTCGGGAATTGCAAGATGATTGCTCCACTTATAATGGAAGAATTGCACTATAAATATAGAATTGTTACTTAATTGCAAATGCATTGATTCCAAAAAGCTGTTTGCATTAAGAAACCTGCAGATAGTATTTCCATAATAATATTAGTTCACTCTGTCTCTTCCAAATTAAGTATCCTTTAGTGCATTTTAGCGAAGGGAAGTACTGCACATCCAAGAACCTAAGATAAATATTCATGTGTCAAAACCAGGTTTTCAAACTCTTAGACTGGCTGAATAGTATTCAGTTACTTGATGCAGATATTAGCATTTACCAATTTTTTTTGATTATTTTTGTAATGAACATAGCATAAAGTGCACATATGATTAACATTTTTATTTAAAAATCCTTCTGTGATTAACAAATGAGCTGCTAGATACAGTCGTTGTATCTGTAGTGCTACTACTTGAGTTCCCTTAACTCCCCAATCCCTCTGCCCACCGTCACTCAAACCACCTCCATCTCCTACCTCCCCTGGAAAAAATTCTCCCCCACCTCCCTCTCTGCTTCCTTGGAGTCATCTGAAATCCTCCCACTCCGGACTTCCTCCCGCAATGACCTATCCTCCTTGGTCACTCTCCTCCACAACTCCTTCTCCGCCTCTCTTGATTCCCGTGCTCCCCTCACTTCCCATACGTCACCAACTCACTTAAACCATTGTGGTGCACCAGCCACTACCGCTCCCTTAAAGCACAGGTACGAGCTGCTAACTAAGCTGGATTCATTTAAACTTAACAGTCCATCAGCAGATCTGGCTGGACCTTATCAAATCCCACCATTCCACCCTCACCTCTGCTAAATCTACTCCAAGACAATGGACTAGGCTTCTCTTCTTCATTCACAACTGGCTCCTCCACCCACCCCTCTCACACCTCGTCTATCCTCACCTCCAATGCCAATGTGTGGCGATGCTAGACTTCCTGATCCAAAGTCGATGCGATCTGCTCAGCTGTCTCTTCCATTCCATCTCTTACCCTCTCCCCATCTCCCCCTCACATCCCGGCCCCTACTCATCCCTCCCTCCACACCTTCAAACTTGTCTCGTGTTCCTCTTTCACCACCACTACAACTGCATCAAACTGACCACCGGCTCGCTCAACCCCATCTCTACCCCTCTCCTTATCTCCCAGTTCCACGTCCTTGCCTCTCTACTACAGACATCATAAACCTCTCTCTGTCACATTGTCACCATTCCCACCCATTTAAAAAGAGCAATCATCACTCCTATCCTTAAAAAGTCCTCACTGAACCCATTCCAGGTCTCAAATTACTGCCCCATCTCCTCTTCAAGGTCCTACAATAAGTAAATACATCCCAGCTTCGCTCTTTTCTTTAGCCCCATGAACCCCTCTAATCGGATTTCCGTGCCACCCACAGCACAGAAACAGCTCTGGTGTCAAAATGACGGATGACATTCTATCTGCAACCAGGGCACAATCTGCCTCCTTGATCTCTCTTTTGCCTTGGAAAAAGTTGACCATTCTATCTTCATCCACTGCCTCTTCTCTCACCTCAACCTTCATGCATTTGTCTTTGTACTGTTATAATACTTGCATTTGGTATAGTGCTTTTCACATCTTCTAGACATTTCAAAGTGCTTCACAGACTGTATATTTTTGGCCGAAACTTGGCAGCCAAATGTACAAAAATCATGGATTGAAGTGGCCAATTAATTATATTTTTTTCCCATGATTATTATCAGCCGTGTGTAGTAAGGAAACTTATCCAAGGTTTCGCCTTGCCTGGAATCAAACCCAGGCAGCTTGCTTGCAAGCCAGGTGCTCTAACCACCGGACTCCATAGTTCAGTTCGTACCTCTCACACCATCTCCATTTCATCTCCACAAACAGTTTCTCCTCTAACTCCTACACTGTATCATGTGATGTTCCTCAGGGCTCCATTATTGGTCCCCACCTATTCAACATCAACATGCTCCATCTTGGTGACATCATCCTCAGTCAACTTCCACAAGTTCGCAGATGACACCCAAATCTATCTCTCTGCTTCCACCCGTAACTCTAGTACCACAGCTGTCCTGACAGAATGTCTGTCAGCTATCAAGTCCAACTTTCTTCAGTTGAACATGATCAAGACCGATTGGCTGCCATCAGCACCTCCACACCTCAGCTGCTGACAGCATCACCATCCATGGATATACACTCCCACTTACTGAGCTAGTCCAGAACCTTGGCATTTTGTTTAACTCTCAACTATCCTTTCTACCCCACATCTGTGCCATGACCTGCTCTGCCTTCCCCCACTTCCGCAACATTGCCCAGCTCCACCACTGCCTCACACTGCCAACGCCTTGTAACATCTACGGACATGAACGGCACTAACCAAATGTAATTTTGTTGTTGTTGTACTAGTCTAGCAGAATTAGTAGTTAATTTGAGATTCCTGAGCAAAAGGAATAAGAGCCCTATGTATGAGGTTGGATCTCCCATCTCCACTGAAAGTGCTGCCTTCTTAAATGACTATATGGAGAATCACAGATGTAGGATTATGTCACCATTCAACATCCACATAAATTTTCCAACAGGCGGCAGCAGTGACTGTCTGACCTTTGCTCTCTCCGCAGCAGAACACTGAAGCCAATTGTGGTGCCAGAGACAGCTGAGGAAATGAGCCATTGTATGAAGTTAACAAGGATCTGATTTGGCATTTCAGTGAATGTACGATTGCCAAAGGGAGATAAACAACCTTGCCACCTTAGTAATTGATGCACTACATTACTATGTAACGACAGATCATTGCTACTCTAAGGAGGTTAAATGCATGATTGGACTGTAAGTAACTTCAAAGCATCGATCTGAAAGTAACGGGGTCATGTTTATTGACTTGACCACAGCTTACCCTTGTTCACAAGTACATCCAAATAAATGAGACCCGAAAAAACACAGAGCATCCTTTTACAACAACAGCAATTTTCATTTATATCGCGCCCTCCATGCCAGGTTGTGTTTACAGTTCTTAACAGTGGCAGAGGCTGACTCCATGCCAAGGGTTGGTGGAGGTTGAGGTTCCAAAGAGAAAGGTTTTTAGGCAGGACTTGAAAAGGGGGAGAGAGGAGCCAATGCAGAGGGATTGAAGGAGAGTTTTCCAGAGTTTGGGGGCATAGAGCGTGAAAGCGAGATCTTTGATACTGAGATCAAGCAGGAGGCTGGTGCCAGTCGAGCGGAGGTGCCATATGGTGGATTGGGAAGTGAGGTAGTTGGAGAGGTTGAGAGGTGCTAGGGAGTGAGTGGATTTTACACGAGTGTGAGGATCTTAACAACATAAGAATTCGGAGCGGGTGTAGGCCATTCGGTCCCTCGAGCCTACCCCGCCACTCATGGCTGATCTATTCTAACTCCACCTACCAGCCTTATCCCCATATCCCTTAATGCCTTTATTCACAAGAAATCTATCAATCTCAGATCTTGAAGTTGATTTGTTTGGTTTTGGGAAGCCAGGGGTGCCTGGCCAGAATTGGTGAATTGGATCTTTTGAATGGTGGGAGACCAGCGAGGAGTGCATTGAAATAATTCAAGTGGGAGCTGACAAACACATGCACAAGGGTTTCTGCTGCATTTGAGGCAAGGTCGGAGGTGGGAAATGTGGTGGAGGTGGAAGAAAGCAGTCTTGGTCGGGGGCCCGGGTGTGGGGGAGTAAGGATAGCTGGGGGTCAAACCGGACATTCAGATTGCATACAGGTTTGGTGAGTCTGAGGGAGAAGCCAGGGAGATTGAGGAGTTTAGAACCACAGAATTGAGTATGGTTTCCATCTTATCCATATTCAGCTGTACAAAGTTTACATTCATCCAGACCCTGAAGTCTGCCAGACAAGCTGATAAAACAGCGGTGGACTTGGAGTAAATACTGGAGGAACCAAAATTTGTGCATTATCTGCATACATGTGGAAGTTCACCCCCTGTCTGCAGATAACATCGTCCAGAGGGAGGATATAGATTGGGAAAAGTAGAGGGCCAGGGATGGAGTCCTGGGGTATCCTGCAGGTGACCGGTTGGGGTCGGGATGAGAAACCATTTGTTGAGATGAAATGGAGGCAGATGATTAAATGGGATTCAAATCATGGAAGTCCGGTCCCAGTAAGTTAGATGAGGGAAGAAAGGTAGTGGAGGTAGTGGCATGGTCAAGTGTGTCGAATGCAGCAGAGATCCAGGAGGACAAGGAGGCATAGGGAGCCCTTGTCACAGAGGGAGAATGTCCCAAGGTGCTGAAAACGGCAACTCCCTCCATGGTGGCCTCCCCAACTGTTTTCTCCACAAGTTGCAGGTCATCCAAAACTCTGCAGCTCATATCCTCTCTGTGACCCCATCACCCCACCTTCGCCCACCTCCACTGGCTCTCCATTCCTCAGAGGAACAAATTCAAGATCCTTGTCCTCACTTTCAAGTACTTTGCTCACCAACACCCCCCCCCCCTCCCCCCACCACACACCCCTACATCTCTGACCTACTGACACCACTATCAACCTGTTCACTCCCTCTGTGCAGAAAGATCCGGCCTGCTCCATGTCTCCCGCCCAAACTGTCCTACCATCCGTGGCTGGGCTTTCCTCCTCTCTGTCCCAATGCTCCGGAACTGCTTCCCTCTATCCCTTCGCCTTGCTCCCTCCCTTGCCTCCTTCAAGGCCAGTCTCAAGACCCATCAAGCATTCAATCACCCTCCTACCTCTTTACCCTCCCTCATTCCAACCCTGCCCCTCCCACCCCCCCACACCTCCCTCACCTCCCACCCCCCAACCCACCCCATGCTCGGGTCCTGACCCCTGACTGTTCAGTGCCTTGGGATGTCCTCCCAACGAGAAACAAATGTAATTTTGTTATCGTTATTGTGTAGATTAGCAACAACAACTTGCATTACCATAGCGTCTTTCAAGCCAAATGGCGTCTTGGAGCGCTTGATATTTCAGTAATAGTTTTCAAAGGAGCTATATTTACATTAAAAGTGCGCAGACAATTCACATTTCACTGTATTCTTTCATGATTAACCACCCTTTCTTGGGGTACCAGATATCTTTTCAGGCAGCTTGCTTTACACACATTCAAGCAACATAATCTCTGATAATTGATATACACTAGTACTGTATATTATAATTACTATATCAATACTTTATTTATAGCCTTCAGCTATGCACCTCCAGCCTTATTAGAAGATAGATGTGACTTGGTGAACAGAGAATTACACCAACAATAAATATCAAGAGATTAAGTGATTCATTATCATTCGGAATTAAACACACAATCTTAAATACAATGTACTCGGGAGACTTGTGTCTTAAAGATTGAATCTTAGAATTGAGCAAAAGCTTAGCTGTGGAAACTCAAAACTTGTACAATTGTCACTTTTTGCTTTTAGAAAAGAGCTGGATGTGGAATGAATTTCTTATATCAAATAAAAAGGCTTAGATCTGATGTCATGTTGAAATATTATAATAGCTTTTCAGAAATTCTTTAAACAAAACTCAGGAAATCAGACCTTTCACTAGATTTGACCATGTTCTAAAGGTTTCTTTTTGATCTTGAGACATTGGGGGGAGAAATTCCGATAGATAAATCATACTGCACGAAAGAGATGTGGACAGCGTCTGAGTTCTTTTTTTGCAAAGCAATAAGTGTGAATTTTCTCTATTTCAGTATTATTTTCTGGTAGCATCTAAATCCGACAGTAGGACTACAAATCATAAGCCATTTTCAAAACAAGGTATTAATTGTTACCTGATATGGCTTCTAGCATCTGACAGTCCTCCTTGTAGGTGAGAAAACTTTCCAGGTGTTCAATGCGAATGTAAAGATTTACAACAACCTTTATAATAATAATAATAATGTTTGCATTACTTTTCACATCTTCTAGACATCTCAAAACACTTCACAGAACATACTGTAAAGTGAATTGACTGTACATTTGTAGGTAAAACATGGCAGCCAATTACACACAGTAGTGTCCCACAAACAATCGTGGATTAAATGACCAATTTTTTTTTCTTCCTGGAGCAATTATCAGGTGCGTGAGGTAAAGAAATTTCCCCTTGGTTTCGCCCTGCTGTGAAGCAAACCCAGGTCTCTTGCTTGCAAGACAAATGCTCGAACCAGAGCTACAGGACTTTATATGGCACTGGAGGCCAAAAAGCAATGATAAAAATGCACCAAAACAATATAAAGTTAGATGGGAACAGAGAGGCAAATGACAAAGTACTGCAGGTGCTGGAAATCTGGTATTAGCACAGAAGTCGCTGGGAATATACAGCAGGTCAGGCAGCATCCATGGAGAGAGGAAAGTGAGTTAATATTTCAGGTCAATGGGCTTTCTGACTTCTGTGTTTATACCTGGAACAGAGAGGCATATGCCAGCGGAGAGGGGAAAAAAGGAAGCATCCAGAATTTTGGTTGCCCAAGGTGATTTGATATAACTTATCAATGAGGCCATAACTATCTAACTACCAAACTGAATCTTTAATTAACCATTTGCACTCACAAGCTTTATATTTGTGACAGCTAGCTATATGTTTGTAGTTTTATTACTGTAAAATCTTTTATTAAACCTCAGTATGAAAGCTGCAAAGTTTTAAAAGAAAGCCTTGAATCCAGTGGGACTGTTAGCACTTCTGAAGGTTAATTAACTCATTAATAATATAAATTCAAGGAATGGAAAAAGAAACTGGCAGGTATCCAGCAAGATTTGAGATTTGATCAGTCAACCAGAATGATAGATATCAAATGTTATGGTCAAGCAAATCTGGTTACAAATGGAGCTAAAGATTACTAGGATTTGTCCAGTAATGGAAAGCAATTGCTCATGAATGAAAATGTAATACTGTATTGTCAAAAGTCCTGGTGAGTGATAGGTAGCTACAGTACATGGAAAAGTGAACTAACATAACATCCTTTCACCAATGAGCAGGATAAGAATATAGCCAACAAACACAGTCTATCCACACTGCAAGTAATCTTCTTCATTCCGAGAAACACCACGATGAGAACCTTTTACTGACTAGAACAATTCTTAGTGAGTTACCTTTACAAGGAATTGATAAGATTTATGATGGAGATAAATTAAATAGGTTAGATGTAACTGTGGATGGAGGATAGAAAGACACTTTACCACGTGGATAATATATAACAATATTGATAATTTGGATGTCAGGCAGAAGTATTAGGTCTACTGCGAAAAATATCTACTTATTACTTGTGAGAATTTGGGTTAAAATGTAATCACTCAGTTAAGAGAGATCTGTATTTAACCAATATACATTTACACAAACCAGGCATTTACAATAAAAATGTTATCTAATAATTAAAAGAACTCTATACTGAAGTGGTTATAGATCTGAAGGGTCTATATGGACCTTTGAGTAAATACCAAAAGTTCTCTGAAATATAAAGGACATCAACTACTTTTATTTCTTCAAGGTACACAAAATCTGTAAAAAAAAATATTTTATTGCTGAAAAGCTGTTACCAAAATTTCCTAATCATTTATGAGGTAAAAGTATGAATTAATAATTGACATTGTTAGCACCATGAAGGAGTTTCTGTAATTTAAATCGTTACTAAATATATAATACAAATTCATATTTATATAGTGTGTTTCACATGGTGGAGTGGGGAGGGGAGATGAGGGGAGAAAGGTCTTGAGGTGCGAGGCAAGAGGCCAAGATGGGGGCAGATACACTAAAAGCCTGACCACCAATGGTGGGATAGGGGATGTGAAGCTAACAAATGGGATTCTACTTACTGCTAGATAAACTGAGGCATGTGGATTAGGTTCTCAGAAATTTACTAACCTTAGTGGTATATATTTTAAATGGGTTTTAAACATATTCTATGTTCATAAATCTCACTGACAGAAAGTAATTGATTAAATATGTCAATTGTTGAAAGAAACAGTTGCAACCACACATGCAATTTTTTTTGCAAAACCATTTCTGCATTTAAATTCACATTTCTGTAAACATCTGCAGTCACATCTCAGCTATTTAAATCCAGCTACAGAGTAGAAAATGTGTGCTTGGCAACAACAACTGAATGATTTTGCAATCTTTAACCTCAGGTGTAAGTCCTCAAACATTACTGTACACTCTAGGACAGACACCTAATCGCAGAGATATTGAACCAACATGATTAGATTAAAAAATGAGGCAGGGTTTCCAGGGATAAGAATAAGTGCAAATATTTTTGTCAAAATGTTACAAATTACAGAAGCCCAAACATTAAAACATTTTTGTAGGTCTGTAAAGTTCTTTACATTGTAAAAATGTTACATTGATGAACACAGGTCATTCGGCCCATTGATACTATACTAAAATAATACATCTATTAAACACATTTTCCAGCACCCTTAATACACTTACTTCCCAGGACCTATCTAATACCATTTCAAACTTCCCAATGGATTCTCTTGCTATTGGCCTCTGGAGGAGTGCATTTCACAATTGCGCACTTCCTCAGTGTGAAGAACGTTTGGGATGCAACTTCAGCTGCTTTTAAAATGATATCCCCTTGTTTTGAATTCCTCTACCAAAAAGAAAAGTTGACTACTGTCTGGTTTGTCAAATCATTTCATTATTTTGAAACACCTGAATCAGATCCCTCAGCCTCCTCATCTCTAATGAGTATAACCCAGGTTTACCCAGGCTTTCACTTTAGCTAAGCCTCTTTTTCCCAGGTATATAATCTAGTGATTAGTTCCTGGACACCCTCCAGGGGTATACTGATATGATTATTTGATACATCATCTATTTAGTTAGAAGGCAAAAACTGGTATAAAGACGAAGAATAGTGATATCTTTCCAAGATCCCAAACTGCCCAATACGCTAAATGAGGTCTGACCAGCACTCTATATAACTGGAGTAACTCTGTGCTTTGATACAATCCCTTTTTCAGACCCAATTTCCGGGCAACACCGAGCAATGATACACTGGGCAAGCTATTATAAAGCCTGTCAGGTATGAACTCAACTTATTGAATGCTTCCTTTTCACCTGAACATGACCATACATTTGATGCTGATTCAATATGGAAACTGCACAAGTCCAAATACATTATGGCATAAATTGAGCATCAGTACACATAAACAGAACCAAGCAATCTGCCAATTGTGTTTGAAAACTAGACACTTCATGTCCAATAAATATCAAAGTTTTTTGTTTTTAAATTAAAAAGTGGTTTAGAAAGTGGTGAATTAATAAAAAATAAAGGTCTCTTAATGGTAACAGTAAAATTGTTGTTGCCAATAGTTTTCAATTAAATTCCTTTTAAAATTAGTCCAAAGTAGTACGCAACACTTCCATATACTGTAAGCACCAATGGAAGATCATATTGATCACAGTGATCACTGTGTAGCACTTTTGGTAGCTTGCAAGAGCTAGTTGATAGCATATATGTAAGCGCTCTGAGACGCTACCCTGCGTGGAGGTCACTATACAAGTGCAAGTTGTTGTTGGATAGAAACTTCTGCATTTAAATGTTTCTCTTGAAAGAACCATTTCTGGTCTGGGATATCTGAACAAGGCCGTAGCACTGGTGCTGAATGACCATTAGTCAAGGCATGGGGTACAGCTTGCACACATTTCTGTGTCTGGACGTGGTGTATCAAGCCATCCTGTGAAGAACAAACACCACAATAAAGTACAAACAAAATTAGAGACTGATTAAAAGCAGCTTCAAAAGGAATGTAGTTACAATAAGCTTTTAAACCCTGTGGCAAATCTAGCATGATAATATTCAGATTTCTGATAGCTACACCATGAAGCAATCAGGCTAGCTCACTGCCTACATTATTGACATATAACTGGAGCAGGAGTTTTATATTCCAGACCTCATGTTATATGCATAATGTTCCTTATTAATTACTTTCTGCACTTACAAATGAGAATTTAACAATTTATCGGACCTCTAATCCCTTCGCTCATCAACCTCTCCAAGTGCTTCCCCTTTCAGAACATATTCCCATCGGCCATCCTTGCATCCAAAATGTACTAAGTCACATGCTTTCTATTGCAATCCCCTCCACTCACCCAATCTGTCTGAATGCCATAGATTGATTGCACTAATGAAAGACATCTGCAGAAATGAAGGACTCTACACTGTACAAAAACACAAACTTGTTGCACATGTTCCAGTTTGGGGAAACTGAACAAGGCAGAAAGAAGAAAATTATAAATAATTTAAAAAAACATCTACTTTTATGATGAGTCTTACCTCTTTAAAAATAAATTTCTGATTCTCAGGGACAGGCTGACTATGCGTTCGGCAGAGGTACACTGTGAGGTAATTGGTGCCAACATCCACCCCAGCACAGGCCTCAGGCTGGCGAGCATTGTAGCGTATTTCATTTTGTGAAGTGAATTCAAAGAACTGTAAAGAAGGAAGAAGATGTTCAATGTTAATTATAGAAATACATAACACCGATCATAAATTGACATTTATATCATCTCTGTCAAATCAGGACGATGTCTCAAAGCCTGTAGTCAGCATTGAGGACAAATCTGTACTTTCTTCACTGCCCAAGAACATCCTCTAAAATGGACATTCAAAATCTACTCCGATCATTTTCTCCCAACATGGACTAGTTGAACCAAATGGCCTTGTGTTGTTTCTGTGGCTTATCATTCCATCTAACTTTCACAACTAGACTGTAGCTTTCTGAATAACTATTTAAATATTACAACAACACCCGGCATTTATATAGCAGCCTTCACCTGGGGCGATGTCCCAGAGCACTTGCAGCATATTAAATTGAAGCATTGAAAATTATACCATCAAGGTGATTCAGCCCATGTTCTGGCTCTAGTATTTTTTTCATACCCTATTATATTTGTCCTTTTTCAGATGTTTATCTAATTCACAAGTGTAGAATATTGATCGCAGGCTGGTCTTTGGCCTGAGGAGAACTGGAAAGTAATGGTGAAAGACCATACTCAACTAGCACTGAATGGACTATGCAAGTTCAATGTATCAACCTTCTGATTTGGAGATGGAAATGGTACCAATTGAACGAGGCTGATAGAAAATACATTAGCAATACACATGCCAATTAGAACCAAACTAGCAGGGATCTGGGTAAAGCCCAAAGGTGAATGGCACTGGCTCACAATAAATTGCTTTCATAAAACAAAATTATGGAAAGTACATTTTAAATGTCTCTTGTAGGGCAACAATCAATTTATTTTCACTGGGACAACTGAGTTTGGCAAAAAAGGATTGAGCATTTCCTTCATCCTGCTTTATGGATTGCACATCTGTTTGCATATATCCATACACATATGTAATCTGTCTCAGATTGCAGGAGACCGCATTGAAGTGATGTCATTACCGCCCCCTTCACCTCGAACAGAAGGTCAATGCCAGTCTTCGAGCTGCAGCCCTTGAGACAAGTGTTGAAATTTTACTGTTCGATCTTACAAGTGTTTGATTTTTAAACCGAAACATATCACTCAGTAAGCCCCAGACGTCAAAAAGAAATATGAAGAGGACATTGCGTAGGGAGAGTTTAATCCAGTTTGGGAAGAACAGTTCTTGTTTACAGAAGGGAGAGCTTCCAAACCAGTGTGCTTGGTTTTGTAGTGCTATAGTTGCTGTGCATATAAATAATAAATTAGAGAGGCATTTTAAGCAAACACATGCTGAATTCAACACAAAATATCCCATTGGATTGGCTTTGCATATAGATTTGATTTCCCAAAAAAGATCAACCTCTCAGCAAAACAGTTTCCTTTATTACAAAGGAAGAAATAACGTCTAGGGTCAAGGTATCCGATGCTATGTCTCCACTACTAGCTTGAAAGGAAAAAACCTTAGTTAACCAGGAAAGCAGTAGTTAAAGAGAGTTTGTTCATTTTTGCTGTCACCACTGTCACAGATAGTCACAGGATGAAAAGATTAGCGAGATCAATCCTATACATTATTTTGCTTGAGAAGCATAGCTAGTGAAACAAATAAAGGCATCAAGAGAGAAGTGAAACTAAAGGGAATCAATACATAACAAGTTAGATCACAATATTAATCCTCTGCAGGATTTAAACTGAAATCTTTACAGGGGTCAGAAGAAGTATTTTGAATCTAAAGAACTTGGGCAGTGATCTTCTGAGCAAAATGTGCCCACAGCTTTGGAATCATGCTATGATTGAGTCAACACTTTTATGGCATATTAGTCTGCTTAAAAAGACTCAATTTCAATAGTGGAACTGTATTTTACTTAGTGCTCTGTTAACATAAAAAGGTATACAGTTAGAACGATTTTAAGCACTCTGAGACACCGTCCGGCGTGGAGGGCCCTATTTAAATCAAACTTGTTGTTGTTGTTTTTGCAAGTACAAAGATAATCAGTGGTGTAGTCCAGTGAGAGGTGGTCAGCTTTGAGCACACCTCCAGTTGACCCCACTTTTAACATCAACATGTTGGAGAATAAGCAATGGCAGCTGATTTTGATCCTAATAGATTTAGTAGCAACAAGAAAATGTCAAAAAGTAATGCAATATTGATTTTCCATCAGTAACTGTAGTTAGGTCTTTACGATTCAGAAAGCAAATCTTAAGGGATTAATGTTCAGCGTAAACTTTACCTTTAAGAGGAATAAATTGCTTGCCTGTTGCAATGAGGGCTTAGGATGTCCTGTCCCAAAAACATTTCTAAAGAACTAGCATCAAACAAAGAGGAGCTTTCAAATCAACTCATTGCAAATTGGCAAAATAAACATCTCACCTGATTTGGGCCCATGCCATGACATTTGTACAAAATGACTTTATTTCCGGTCACATTCCGTTTATTTTGTGGTTTGTAATCAAAACAGTAGTTCTCCATTCCCCTACTCTTCAGCTAAAAAGGGGAAAGAAACTGACAATGGAAAATAGCAACAATCCTTGTGTTTTGTACTGCATTTAAAATGTCAAAATGTCTCAAAGTGTTTCCAGGGCATCGTTATCAAGTGTAGTGACTAAATTGTTAAACACAACAGCCAATTTGCACGCAGCAGGCCTCCTTAGATCACAATCAAACATGACATTTTACCCATCATCCTGAAAAGACAATTTTCAGCCCAACAGTCTGAAGTGTATTTAGAGAAACTTACGCGTCCTGTAACTAAAGTGAAAATGCAGGCGAAAATAAAACAAATAAAATAAAATAAATGGGGCAGGGTTATTCTAGAACTATAAAAAATGACAGCACAAAAGGTCATTCAGTCTGTGCTGACTCCCTCAAGAGCAATTATTTCAGTCCCACTTACCCGCACCTTCCCAATACCCCTCAAGCCAATCCCTACTAAAGTACTTTTTAAAGTCAATACAAATTTTAGATCACAACTATTCTATGCATGAAAATATTTCTCCTAACCTTCCCATTTATTTTGTTTCAGGTGCACTATTCACTTGTAAAAACACTTCACTGTCCCAACAGTTGGGATAGTCTCCCAACATGAAAGGCGCTATATGAATGCAATTTGGTGTTGTTGTAAAATAATTTATACACTGCTTCAACAACAGTTTGTGACACACATCCTACATTCTAACCCCCTCTGTGTAAATAAATGTTTCCTAACTTCCTATTTCATTGTTTTGATCCTTCTGTCCTCTTGTTAGTGACAAGAAGTCTGTTACCCAAAGGAAATATATATTACGATTCACCTCTCATTAACCCTTTATAATCTCGGCCACTATTAAGTCACCACTCAAAAATGACAAATTACGTTTGTCCAGCCACCTTCAGTTTGGAAAGATGTCCAATGGCGCTAACCAGTTTACTTCCAATGAAAACGACTACAACCTGACTCATCTCTCAAAATAACTGAAATCCATAATTCCTGGGGACTCCTAACCCTATTTGTTCTAGATTTCACTCTATTTCTGTTTGTTATTCCACTTCACTGAACCTGAAAAGAAAAGCAGCCTGTCCTCCTGGGAATTTGATGTTTCTGTTAGGTGAATTTATTTCAGCACAAACAGGACCTACATGTATCTATACAGGATGGGATAATGAGCAACTGTTAATATGTATTTACCATTCCAAAGAAACCTGGTCGATCTTCAGGCACATGGATATCTGGGTAAACATTCTCTAAGAACCATTTGAAGCTTTTACACTGAAGCTTCGCTCGTAATTTCTTTCGATCGGTCACATCGCCATAAAGTACCTATAAGCAGCCAGTATTGAAAAGTAAACATTATATAAAATATTTCAAAGGGAAAATAATAATAATCCTTCTATCTAATACAACGCCTTCTCACATTGTTGAAATAAGTATAGCAACAGTGTATTTTATAGACAAATGCGGCAGCTATTTTGTGCCTATTTGAGTTATAGACAATGAATCTTAGAATCTTACTGCACCAAAGGAGGCCATTCAGCTCACCGAGTCTGTGCCGGCTCTTTAAAAAGAGCAATTTAATCCCACTCCCCAGCTCTCTCCCAATAACTGCGCAAACCCGTCCTCCCCAAATAAATGTCTACCTCTCTTTTAAAAGTTGTTATCGAATCGGCCTCCACCACCTTTTCAGGCAATGCATTCCAGATTCAAACAACTCGCTGAGTGAAAACATTTCTCCTCAGCTCCCCTCTGCTTCGTTTTGAAACTATTTTAAATCTGTGACCTCGAGTCACTGATACACCCACCAGTGGAAACAGTTTTTCCTTGTTTACTCTGTCAAATCCCCTCATGATCTTAAAAACCTTTATCAGGTCTCCTCATAACCTTCTCTGATCCAATGAGAATAAACATAGCCTCTCTAGCCTTTCCTCATAGCTGAAGTCCCTCATACCTGGTACCATCCTCCTCTCCTCTGCTGAAGATAGATTCTCCAACATTTTTTTTCTGTGAGGAGAGCTGGACCAAACCGATTATTATTACTAGTCATTGTTTCTACTTTGACTATATTACTGAAACATAATAAGTTGATTAAAAAGATCAATCGAAAATATATTTGATTAAATTAGAAATTGTTTCTCTTTATACACAATGCTGTAATTTGATCTTTGCACATTTTCAAAATATTTTTTTAAAAACAGAGCATACTGTCATAATAATAAAATTCAAATCCTTGTATTTGATATACAATTTTTTTTTAAAAAACACAATAATTTTGGGGGGATAATTTCAATTCACGACTGTTTGTGGAAACTGCAGTGCGCCATTGGCTGCCGCCCACAAATATACAGTCAAATCACTTTACAGTATATTCTGTGAAGCGCTTTGAGACATTGATAAGATGTGAAAAGTGCTATATCAAATGCAAGGATTATTATTATAATGTTTTTGGAATGTCTCAAGTGATTCATAGGATTAAGTGTATTTGTGGGAAAATTCAGCAGTCGACTTGCACAATATCCCATAAATAGCTATGAAGTCCTCCATATGACAATTTTTATCTCGGGGATTGTTGGCTACAATCTAGAGAACAAACTGAAGGTGTGGAAGGGGAATATCTGAAAGATGACATCTCAGACAATATAGCGCAGCAGTGGAATGTCAGTGTAGATTATGAGTTGTGACCTAGTGTTTAGAATTCACAACTTTCAATGGCGAGAATGCTACCAATTGAGGAGGCTGACAGGCGATTCATGCTGAGATAAAGTACTCTGCTTATGTGCCAGATGTTGTAGAATGACTACTCACCAATCGAGCACGTGGATTCCTGTTAAAGTACAGTTCTTTATATTCATCCATCCAAACCATTACAGCACGAACACGATTAGCTGGGGCTTTGCTCCTGGAATAAGGAGCTTGTTTGGGAAAGACATGGCCTACATGAGAACATGGAAGTACCTCCAAGGTCCCCCCACACTGCCAAATCTGAAAGAAAGTGTCAAACAGTCTACAATCAATCAATCAATCAATACTTACATCTAGAAGTTTGACACAGCAAGCTCATTTGCTGTGTGGAGGGAGTGAGCAGAACAGTGTGTCTGGAGAAGATCACAGAGGTAGGGAAGTACAAGAACATAAAGAGATTTATGGATAAGGATCTTAAAGTTGATCTACTGGGAGAGAGGAAGACTGTGCCATCTAGCAAGGCGGTGGAGCTAATGGACATATATGGGTAAAGACACAGGCATCAAATGTTTGGAATGAGATTGAGGTTTGTAGATAACGGAGCTGGGGAGACCAGCAAAAAGGTTCAACCTATGAGTTACTAAATCATTCAGGATGGCATTGAACTACTGGAATACGTGATAAAAAACAAAAACAACTTTCATTTAAACATGCCCTTCATATGGTGTAACATTTCTTAGTTCCTCATGGGGATGGAGTTGAACATCAAGCAAGGGGAGGGGTAGGACAGAGGGTGGTGGCCCTGAGCAGATACAAAGAGGTTAAATTTGAGGGGTGTCAAAGAAAGAAAAGGAGGGGGCAAGACAGAGAGGTAGAGGGATGGAGTTCCGAGATTAGGGCTCAGCACCGACACTGTCACAGAATGCGGTGGGGGTGAACAACAAACCTGAATTAACTGAGTGGAGAAGGGTAGGAGGAGATCAGACAGGTAAGTGGGTTCACAGGTAGGAAACGTTAGTAAGTGTATAAACTGATTTCTGGAATCGTCCATGGAATACTTATGTATCAACAACAATAGCTTGCATTTATATAGTACCCCTCATGCAGGGTAGCGTCCCAAAACGCTTTATTGCTATATCAGTATACACCCTCAATAAACCAAGCAATTTAAAATGCTCTGTGTACTGGAATTTGGAGATCGCAAGGAGTTTCTTGAACTAGATAGATTCACAGACTCCCAACCAATATCATTATCATATTGAATAATCATTAATTAAATTTACTTTCTAATTCTAACCTGTATTGACCATTTTCCAGATGTTTTTGAAACGTAAAGGTAACAACACCTTAACGTTGATAATTTTGCAATGAAATGAAATCCTCAATGAAAATTAGTTCAATAAAAAAAATGGTACTGAAGTCAGAATGGTTGACTCATTGAATCAGCAAATCCAATTACTCTGACTTTACTTTTTTTTGTTGGAAGTCACAAGATGAGATGTTTCAATTACACGTTTGATAAGACATTTGTCTGTAGCAGCAATTTTTTTTAACAATTGTTATTACTCTTAGTAAACGCAAGTCTCCAAACTTAATATTGTTATGAGCTGGTAATTAAAAAGAACATTTTAAAACAAGACTTCTCCTCCTGATCTAATCTAAAAGTTACGTAGTTGAAGTACAAGTGATAATCAGTTTAGACAAACAGTTGAACTGTGGGGTCATACCTGGAAATGAAATGTTTTTTTTAAAAAAACTACACAATTCTCATCCAGCGAATCAATTTAAAGCCACCCAACCCCTTAATATCTCCACACAACTTTAAAGATTACCCTAAAATACATAATCTATGCTTCCTGCCTCTCAAGAGTGAGATGAATACAGGTAGACCTCGCTTAACGTTGATTCGTTCAACGTTTTTTTCATTATTATGTCGCTGATACATAGGGGAACATATATTCATTTAACATTGCAACGTTCTCTGTAACATCGTTTGTGCGGGTGGAAGTGAACTACTTTGGGTAGCGTAGGCATACATTGACGCTGAATGTCCGGTATTCTCACATTTTTCGCGAACACAACTGCGACGTTAAGCGAGGACTAAGTGTACTTACCCTGAAGGAGAATTCTAGGTTCTCACCTCCCCACACCTCCATTCCAGTGTCATATGTGCCCAGATATTCAAAGTACTTTCTGCTGACAGCAAACAAGCCTCCAGCCATGGTGGGTGACCTGTTGAGACATATTGCATCAGCTTCATGCTCAGTATATATGTCAGCCTGGTTCACTTGATAGAATCTTATCTTGGAGTCTGAACATTGTGGGTTCATACCACATATTGGGCCTTGGATTTAATACAGTCTATTTATACCATCTACGATGACACTATTAAGCAGTTTTGGTGGGGGTGCTGTGTGAATTTGAGGTGCTGTCCTTTGGAAGAGATTTGAAACTGAGGCCCCATCTACCTATTTAGGTGGTGGACAATAAAAATCCCTTGGCATTATTCAAAAAGAGAAGGGAGTTTTTCCCAGTATTCTAGCCAACCGCTCCCCCAACAAATTGGTCAATAATTTCACAGCTGTTTAAGTGCAATTTGGCTGCAGCATTTGCCCACAATATACACAGTCAATCCACTATCCTTTGAAGCGTTTGGGATGCCCCCATCCTTGGTGTGAAAAGCATTATACGAAGGAATATTATTAAAACAACAACTTGCACTTATATAGTGCCCTCCATGCCATATGGCATCTCAGGGCGCTTCACAATAGAGGAGCCCAAGGCCGAGCCAGGGGGAGGGGGAAGGTGACCGTATGTACAGTCGAACAGAAACATCTGCAGGCGCGACCTGAAAATGGAAAAGGAGGGGATGAGGTGAAGGGATTGAGGGAGGAAGCTTCAGAGTTTCAGGGCATAGTGGCTAAAAGCACGGCCACCGATGGTGGAGCGGAGGATTCGGGGGTCAAGGAGGAGGCCAGACCCAGTAGAGAGAAGGTAGCGGGTACTGCTGTGAGGAAAGAGGAGGTTAGAGAGGTAGGGGGGTGGAGGGATTTAAAAACAAGAGTGAGGATCTTGGGGTTACAAGTGGTTCTGCTCTGTTACAGTGGCCCAGTGAAGTTCGGTGAGGACTGGGGTAATCGGGGAGCCATCAATGTTCTGACATTATGTCTGTCCGACATTGAGTCATGGACGAGGTACAACTTCCTCCAATTGAACGTGAGCAAGACCGAGGCCCTCCTGATTGGCTCAAGCCAGCGCCTCCGCACATCGGGCGCTGCCAGCCTCAACATCCAAGGCTGTACTCTCCACCTCACAAAGCCAGTCAGGAACCTCGGCATCACGTTCGACCGTAAACTCTCCTTCCACCCCCACATCCGTGCCTTGACCGGCACCGCTTATTTCCACCTACGCAACATTGCCAGGCTCCGCAATTACCTCACCCCCCACGCTGCCGAAACACTGTGCATGCGTACATCACCTCATGGCTGGACTACGGAAACTCTCTCCTCGTCGGCCTCCCCAGCTCCTCCATTCACAGGCTGCAGATCATCCAAAACTCTGCAGCCCGTGTACTATCCCGCACCCGCCTCCGCGACCACATAACCCCCACCCTCGCCCGTCTCCACTGGCTCCCCATCCTCCAGAGGATCGAGTTCAAGATCCTCGTCCTCACCTTCAAGGCCTTACACGGCCTTGCCCCGCCCTACTTAACCAATTTACTTTCACCCTATAAGCCCACCCGGACCCTCCGTTCAGCAGGTCTTGGCCTGCTCCAAGCCCCCCGCCCGAACTGCCCCATCATCGGAGGCCGGGCCTCCAGTTTCTCCGCTCCCACCCTGTGGAATTCCATCCCCCAATCCCTCCATCTCGTTTCTTCCCTTTCCTCTTTCAAGGCCGGTTTGAAGACTTTCCTCTTCGACCGTGCCTTTTGTTCCACCCCGAATTTTTCGACCTCCCCTACGTGTTTCATCCCTTCCCAAACACTCCCCTCCCAGCTCGGGTCACACGCCTCCTGTGCAGCGCCTTGGGACGTCCTCCCGACGTTAAAGGCACTTTATAAGTTTAAGTTGTTGTTGTTGTTGTTGTTCAGTGAGAATGTGGGCAGCGGAGGTCTGTATGAGCTGGATTTTATGAATGATGGTGGAGGGGAAACCAGCGAGGAGGGTGTTGGAATAGTCCAGCCGAAATGTGATAAATATATGGACCAGGATTTCAGCAGCTTTTGGGGTGAGATATTGGCAGAGACGGGCAATGTGACAGAGATGGAAGTAGGTGGTGCCTTCTTTTACAACAACAACAAAATTGCACTTATATGGTGCCTTCACGTCGGGAGGACGTCCCAAAGCGCTGAACAATCAGGTCGGCACCTGAGCGGTGGGGAGGGTCGGGGTAGGTGGAAGGAGAGGGGGAAGAGTTAGTGGGTTGAGCCAAAGGCGCAGTCGAAGAGGAAGGTCTTGAGACCAGCCTTGAAGGAGGAAAGGGAGGTGGCGAGGTGGAGGGGCTGCGGGATGGAGTTCCACAGTGTGGGAGCAGAGAGGCTGAAATCCCGGCCACCGATAGTTGGGCGGTTAGGGTGGTGACTAAGAGCAGGCCCGAGTCTGCAGAACGGAGAGGACGGTGGCTGATAGGGAGACAGTAGGTCAGAGAGATAGGTGGGGGCAAGGCCGTGAATGGCCTTGAAAGTGAGAACAAGGATCTTGAATTGGATCCTCTAGGGATGGGGAGCCAGTGGGGACGGGCGAGGGTGGGAGTGATGTGGTCGCGAAGCCTGCTGCGGGGGAATATGCGAGCTGCAGAGTTCTGAATGATCTACAGCCTGTGAAGGGAGGAGCTGGGAAGGCCGACAAGGAGTCGAGTAGTCGAGCCAGGAAGTGATAAAGGCGTGGATGAGAGTTTCAGCGGCGTGGGTGGGGGGTGAGGTAGTCTGTCAATATTGCGGAGGTTAATAATATTTGTTTTCAATTCATTTGGATCTTCATTACAGAAGCAAGATTCAAGAACTGTCCATATAATAATAAATGTAAATTTCATCAATACTTACATTTAAAGAAGCTCTAATCTAGTGATTCTTTCGTCTGACTGGTCCCAAATGGCTAATTTGTTTGTTTGTTTTTGTGCTTTATGAGAAAATACTTGAACCAGCATCTCCTATTCCTTCAATATCAATCTCATTAGCTGGATTCTATTTACCTACCAAGGATCTTCACTCACAAATATGCTTTAATGTAATATAAAAGTTATACTGACTAGACGTACAATTATGTAACATTAAATTATTGTCCTGATGATAAATAAACACTGAATTTGTATTATTCACAGTAGTTGTGAAATAATTACCAGAACCAGCAATGAAATTGACAGTTGGAAAAATTTATTTAGGACTAATTATGCAAGATTTTTTTTCCATTTAATTCAGTAAAAATCAATGTTTTTCATTAAAAAAAATCTGAAAAGGAACAAAGAAATAAATGATCTATTTTATATAATTCTGTAGACATTGAAACATTTTCACAAGTTGTTTGCAATGTGACTTTGAGGTCCCAAATCCCTCATGACACAGTATTGTCTTTAAATTGAAACCAGTGCAAATTTTAGAAAATGATTAAAGTCAATATTCTGCTTTTAAAAACATGTGAATGAATTTATTGGAAATGGTTACATGCCACACATCTGCTAAAGTGCCTAAGAGCTGCCAATGGCAAGAGAGATTGAGGGGATGCTAAGCATCATAGCAACTGGAATGGATGTAGCAGATGTGGAATTGGGCTGCGGGATTGATTGTAAATTGTAACCTTCTCCTAAGTGAGCCATCATCTCTGGCAGCCCTCCAGAACTGACACTCATCTGTGCTACACCCTGTGAGAAGGATATCTTCTCTCAACAGTATTTTTACAGCAGGCTCACACTCTCATTCCATAACAGTATTGGCTTCCTGACAGATATCCAATACCTGTAATTCACATGTTTGGGAAATTACATTATACCTGGGTATGTCGGTTTCTTTTCCCCCTTTCTCCCCCGGCCCCATTTCCGTGACTGTTTGTGGGACACTGCTGTGCGCAATTTGGCTGCCGTGTTTCGCCCACAAGTATACAGTTGGCTTTCCTGCTCTCCTTACCCCTGCCCCGACCCCTCCCCTTGACATCTTTCCCCCCCCCATTTCCCTTAATCCCACTTCCATTTCTGTTTGTGGGACACTGCTGTGCGCAATTTGGCTGCCGTGTTTCGCCTACAAATATACAGTCAATTTTCCCACTCTTCTTCGTCCTTCCCCGACCCCTCCTCTCCCGCTCCTGTCCCTACCTAACTGTACCGCACCTTGGAACGTCCTCTCAACGTGAAAGGCGCTATATAAATGTAAGTTTGGATTTGATTAATTGGCAAAAAAATCTATATTTTTGCCAAAGATCTCCAAATTGAAGAAGATAAATTGCCATCATCATTGTTATTTGACGTTTTTTCAATCATGTTTTGATCTACAAAATAGCAGACCTCTAGGTCACAAGTTTGGCACAGGAGGTGAAGTTAGCAGAGCTAACATCTACGGAGACTTTACAATCCGAAAGTTGGCAAACTTTGCAGTTGAAAAATTTGCTGAAACTGCAAGAAATCTGAACAAATAGACATAAAATAAATGTTGATGTAATGTGCCTGAATATTAACAAAAAAATCAGTGCAGACCAGCTGCACTACACTATGGTGACATGATTATAACAACAAATTACATTTGTAAAGCACCTTTCACTTTGGGAGGACTTCCCAAGTCGCTGGATGGTCAGGATTTAGACCCAAGATGGGATCAGCATCAGGAGGGGTTGAGGGCAACAAAATTACATTTGTATAGTGCCTTTCACGTCAAGCAAGACGCTGGAGGAAAGGGGTAAGGGGGTGACCAAAAGCATAGTTGGGGAGGTGAGTCTTGAGACCGGCCTTGAAGGAGGCAGGCGATTGCCAAAAAACTCCCGAACGGATCACTTTTTGTTTGTGTGTGTTTGTTTATAGGCTGAGTATTATTCATTATTCATGATGAAATCTGATCTCAGCTGTAAATAGTGTGTAGGAATGCTGATGCCAGCTTTGAGTCTCATTACTTTTAGATTGCACCATGCCACCAGACTTTGCAATTACTGAACTGAACAATGTTAACAGCAGTGCACAATGACCAGAAAGAATATTTCTTAATAGAATCAATAATGACTTCAGCAATTGACAGTGCACTCAGCAGGTGGAAATTGAGATCAATTATCCTGGCCACACATTCATAACTTTTAACCCATATTCACAAGGAGGGTAAGTGGACTTTTGTTGGGATAGCAAATAAACTTATTTTGCTATGAATTTATCTAAACTGTGGTTGCCTCGAACAAGTGTTAAAAGCTGTTTTTACTCAAATTTAACACCTTGTGTAAACTTGATTTTTCAGTTCTGCTTTTGACCTTAGCAAATCACTAACAAACCATTTTGAAGTATTTAATGTAATGTAAGTAGATTGTGTGGCTTAATCTGTGCAAAACAGAGGCATACATGCAAATTATTAATTGTCTGACATATCCCAGTACAGTGCTTGTCAGTCCTGTGAGTATAATTTGTACTCAAAGGACCCTCTTCTGTTGCATAGGGATTGAAGGCGTGTGATATAAGGATAAAAATGTAAAATTCAAATGCATACAACAAGTGCAGAAAACAATTTTATGCATAACAAGAGAAACATGGGTGGGAGGGAGTTACATCTCTGAGCTCACATACTGAAGTACAAATAAACTGCTCAAGCTCTATCTACACTCACGAATTGCTCAATTGTATGACTGCCGTGTAGCCTTTTTCAACCCATTACTAAATACTAGGTGGCCAAAATGTTGTGATACCATTATCACATACCAGACTATCGAGCGCAGATGGCAGAAATCCTGCCCCACAATTCACCAGCATCTGTGGCTCGAGCATCTCTACAGCTATCGCATTTCACGGCCTAAACTGACATGTACTCCCCTTTATCAAGTCCCATCTGAACGTCCTTTTCAACCATGCGTACAGTCAAACCACCCCCCATGGCTCGGAGTCAGACTTCATCACTGTTAAGCACTCTTAAGACCCTGCTTGAAGGGCACTATGTAAGTGCAAGTTGTTCATAGAATCATAGAATAATACAGCAGAGATGGAGGCCATTTGGCCCATAGTGTCTGTGATGGCTATTTGAAAAGAGCAGTCCAAATCAATCACACTTTCTTGCTCTCTCCTCATAGCCCTGCAAACAAACCTGTTTTCCCCAAATAACTATCTTCTTCTCTCTTAAAAGTTGTTATTGAATCGGCTTCTATTATCCTTTCGGCAATGCATTCCAGATCTGAACAACTCGCTATGTGAAAAAAAATTCTCCTTACTTCCCCTCTGTTTCTTTTACAACTATTTAAAATCGTATAAATCAACAAGTGCAAGTTGTTGTTGTATAATGTCTAACAAGTCTTAAATAATTTTTTTTAGATAATAGGGCAGTTATCACTACTTTTTGATCTTCCTGTAAAGACACTGCAATTTTATCTCTGTCAGTGTTAAAGTACGGCTTGTTTAGTTCTAACTTTAAAAATGTTTCACTACATTTGTATCAAATATTCTGATTAAAAATAATGATGATGGCATCACAAAATAGAAAGTAGACATCCGGACCACATCTCTATTAACTGTACAATCTGACAAAATAGCAACCTTAGCACTTCTTGGGATGAAGTGCAGCATTATTGCTATAGACCATGTAGAGGTACTATTGCTTGATTAGTCTACAATCAAGATTAGTTACAAATTACAGTCCAAGTTTCTAATGTTCTCCTTGAGAATTCTGCGCACTCATTTTAATTTGGTCAGCTGGATGTCAGAAACATTCAGGAAGCCATCACCATGCCAACAATAATAAAAACAAAATTACATTTTTCGAGCGCCTTTCATGTCGGGGGGATGAAATCCCTTTCCACTTTATAATGAAGCACGATTGTCACTCCCAATATTACTTCCCGTTTGCTGCATAAAATAGGAAATGCTGAGAGTGGCAAACAAATGATACACAAATCAGCCATTGTGATATAAGGAAGCAGCCTAGACTCCAGAAACAGTGGCGAGATGAACAATAACAACAAACAACAACAAAATTACATCTATAGAGCGTATTTCACATCGGGAGGACGTGCCAAGGCGATGACAAGGATGATCCTCCGTGTTAGAGGAATGAGTTATAAGCAATACTCAAACAAGCTGGGGCTCCTCGGTCTTGAGAGAAGATGATTTAGTAGGGACCTCATAGAAGTGTATAAAATTAAATAAGATTCTAAAGTAAACACAGAATAATACTTCAGGATGCACCAAAACAATCGAGCAAGAAGCCATAGTAACAAAGGACAATTTCAGTGCACATATAAGGAAGTTTTTCTTTACCCAGAGGATAATTAACAACTGGAACAGGTTGCCAGGAAAGGTGGCCACGAGACTCATTTAATAAACAGTTTGATGCCGTGGTAGGAGGACAGCAGGGTGGGTGTTCGGAAGGATGAGATCAGGTGGCTCAAACGACCTTCTTTGTTGAAACCAATGGTGTGACTGTAGCATAAAGAGTCGCTTACTGAGTGGGAAGCCAGTGGCCCAGCAATGCGCATAGTAATAATAATAATAATAATCCTTGCATTTGATATAGTGCTTTTCACACGTCTTCTAGATGTCTAAAAGCGCTTCACAGAATATACTGTAAAGTGAATTGACTGTATACTTGTGGGCGAAAAGCGGCAGCCAATTGCGCACAGCAGTGTCCCACAAACAGTCGAGGATTGAAATGACCAATTTTATTATTGTGGGTATTTTTATTAGGCATGTGGATTAAGAAAACTTGCCCAAGGTTTCACCCTGGCCTGCCTGGATTCGAACACAGGTCTCACACATAAGGTGAGTGCTCTAACCACCAAGCTACAGTACTCCACAGCAAACAGTGAATGGTCCATATTATTTATTCTTGGATTACTGTGGTACATCATTCCTTACAGAGAAGGATGAAGGTAGATCAAGTTATTCCCTATAAGAAGTCTAAGAAGAACTCACCAGTGGACTTATATTTAGCTCTGTAAATAAATGATTAATGTCTCACCTAATGGCATCAATTGGAGATCGCCTACGCTTTCGCTCATGCTCGGGGACCTTGTGCCAGGTAAACACCAGATTCCAGTCAAAGCCGCCAATCTGAGGCTCTCCAGCATTTCCCAGGTACTCAAAGGTATTCCAATCAATGACGTCAATCACAGGGCACACCACAGCACTTTCCTCCTCATTGATCCTGCCAGAAGTAAGATTCAAATCAAGTACCAGCATAAGTGAGCTGCAATCTACAATTTACAATTGATGACAAAGACTTGATATGCTGAAAATGTTACAATCAGGTTTCATTATAATGCAGTGGTTTGATTCCACAAAATCAGACCATTTAATATAGTTCAGCGGTTGCTGGGACCACATGACCCAGGGATACCACAGGAAGATTCCAAGATACAGTACTATTCAAAAAGAGAAGGCAGCGTCGCCCAGTATCAGGGCACAGATAGACTTGTCATTCACGTAATAGCTATATGAGAAATTTGCTATGTACAAATTGGTCAAAGCATTTGTAAAAAATGGAGAGTCATTGGATTTCACAATTGTGCCTACATGGGCGGAAATGGTAAATCATTTGAATTTAGGTCCCCAGGCGTCATACTCGGCCTGCACACTGCTCTGGTCAAACTGCACTTGAAGCACTGCTCACAGAGCTGCCCATGATCTAGAGACAGTGGAGAGGAGAGCAACGTGGATGTGTTAGAGGAATGAGCGATGGGCAACAATTAGACAACTTAGAGCTCTTCAGTCTTGAGATATGACTCAGAGGGGACCAGAAGCAGTGTATAAAATTTTAAACAGGTTTGAAAAAGTAAACCCAGACAAACACTGCAAGTTGCACCAATACAGTAGACCAAGAGGACATAGATTTAGAGTTGCAAAGTGCAACAGACATTCATTTTACTTCAAAAGAAAATGCTATTTAGAGTAATTTCCTCAGTAATTAAACTAATAAGTTAAATGCAGCAACAAAGAGACAACAGCAGTGTTACTAAGATTATCAAATTTTACCCAACCTGCAAGTTTTTACAAACAAACATTCATTTGTTGTCCTTTATTGCTATGAAGGTCAGATATAATAAGTAAATGCTCAAAATGGAGGGCATCGAAATGCAATCCGTGATTATCAGTATTACTATTTTTTGGTCAACGGAAGTCTGCAAAAACACCTATTAAATACAATTTGATTTAAGTACAGTGTACATAACATCCAATATTTGAATATTGCTCCATTATTCTGGTCTGTAACCACTTTCATATTTCTCATTTCTAACTTCCAACTATGTTCATTATTTCTATTTTTACCAACTAACATTCCACCCCCCACAGCTACTAAGTTCCAAACACCAGTCTACAGCTCTTGCACGATCATCCTCTATCTGTCTTCCTTACTCCCCGTGTGCTTAAATCAAGCACTGCAACAGAATCTTTCCAGGACCCTCAAATCATTTCTTCCTCCTAAATTTCTAAACTTGATGTTACCAAATGATACACAACTTCTTGATTTATTTCTCTTTACTATTCTAGGTGCATCTTGCAGTGTTTGTCTGGGTTTACTTATTCAACTCAACTTTGAAGCCCTCCAATCAGGTTTCCGCCCAATTCATAGCACAGAAACTGCCCTGGTTAAGGTTACAAATGACATCCTAACCGCCTGTGACCAGGGCTCCCTCTGCCTCCTCGTCCTCCTTGACCTGTCTGCTGCGTTCGACACAGTCGATCACACCATCCTCCTCCAACGTCTTTCCTCCCACCTCAACCTTCAAGGCACAGTCCTTGACTGGTTCCATTCCTATCTGACCCACCGTTTACACTTTGTTTCTTCCAACGGTTTTTCTTCAAACCCCCGCACAGTTTCTCACGGCGTCCCTCAGGGCTCTGTTTTAGGCCCCCTCCTTTTCACCCTTTACACGCTCCCTCTGGGCGATGTCATCCGCAAACATGGGGTAAATTTCCACATGTATGCGGACGACACCCAGTTGTACCTTTCTGCCTCATCCCTCAACCCCCAGACCATCGATGTTCTGACAGCATGTCTGTCCGACATCGAGTCCTGGACGAGGGACAACTTCTTGCAATTGAACGTGAGTAAGACCGAGGCCCTCCTGATTGGCTCAAGCCAGCGCCTCGGCACATCGGGCGCTGCCAGCCTCAACATCCAAGGCTGTACTCTCCACCTCACAAAGCCAATCAGGAACCTCGGCATCATGTTCGATCAAAAACTTTCCTTCCTCCCCCACATCCGTGCCTTGACCGACACCGCTTATTTCCACCTGCGCAACATTGCCAGGCTCCGCAACTATCGTACCCCTCGCGCTGTCGAAACACTCGTGCACGCATACATCACCTCGAGGCTGGACTATGGAAACTCTCTCCTCAGTTCCTCCATTCACAGGCTGCAGGTCATCCAAAACTCTGCAGCCCGTGTATTATCCCGCACCCGCCTCCGCGACCATATAACCCCCACCCTCGCCCGTCTCCATTGGCTCCCCATCCTCCAGAGGATCGAGTTCAAGATCCTCGTCCTCACCTTCAAGGCCTTACATGGCCTTGCCCTGCCCTATTTAACCAATCTACTTTCCCCCTACAAGCCCAGCCGGACCCTCCGTTCAACAGGACTTGGCCTGCTCCAAGCCCCCCGCCCGAACCGCCCCACCATCGGAGGCCGGGCCTTCAGTTTCTCCGCTCCCACCCTATGGAATGCCATCCCTCAATCCCTCCGTCTCGTTTCTTCTCTTTCCTCTTTCAAGGCCGGTTTGAAGACTTTCCTCTTCGACCGTGCCTTTTGTTCCACCCCGAACTCTTCGACCTCCCCTTCGTGTTTCACCCCTTCCCAAACACTCCCCTCTCAGCTCGGGTCACACGCCTCCTGTGCAGCGCCTTGGGATGTCCTCCCGACGTGAAAGGCGCTCTATAAATGTAATTTGTTGTTGTTGTTGTTGTAGTGCTTCCTCCTACATCCACTCTAAATTGTGCCTGAATCTCAATGTGCTGTAACTCAGTGGTTAGATCACTCGCCTCACAAGTGACAGACCTGGGTTTGATTCCCAGCAGGTCGAAACCTTGGGCAAATTTCCTTACTCCACCTACCTGATAATAATCCCTCAGCAAAGAAAAACAATAATAAATTGGTCACTTCAATCCACGACTGTATATGAGACACTGCTGTGCGCAATTGTCTGCCGCGTTTCGCCCACAAATGTACAATCAATTCACTTTACCACATATTCTGTGAAACGCTTTGAGACATCTGGAAGACATGAAAAGTGCTATAACAAAAACACAGATTATAATCTCCATAATAGTCAATCTATTACAGCTTTGTCTATGTTTGGACTATAATATACCGAATTCTTGCACTGTGTGACTTGTTGATTTGGGGTGGAGGGAGAATACTTGATCAAAATTGGAATAGAAAATATTAATGACCCAAATATATACAGTCAATTAACTTTACGGTATCTGTGAAGCACAATGAGACGCCTTGAAGATGTGAAAAGCTCTATATCAAATGCAAGGATTATTATTATTAAATGTAAGAGTTTGACCCTACCTTTCCAATAGTGGCTCCAGCCAGCCTATATGGCATTCACAGTGACAATCCAAAAATGTCAAGACATCGCCTGTTGCTATAGACGCACCCAGCAATCGTGCACGAACCAAACCTTCCCTCTTTCCTGCACGAATCAGACGTACTTTACGAAGAGAAGCAATGTAGTCTTCTAAAGATTTTTTTAGATGTTCTGTTGCAGCAAAGAAAGGAACAAAATAGAATTAAAGATTTCAGAAATAAAAATAGAATGTGGTCTGAAGGTGCAAGTACACCTATATAAAACATTTAATGCATTTTACCATTTAATGCTTCCTCTTACATCTACTCTCAATTAAGCTCCATCATCCACGATATTAAACCTGTTACAGCCTGGTCTTTGTTTTGATTGTAATGCATTGAACTTTTCAGATAGTGCCTTGTGATATGGAAAATAAATCAGGTCACAGCCTTTTATGATTACAGGCAATTAAGCTATGTGTAAAGGGAGCTAACCAGGGCTGGACTACAATCAGCCTTGATTGGTTTGTAATAATTGGATACCAACCCTAAGGGATAATTAAGCACCAATATAACGCTGTGTGTTTGGGAATCAGAGGAGTGTCTGGAGAACAAGGATGCAGAGATTCAATCATTTTTAAAAAAGTATTAAACCTATTGAGCAAGTTTGGGGTGAGGGTGATTCATGCCCCCCTACATGCCTGCAATACTGTTTTGCACAGTTCTGTGAATGTGCATAATTTTTCTACAATGTGCCCGAATGCTCTTTCTTCATGTGCGAATCCAGCTAATGTTGGCAGTCTATTCAACAGGAGCAAGCATTCCAGGTGATTGTGATCTTCACTTTACTGTTTTTGCTACTCTATCAACATAAAAATGCAACCTATTTCTTACCACAGTAATAAAGCAAGAATGTGAAACAGAAGTGGCTTTGAAGTGCTTTGCAGCACCCTGGGAGACTCCCAAGTGGAGAATCAAAGGATCAATGATCAGTGCTCCATTCACGCACCACACAGCTATGTGAAGATGAATGATGGCAAAATTAAGCAAAAGCTTGTGTGAAAACCAGTGACTTTTCAAGATAAAGACACCAAAACCATATTTTCAAGATTATTTCAAATGACACAAACCCAACCTCTCTAAGGCTATTCAATTTTAAAAGTCTGTTTAAAAAAAGAAGCTTCAAGTAACTTGATAGTTCATCAATAAATAGTGGCTATATATTTGAAACAGCTCTTATAAAAACACGAAGAATCTTTGCATTTGATATAACTCATCACATTATTGAGATGTCTCAAAGAGTTTCACAGGAGCTGTAAAGTGAATTAATTGACTGTATGTTTGTGGGTGAAAGGTGGCAGCCAATTACATACAATAGTGGTGAATTGAGTGACCAAATTATTATTTTTTAAAAACATTTGAAGGGATTGATTATGTTCGATCACCCACAGAGAAAAGGCAAATAATGATCCAATCTGACACTGATAACAAGAAAACAAGACCTACAGATAGATTGGTGCATGCCAACAGCTGAGGTGCTCATTGGTGCCGTCATCCTCAAAATGAGAACTAGGAGCAAGTTAAAATCTAATTCCCAGTTATCCCTTCATTTGGTCACTCAATCCAAGATTGTTTATGAAACGCTGCTATACGCAATTGGCTGCCGTGTTCGCCCACCAAACACACAATATACTGTAAAGTGGCAGCTCGACTACGACAACTTCCTCCTTGTCGGCCTCCCCAACTCTACCCTCCACAAGCTGCATATTATCCCAAACTCTGTTGCTCGTGTCCTCTCCCGCACCAGGCTCTGTGACCCCATCACCCCCACCCTCGCACGGCTCCACTTGCTCTTTATTACTCAGAGGATCGAATTCAAGATCCTTGTCCTCACTTTCAAGGCCCTCCACGGGCTTGCCACCTCCTACCTCTCTGACCTGCTGATCCCCTATCAACCTATCTGCTCCCTCCATTTGGCAGGCATCAGCCTGCTCCATGTCTCCCATCCAGCCCGCCCTACAATCGACAGCCGGGCTTTCAGCCTCTCTGCCCCTATGCTTTAGAACTCCATACCACAATCCCTTTGCCTTGCTCCCTCCCTTGCCTCCTTCAAGACCGGTCTAAAGACCCTACTCTTCGACTGTGCCTTCAGTCGCCCTCCTACCTCTCTGCCTTCCCAGGTAGCAAGCCCATATGGACCCTATATGGGACAAATTGGGTTGATCCATGCCCATATGGGCCCCACATGGGCTTGCTACCTGGCTGGGTTCCCTTATCCCAAGCCTGCTCACTCCCACCCACTTTCTCAGGTCCTAATCCCTGACTGTTCAGCATCTTCCAGACGTAAACCGTGCTATACAAATGTCATTTTATTGGTGTTGTCCTGTAACGTAGTGATTAGAGCACTTGCCTCAGAAGCAAGAGGACCCCCGTTCAATTCCCGGGCGGTTCAGGGAAAACCTTAGGTAAGTTTGCTTCCACGCACAAATCTATTTACCTTGCAGAAAGTAGGAACCCACTTGTTAGTTCATTGGCAGATCACTTTTCTGGGGGGAATAATGCCTTCAAAATAATAATAGTGGTCACTCAATCCACAACAAATACAAGGATTATTATTTTTTTCCAAGAATGAATCAGTTGAAGTGGCAGCATTCAAATTTCAAATCCAAAATGTTATTGATGAAAAGCATCTTTCTTACCAACGAAAATAACCACATTTAGCGTCCAGTATGAACTATTTTTCATCCAGATGTGCCCAGATCTATTATCTTGCATAGCCACATGCTGCAATATGTAAAGCTATGTAAAATGTCATAATGCTGTACCTGTCACTACACTGGCCCTGTTTCCCGCCATTTTAAAGATGGTCAGGGCGGGCGGAGAGGACAAGGAGCGGTTGCTGGATGATTGTTGACTGTTATTGTTATTGCTTTTTCTGTTTATTGTTGTTGATTTTGTTGTTTATTGCTGTTGTTTGATTCCCCCCCCTTGCCCCCTAACCTTTCCCCCCCTTTTCTTCTTCTTCCCTCCCTCCCTCTCCCCACTTTCTCTCCCCCTTTTCCCCCTTCCCTCCTTCTTCCCTCTTAACCCCCTTTCTTCTCCTTCTTCCTCTCTGACCTTACCCCACCCCACCTTTCCCTCCCTCTCCCCCCCTTACCCTCTTTTCCCCCTTTCTCCCCTGGTACCATTTCCGCGACAGTATGTGGGACACCGCTGTGCGCAATTTGGCTGCCGAATTTCGCCCACAAATATACAGTCAATTTTCCTACTCTCCATCCTACCCCAACCCCTCCCCCCCTGCTCTTGTCCCTACCTAACTGTACAGCGCCTTGGGACGTCCTCACGACGTGAAAGGCGCTATATAAATGATTGGTTGGTTGATTGATTGGTTGATTGATTGACTGATTGATGTCATACGATTGTTAATATAACTCACAAAGTGTAAACTTCTTAACTTTACAGTAAGACCATGTACATAATGAACCAAAAGAGAAGCAAACTAATTGTAAACCTGTAAGATTATATTAAGTATATATTGTACCTAGCACTACACCAGTAATTCATTCACACAGACAATTTGGTTTCACTGATGTTAAAGCATTTTGATCAAAATCACAGCACAAAGTCAATTAATAGTCATTATGATCCAATGATGTAAGTGAACAAGTTTGTTTAATATGATCTATATTAAACAAACTTATCTATTTACGCTGGTAAACTGAGATGTAGAAGTTACATCCAACAGTCGTGGGGATGAAACTCAACAAGCTTGTCAATAAATGTATTGGCCACTTTTTAGGACTAAATCTATGAGTCTCACAAATTTGGTCGCTCAATCTACAACTGTTTGTGAGACATTACTGCGCTCAATTAGCTGCCGGGTTTCACCCACAAAACATATAGTTGATCCATTTTATATTATATTCTGTGAAGTGCTTTGAAACTGTGCAGCGTCTCAATGATGTATTAAGGCACTATATTAAGTACAAAGATTATTATTATCCTTGAACAACCATTATTTATTTTCCAGTAATTGCTGCACAGCATTCTTCATAAAACTTAAAGTCATATAAAGGCTCCAAGTCATAGATTTACAAAATACTAGAATTGTGCAATGGGACAGATTAAGCACATTACTTTCTTCTTTCGTTTATTCAAATCTTCAGATCACTACAATCTGGGTTCTGTGATCAAAGCCTTTTTGATCCATCAATTTGTTGTACAAACCAAATTTTGTAGAACAAACATAAAATATTGTTGGTAAGAACACACATAAAAAAGAAACAACCCAAATTACCGTTAGACCATAGGAACAGGAGTAAGCCATTCTGCCCCTCAAGCCTGTTCTGCCATTCTTTCAGATCATTGCTGATCTGTACGTCAATTCCAATTACCCGCCGTTGCCCCATCCATTCATACACTGACATAACAAATATCTATCCACCTCAGTCTTGAAAATGTGAAATATCCAGAATCCACAGCCTATTGGGGGAGAGAGTTCCAGATTTGCACTATCCTTTAGGTGAAAAACTGCCTCCTGATTTCACTCCTAAATGGTCTATCTCTAATTTTAAAATTATGCCCCTTGTTCTGGATTCCTCACCAGAGTATTAGTTTTGCTGTTTTCACCCTCTCACATCCCTTTATCATTTTTAAAAAAAACCTCAATTAGATCACACCTTAACCTTCTAAACTCAAGGGAATACAGACCAAGTTTAGACAACCTGTCCCGATAACGTTACCCTTTAAGCCTGGTATCATTCAGATAAATCTGCGATACACCTCTCCAGAGTGAGTAGATCCTTCCTGAAGTGCGGTGCCCCAAACTGAACACAGTGCTCCAGGTGGGGTCCGGCTAAGGATGCATCTGGTCAGTTTTATTGGTAGCAGTATCATTATGTAGCTTATCTAAATGCTTGAACTTACACCAACCTCATACCAATCAATTCCATTGGCTTCATTCTTTTTCCTTAGACTACATTTGAAATTACCAAATAAATAAAGGGAGGTAAAACATTATATTTATATAAGGATGATTCAATATCAGAAGACTGGTATGCAAGCAACAAAGTCTTATCCACCTCTTTAAATCCAAAGTCTTATCCACCTAAAGTCTTAGATGAGTTATTATAATAATAATAATCCTTGGATTTGATAGAGCGCTTTTCACGTCTTCTAGACGTCTCAAAGTGCTTTACAGAATATACTGTAAAGTGAATTGACTGTTTATTTGTGGACAAAATGCGGCAGCCAATCATGCACAGCAGTTTATACTGGTTAAATTTATAAATATATTATAATCTGTTAAAATTCACAATATCCTATCAAATATTTAATTACAAACAAAGCAAGTGACAAGTTGTACTGACCTCGATCACTGTAATCATCCACTATGATGATCTCCTTCAACAGAATATCAGGTGAAGTGTCGAGAACACTGTGAATTGTCCGTAGAAGTGTTGACCAGGCCTCATTATAAAATGCTATTACCACTGAAGTGGTTGGAAGGCTGTTGTAATCATATTTCTTCTCTTTGCATCTGGATATAATATAACATAAAATCTAGCATGTTATTACATCATTTCTTATAAGATTGCATTGTTTTCTATACAGTATTTAGCATTTTCACTGACATAGACAATTGTGCAATTCTGAAACATGATGGAAAATTTTGAAGCAATAGCATTCTTGATCTTGATTTAAACTGTTTCCATTGCTTTCTTTTCAATATACTTGCGATGGTGCTTTTGTTATTGTAAACAGATTATGTTATTGACTTTCAGACATTTCTTTAAAGAATTATGAGGTGAAATTTGTCTTCTCTTCAAACGCAGTATGAATTTAGTGAGCCAAACTCCTTATCAAATTCATTCAATGTGATAACTATCACAAATAATAATAATCCTTGCATTTGATATAGCACTTTTCACATCTTATTGACATCCCAAAGCGCTTCACAGAATATACTGTAAAGTGAATTAACTGTATACATTTGTGGGCGAATCGCAGTGGCCAACTGCGCACAGCAATGTCCCACAATCAGTCGTGGATTGAAATGACCAATTTTATTATTGTGTTTTTTGGGGGGAGGGATTATTATTAGGCTTGTGGAGTAAGGAAACTTGCCCAAGGTTTCGCCCTGACCTGCCTGGATTCAAACATAGGTCTCCCCAGCTTGCAAGACAAGCGCTCTAACCACTGAGCCACAGGAACTCCACAAGAGCTCCACAAACTCTGAGCTATTCATTAATCAGTAATTAAACCACACTCACACCAACTTCTGCGCAGTAAATATCTTTCACATTTAAAAAAAATTAGTGCCATATTTTATGTTTTCAAACATGAGACTGATTTTACATCCTCGAGTCAGTATCTGAGTCCTGCTTCACAGGATTGACTCAAGGATGATATGGAGCAAGGGCAGGTGTGTGTATAATGGCTTTTGGAAAGATATGATGGGCCAAATGGTCTCTTTCTGTACTGCACCACTGTATTTAATAATGCAAAACACCAGAAAAATAAAAGGATGGTGTGCATGATTTAATTTCTCTGCATGAAGTGATGAATATGTAGAATGGAATTTGCAAAGGGGTGATGAAAGCAAATTGCATTTACACATTCAGAAGCAACATGATAGTTATTTGGTAAAGGAGTTGACTGAAAGATATGCAAGACAGATGTGTTGTGTGAGATTTTTGCAAACATTAATCAATTTTGCCTCAATTTTCTTTTTTGACTTGTACAGTTGTATACTCTGCCTTTCAGTATCTGGGAAATATGCTAAACAAAATGTATGCATTCCATTACACCTTCAAATCCACAGATTAAGAGGGTTTTTAATCAAGGTACTTCTCAAGTACCTGGACTGATACCCAAAACACAAGGCATAAACTTCGAAGAACAATTACAAAGGTGAAATCTCATACTCAAAATTTTATATTGATGACATATACAATAAAGAACAGTTGAAGGCAATTAAGAGTGACAATATTTTTTTAATCAGAAGCCAAGAATGAATTGCATGTCATCATTTCCCATGTTGGGAGAATGCTCTGAGTTCATTATTTTTTTCACCAGCTTGCAGATTCACTTTAACTCAATACATCGCTATTGTTAGCTTTTAACAATAAATCAATCAAACCATTCAAAAGGGAACCTGAGAAGCAGGAAAGTGTTAATAGAAATGGGAGCAATTTAGGTAAAAAAAACACATAGGAGTGGCTCAGACATGATGGCCTCTTTTAGTCCTGCAAAATGATGATGATAATATAAAAATTACCATGTTTTAGCCATTTTGCTAAATGAAATCACATACGGAATCAGAGTATTTATCTCTGGATATAGAAGTAATATAAAAATGGCTAATTGTTCATTTTCCTTTGGTAAGATCTAACTAATGAAGTTTTTTCTCGTTTGGGTGATATGAAGATAACTTCTATCTACTACATATACACAGAATGAGTAAACTATAAATACCATTCTAGACTGTGGTATAAAATCAATAAAATCCACAGTGTACTCCAATATTGTGGCCACTGAAATGAAGGGGAATTGTATCTGTGAGACTGATTAAGAAGCTAGAATTTCTACTCTTAACTTACTTAACAACCTTTCCCATCAATCACTTAAGTGCGTTCACTGCATTACATAGATTTAACACCATTTACACACAAAGCAGGAACCAGCCACATATTTTGAACAGTTCTATGCTTAATTAAAACTTTGTCATCAACTTAATGTCATTAAGAAGTCTACTCAACACCTGATTATATATACTTAATTACATCAAAATACATGGTGGCAGTTGCTCTCTACATTTCCCATTTCTGAAAGGCTGAGTTAACAAATAACATTTATATTATACCTTTCGCATCTTCCTTACATGCATACCTTACATACTTTGACTAAAGATATTATGGTATGAATTTCACCAGTCAAGCTGTTGTTGGTAGGGTAGCGCTATCAATACAAATGGATAAAATGATAATAATACAACTAATAATAATCCTTGCATTTGATACAGCGCATTTGATACAGAGTGCCTTATGAACATTGCAGTTCCACTCAGTGTCCTGGTCAGCAATCTCCCAAATAAAAAAATGGTCACTCACTCCAAGGCTGTTTGTCTGAATTGTTGTGCGCAAATTCACCCACAAAACAGTCACTCCACCTTAAAATATATCCTGAGAAGCACTTTGCATTTGGAATAATGCCTTTCAACCTGACGCAGAAATGCACTATACCAAATCCAAGGAATTATTATTATTATGATTATTATAGTTACTCAACATTTCAAAACCCCAATCATTTTCCTTAATACATTACAAGTACAGTACAAAGCATTTAACACAAAGGGTATATTTTTAGAAAATTCCTGGCTATTAGGTAAAAACACTTTTAGAAATACTGAATATATTCCTGGCTATTAGGTAGACTGAACATGACTGAAGTGGACAATTATTAGAGTGAATAATTTCTGACTTGGACACTTAATTCACATCAACAGAGTACTACTGCCCTCTAATGGCATGGGTACTGGCTGCTTACATCCAACAGACAGTAAAGTCTGCAGGGTTAAAAACAAGCTACAATCTATAAAGATGATTGGCATTTTGGGGGCACCAACAACTGTCTTAAAATGAGTCTCTACTGCAATCAAAGGCACTGCATGTAACAAACAGAATATTTACAATAATAAGGAACCTGGTTGTTAGTCGATTGGCCACTTTCGGGGGGGGGGGGGTAATCATCCTGTAAAAAAAAATTGGTCACTCAATCCATGACTGATTGTGGGACACTTCTGTGCACAATTGGCTGCCACATATTGCCCACAAAATACAATCACTTCACTTTCTAATATAACATGTGGGCGAAACGCGGCAGCCATTTGCGCACACTAGTGCCCCACAAACAGTCGTGGATTGAGTGACCAAATTATTACTGTTTTTTTTGAGAGATTATTATTATTATTATTAGGTGTGTGAAACTTGCCCATGGTTTCACCCTGCTTGGAATTGAACTCAGGTTCCTCGCATGTAAGGCATGTAAGGACTGAGCCATAGGACTCCAAAATTGCTATTCTTGGAAATATTATCCCTGACTTCACATATAAATTGGTTGAGATATATCCAGAAAGGATGTTCTACCTCTTGAATTCTTGCTTATTTGCCTGTAATGGGTTTATATGCCTGTCAAAGAGCTTCTCTCATCAAAAGGCACTTATATGATTTGTTATTGTAGTTCTGATGGACACTGTGACAGTTAAGCACTATAACAAAGCAAGCTACCTTGGTTCATTGTCATATGCCTACATCCAATAACTGAATGCTGTTGAAGAGAATGGAATTGGTCTTTGCCACTACATGTAGTTTTGACATCCTGTTCAGAAAATATTGTACTGTATTTGGTGATCCACCATCTACACCTATAAAGAAATTCAAAACAATCGCAAACAAACTGCAATTTGATCTTGTCATATGGAATTCGTGTTGAAGGTTATGGGCTTGTCATATTGCCTACAGCTGCAAAGCTGCAACCAGATTGTTTGTGTGGGAGCCATATAAAGACTTAATACTGGCTTCATATCCCAGCACCCTTCATCTAAAAGATGTACCTGATGTCCTTTATGCAAGTCACGCACACTGTTTTGATTGGTACCAGATCAATGAAACAATAAATCACACAAGCATATGTGCTGAAGATTTGCACATTTGTGAGATAATAATACTAACCCTTCAATTTGGCATAGCACCTTCCACATCGGGCAGAATCTCAAAGTGCTTCACAGGATGGATGGATTAATGGATGGGCTACTGAAATCAAGAGCAAAAGTTCTAGTTCTGGTGCAGGGAGCTCTGGAGCCAACATTTTGGTGTCCAAGTCACCACACTATTGAATTAGTAAATTAGAGTTACTACCTCCTGTTTGGTGGAGTTCTGCTCAAGACTATCTTCATGAAGATCATCATTCTCGAGTATGTTGTATGTATCTGACAGTCACATACAATACTTGAAGGATGCCATTGTCGGAGGTGCTGCCTTTCAGATGAGGCATTAAATTATTTACCGTTTTTTCAGGTGGTCATTAATGATTCAATGACTCTATTTGATAAAAGGAAGGAGTATCTTGGTCAAGAATCTTTATTGCACATATGTTTGAGGTATCTCTGTTTGCCAATAAAATGTGATTACCACTTGACAGTATTTATGTAGAAATCATCTTGAGATATTTCAAACTGATAAGGCACTACATAAGTGTCATTGTTTGCTCCACTTGTATTCCAGCTCACCTGAGTAATTCTTCAAAGGTAGCTGGTTTGCTCTGAATCTGCGGTACATTCTTGGGCACGGTAGAAAATTGTGTTGCTAATGTACTAACAGCCTCTGAATAAAGACATTTATTCCTAACAATCTATTCCTTTATATTTCAATATGCAGTACTAAAATAGATCAGGCTTTAAAAGTAATAACACATTAAAATAAATACTCTACATAACCTTGATCAATAGTAATAGCAGTTGGCTAGCATAAGTATTCTACAACTAAGGTTTTAAGGTTTATTCGGGTCAAAGTCCACAGCTTGTTAACACAGAAATGAATAATGACAAGAACAGATGTTTTTCTGCAGTGCTAACTTTCAATCTTCCTGGAATCAATACAATATCCTTGTGTAACTAAAACAATTAGTAGCTACCTATTTTGTCCACAATTGCAACAGTTTCATTTAAAATAATCCTCCCATACAACATGGATTTGTTAAAGGCAAATCTTGCCTTACAAATCTGATAGAATTTTTTGATGAGGTAACGGAATGGGTGGATAATGGTAGCGCAGTTGATGTAGTTTACATGGACTTTCAAAAGGCATTTGACAAAGTGCCACATGAGAGACTTATTATGAAATTAAAGGCCCATGGCGTAAAAGGGACAGTGGCAGCGTGGATCCACAACTGGCTGCGAGACAGAAAGCAGAGAGTTGTAGTGAGCGGCTGTTTTTCAGATTGGAGGGAAGTGAGCAGTGGTGTGCCACAGGGATCGGTTTTGGGACCATTGCTGTTTGTAATCTACATCAATGATCTGGACTTGGGTGTACGGAGTACAGTTTACAAGTTTGCAGATGACACTAAGTTAGGGAGAATAGTAAACAGTGAGGAGGATAGTAGCCATCTGCAAGAGGATATAGACAAATTGGTAAAGTGGGCAGACACATGGCAGATGAAGTTTAATGCAGAGAAGTGTGAGGTGATGCATTTTGGGAGAAGAAATGAAGGGAGGCAATATAGGCTAGATAGTACAATTTTAAATGGTGTAAAGGAACAGAGAGACCTGGGGATTTGTGTTAGTGACTCGTTGAAGGTGGCAGGACAGGTAGACAAGGCTGTTAAGAAGGCATATGGGATACTAGGCTTTATAAATAGGGGTATAGAGTACAAAAGTCACGAAGTGCTGACTAACCTCTATAAGACTTTGGTGAGGCCTCAGCTGGAATACTGTGTTCAATTCTGGTCACCACACTACAGAAAGGATGTGAATGCATTGGAAAGGGTACAACGAAGATTTACTAGGATGGTGCCAGGATTGAGGGACTTCAGCTATGAGGAGAGGCTAGATAGGCTAGGGTTATTCTCTCTGGAGCAGAGAAGATTGAGGGGAGACCTAATAGAGGTTTATAAGATCATGAGGGGTTTCGACAGGGCAAATAGAGAAAAACTATTTCCACTTGTGGGTGAATCTGTGACTCGTGGTCACAGATTTAAAATAGTTTCAAGGCGCAGTAGAGGGGAGCTGAGGAGAATTTTTTTCACTCAGCGAGTTGTTCGAATCTGGAATGCATTGCCTGAAAAGGTGGTGGAGGCTGATTCGATAACAACTTTTAAAAGGGAATTAGATCTTTATTTAGGGAGAACGGGTCTATTAGGCTATGGGGAGCGGGCAGGGCAGTGGGATTGAATCGCTCTTTTCAAAGAGCCGGCACAGACTAGATGGGCCGAATGGCCTCCTTTTGTGCCGTAAAATTCTATGATTCTATGATTCATTGATATAGTGCCTGATCACTTCATTGAGAAGCGTCAAAGAGTTTCACAGAATATATTGTAAAGTGGATCGACTGTGTATTTTGTGAGCGAAACGTGGCAACCGTTGTGGCCAACAATGTCCCACAAACAGCTGAGTGACCACATTTTTTTTAATGGTGGGGGGGGGATTGGATTATTACATCCAGAAAGTGATCCATAAATCAACCAGCAAACGGATTGCTACTTACTGCTTGGTAAACAGAGGAGTGTGCATTAACTCAGCTAAGGTTTTGCCCGTCCCATTTAATTTGTATACGTGGTTTCTGTAGGATACCGGCAATAAAATTAGTTACCATATCCTGGTCATTTGCAGATATTATGACACATATTACCTGATGTTAAAGACTTTAACATGAAGTAGGCTGTCTTCATAAAATGTACTGTTTGTCATGGTTTTAATGCAAGCAGATAAACAGGGCTATAATATTCCATCACTGGATGAATACAGTTGAACATGGCAAATAGAGCTGAAATGTCTTTATGATTCACACTCCTGCATCTACTTTGCTAGCTATCTTTGCCACTTATTGATCCAAGAACAGCTGTGATTAACCACTGTGATAACTGAGGGTCTAAAGGACTAAAGTGGGCAGACAACATCAGCTTCACTGTTATTACTCTGTATTCGTGGGTTTGGGGGTTTTATTCAAGAATTTAGATTTGGAGGTCACTTGGTTAACTCTTCAGTTTACGTTGCCCATGGTATCTTATTTTGAGGAAAGGTGATTGGGCGTTTCATGATTTGAATTTGGTGCCATGACCTTCTCTGCTTTCTTCAAATTCCGTAACATCGCTCAGCTCCGCCACTGCCTCTTCCCTCAGGCTGCCAAAATCCTCATCTACGCATTTATTATATCTAGGCTCAACTACACTAACGCCCTGCTTGTCAACCTTCCCAACTCTTCCCTCCACAAGTTGTAGATCACCCAGAACTCTGCCACACCAGGCTCTGTGACCCGAATATCCCCATCCTCGCCCAGCTCAGCTGGCTTCCCATGCCCCAGAGGAAAGTTCAACATCCTCGTCCTGGCCTTCAAAGTCCTCCACTACCTTCCTGCGCCTCTACCTCCACCTTTTGGAATTCCATCCTACAGTCGCTTTACCTTACTTCTTCCCTTGCCTCCTTCAAGGCACATCTCAAGACCCTCCTCTTCAACCATGACTTCGGCCACCCACTCACGCAAGATCCTCAAACTTGTTTTTAAATTCCTTCATGCCCTCACACCCCCCTACCTAACCGATCTGCTTACCTCCTACTCCTCCAACCGCTGCCTCCACTTGACGAGCTCTGGCTTCCTGTTTCAGCCTCACACCCTCCGCTCCACCATTGGTGGCCATGCATTCAGCCACTACGTCTTGAAACACTGGAACTCTCTCTCACATTCCTCAAGCTTGCCCCTTCTCACCCCAGGAGGCCTATAGACATTCCTTTTTGATCATGCTTAAGGTCATCTCCCCCCACCCTCTCCCCCTGGGCTAGTGGTCAGACTTCACCAATGTCAAGTGTTCCAACAACAACAAAATTACACTTGTATAGCGCCTTTCATGTCAAGAGGACGTCCCAAGGTACTGGACAGTTACTGCTTCAGACACGAGCTGAGGAGAGTTCCAATACGCCACCCCGAGTTAAGGGTGCTATATAAATGCAAGTTGTTGTTGTTTTCAATGGCAAGTATTTACATATCCAGATCACACGCCTCCTGTGCAGCGCCTTGGGACGTCCTCCCGACGTGAAAGGCGCTCTATAAGTGTAATTTGTTGTTGTTGTTGTTGTTGGTTACAAGGAGGAGGGTTTGTTTATCTTACAGGAGATTTGTTAATTTTGTGATCCTATCTTCCAGTTCTGTCCTCACAGACAAGACTGAAAATACTGCTAATACATTCTACATTACTAATATCTCGACACTGAGTAATTATTTCACCTTCAGCTTTCTATTGCTGTATGTGTATGTGCACAAAATGATGTTTTTAAAAAGTTGCACCCTCAACAACAATTTCCTGTTGTAATTGGTGATGTATTATCAACCAATTTGTGTTTCGGATGAATACTAACCCCTAAAAAGACTTGAGACCTTTCCTCCTAACCTGAAATGCACTCTATCATATTGTAAAGATTATTATAACACAAGCTTATACAATGAATAATCACAAAAGTAATTCATCACAATTGCCATCGCACCTTTCATGACATCAGGACATCCCCTCAGCCCTTCACAGGTCATATTGCAAAGCGAGTGACAGTGTGTGTGAACACAGCAGCTAATTTGTACACTGCGATGTCCCACAAACATCCATCCATCCATCCATCCATCAATCAATCAAAACTTTCACGTCGAGAGGACGTCCCAAGGCGTTGATAGGGACAAGAGCAGGGGGGGAGGGGTCAGGGCAGGATGAAGGAGAGTAGGAAAATTGACTGTATATTTGTGGGTGAAACGCAGCAGCCCAATAGCGCACAGCAGTGTCCCACAAACAGTCGCGGAAACGGGGCCGGGGGAGAAAGGGGGAAAAGAGGGTAAGGGGGGAGAGGGAGGGAAAGGTGGGGTGGGGTAAGGTCAGGGAGGAATCGGGGGCGGGGGGGGGAGAAAGTGCTCATAAAGTGAGCATGAAGTGGATGAGCAAATTTATTTGGGTCTTGTTGGCCAGGACAGAGAAACTCCCTTATCTTTTTGATGATGGGAAGTCATTAAACAGGCAAATGGGGCTTCAGTTTAATGCTTCATCCGAAAAAATAGCATCTCCAACAATTCCTAACAGATCTGTGCGAGACTACAGTACAGTATATGAATGGGGCTTGTACCCACAGCGATGATAATTTGCATTTATATCCCTTTACCCCCCCTGACATGCAATAGTGAGAGAGGGCAGTTTACAGTAAATCCTGTGAAGCGCCTTGAAACTTTTCCTCATGACCTGAAAGCCACGCTTTCATATTGCAAGGATTATTATAGCACATGCTCTGGTATATTTGGATTTTAGATCATATCAGAGCAGTGCACAGCAATGCCACGACAACCAGGATTCCTGTGTATGGCGGCCAGTCAGTGTGTGACACTGTGTATCTGTCAGTGTGTGACTGTGTGTGTGTCAGTGTGTGACTGTGTGTGTGTCAGTGTGTGACTGTGTGTATCTGTCAGTGTGTGACTGTGTGTGTGTCAGTGTGTGACTGTGTGTGTGTCAGTGTGTGACTGTGTGTGACTGTGTGTGTGTGTCAGTGTGTGTCTGTGTGTGTGTGTCAGTGTGTGTCTGTGTGTGTGTCAGTGTGTGACTGTGTGTGACTGTGTGTGTGTCAGTGTGTGACTGTGTGTGTGTGTCAGTGTGTGACTGTGTGTGTGTGTGTCAGTGTGTGTGACTGTGTGTGTGTGTCAGTGACTGTGTGTCAGTGTGTGTCAGTGTGTGTGTGACTGTGTGTGTGTGTCAGTGTGTGACTGTGTGTGTGTGACTGTGTGTGTGTGTCAGTGACTGTGTGTGTCAGTGTGTGACTGTGTGTGTGACTGTGTGTGTCAGTGTATGACTGTGTGTCAGTGTGTGACTGTGTGTGTCTGTGTGTGTGTCAGTGTGTGACTGTGTGTGTGTCAGTGTGTGACTGTGTGTGTGACTGTGTGTGACTGTGTGTGTCAGTGTGTGTGTGTGTCAGTGTGTGTCAGTGACTGTGTGTCAGTGTGTGTCAGTGTGTGTGTGACTGTGTGTGTCAGTGTGTGTGTGTGTCAGTGTGTGTCAGTGACTGTGTGTCAGTGTGTGTCAGTGACTGTGTGTCAGTGTGTGACTGTGTGTGTGACTGTGTGTGACTGTGTGTGTCAGTGTGTGTCAGTGACTGTGTGTCAGTGTGTGTCAGTGTGTGTGTGTGTCAGTGTGTGTCAGTGACTGTGTGTCAGTGTGTGTCAGTGACTGTGTGTGTGTGACTGTGTGTCAGTGTGTGTCAGTGTGTGTGACTGTGTGTGTGTCAGTGTGTGTCAGTGACTGTGTGTCAGTGTGTGTCAGTGTGTGTGTGACTGTGTGTGTGTGTCAGTGTGTGACTGTGTGTGTGTGTCAGTGTGTGTGACTGTGTGTGTGTGACTGTGTGTGTCAGTGTGTGTGTCAGTGTGTGTGTGACTGTGTGTGTCAGTGTGTGTCAGTGACTGTGTGTCAGTGTGTGTGTGACTGTGTGTGTGTCAGTGTGTGACTGTGTGTGTGTCAGTGTGTGACTGTGTGTGTGTGACTGTGTGTGTGCCAGTGACTGTGTGTGTGTCAGTGTGTGTGACTGTATGTGTGTCAGTGTGTGTGTGTGACTGTGTGTGTCAGTGTGTCAGTGTGTGTCAGTGACTGTGTGTCAGTGTGTGACTGTGTGTCAGTGTGTGTGTCAGTGACTGTGTGTGTGTGTCAGTGTGTGTCAGTGACTGTGTGTCAGTGTGTGACTGTGTGTCAGTGTGTGTGTCAGTGACTGTGTGTGTGTGACTGTGTGTGTGTCAGTGTGTGTCAGTGTCAGTGTGTGTCAGTGTCAGTGTGTGTCAGTGACTGTGTGTGACTGTGTGTGTGTGACTGTGTGTGTGACTGTGTGTGTGTGACTGTGTGTGTGACTGTGTGTGTGTGACTGTGTGTGTGACTGTGTGTGTGTGACTGTGTGTGTGACTGTGTGTGTGTGACTGTGTGTGACTGTGTGTGTGTGACTGTGTGTGTGTCAGTGTGTGTGTGTGACTGTGTGTGTGTCAGTGTGTGTGTGTGACTGTGTGTGACTGTGTGTGTGTGACTGTGTGTGTGTCAGTGTGTGTGTGTGACTGTGTGTGTGACTGTGTGTGTGTGACTGTGTGTGTGACTGTGTGTGTGTGACTGTGTGTGTGTGACTGTGTGTGTGTCAGTGTGTGTGTGTGACTGTGTGTGTGTGACTGTGTGTGTCAGTGTGTGTGACTGTGTGTGTGTCAGTGTGTGTGTCAGTGTGTGTGTGTGACTGTGTGTGTCAGTGTGTGTGTGTCAGTGACTGTGTGTCAGTGTGTGTGACTGTGTGTGTGTCAGTGTGTGTGACTGTGTGTGTGTGTGTCAGTGTGTCAGTGTGTGTGTCAGTGTGTGTGACTGTGTGTGTGACTGTGTGTGTCAGTGTGTGTGTGTGACTGTGTGTGTCAGTGTGTCAGTGACTGTGTGTCAGTGACTGTGTGTCAGTGACTGTGTGTCAGTGTGTGTGACTGTGTGTGTCAGTGTGTGTGACTGTGTGTGTGTCAGTGTGTGTGTGTCAGTGTGTGTGTGACTGTGTGTGTCAGTGTGTGTCAGTGACTGTGTGTCAGTGTGTGTGACTGTGTGTGTGTGTCAGTGTGTCAGTGTGTGTGTCAGTGTGTGTGACTGTGTGTGTGACTGTGTGTGTCAGTGTGTGTGTGTGACTGTGTGTGTCAGTGTGTGTGTGTGTGTGTCAGTGACTGTGTGTCAGTGTGTGTGACTGTGTGTGTCAGTGTGTCAGTGTGTGTGTGTCAGTGTGTGTGTGTGACTGTGTGTGTCAGTGTGTGTGACTGTGTGTGTCAGTGTGTGTGTGTCAGTGTGTGTGTGACTGTGTGTGTCAGTGTGTGTCAGTGTGTGTGTGTCAGTGACTGTGTGTCAGTGTGTGTCAGTGTGTGTCAGTGACTGTGTGTCAGTGTGTGTGACTGTGTGTGTGTGACTGTGTGTCAGTGTGTGTGTCAGTGTGTGACTGTGTGTGACTGTGTGTGTGTGACTGTGTGTCAGTGTGTGTCAGTGACTGTGTGTCAGTGTGTGTCAGTGACTGTGTGTCAGTGTGTGTGACTGTGTGTGTGTGACTGTGTGTGTCAGTGTGTGTCAGTGTGTCAGTGTGTGTCACTCACAGTGGGTTCCATCTCTCTGGCAGTCGGCGGCGCAGGGAGATTTTGTCGCTCAGATAAATATTGATTTGATGTTTGCTGACACTGTCCTCCTCCCTCAGCTTGTCCTCGCCTCCCAGGTGTAAGTGAACGGCTTTGCCGAGCTCTCCCAGCGCCTTGACATCCAGCGGCGGCTTCTCATACACCGGCCTCTTGAGCAGTTGGTAGTCTGGGCTCCCAGGCTGGGGGCTGCCGGCCACCCCCCGGCGCACACTCTCCTCCCCCCCCCTCTGGCTCTCAGCCTTTCTGGGCAGCAGCAGGAAGCCCAGAGTCGTCAGCCCGGCCACCAACAACAGGACGGTCTTGGCTCGGCGCCGCCTGCCCAGCGCCATGATGCCGAGCTCTCTCTCACACACACTGACTGACTGACTGACTGGGAAACTTCACTCAGTCCCTCGCCATCGCCGCCCACACCGGCTCCTCACTGGGACACAAAGAAAGTTAGTGGAGAGTCCGCGCCGCGGGAAGGACAGCGCTCCATGGCGCCGCCTCAGCCCCGCGGGTGTTGGCTGGGAGCCCCCAGGGCCCAGGAAGGCGGTGCGAGAGGGAGGGGAGTGAGGGACCGCTACTACTGGGGAGACGGTGTCATGGTAACAGGAAGGGGGTGTCATGGTAACAGGGTGGGAGGGGTGTCATGGTAACAGGGAGGGGTCGGTGTCATGGTAACAGGATGGAGGGGTCGGTGTCATGGTAACAGGATGGCGTGGGTGTCATGGTAACAGAAAGGGGATGTCATGGTAACAGGATGGAAGGATGGGTGTCATGGTAACAGGTTAGGGTGTCACGGTGACACAGTGGGGGTGTCATGGTAATGGGATGGGGGAGGGGGGGTGGGGGGTGTCATGATGATGGGATGGGGGGTGTCCAGGACGAGAGCTAACTTTCTACAGTTGAACGTCAACAAGACCGAGGCCCTCCTGATTGACTGGCGCCAGCGTCTCCGCAGCTCAGGTACTGGCAGCATCAACAACAACATTACACGTCCCTTTTACGTCAGGAGGACGTCCCAAGGCGCTGGACGCGAGCTGGTGTTGGGGAAGGGGAGGGTGGATGGAAAGGGGGGGATTTGGGTTGACCGTTGAACAGGAGGATCTTGAAGGAGGCCAGGGAGGGGGGGGGGGGGGCGAGGCGATGGGACTGCAGGATGAAATTCCAGAGGTTGGGGGCAGAGTGGCTGAAGGCTCATCTGCCAATGGTGGGGCAGGTGGGTCGGGGGACATGGAGTCAACGGAGGGGGCGGGCAGGTTAGTAAGGGGATAGGAGGCCACAGAGGTAGGGTGGGGCGATGCCGTGGATGGCTTTGAATGTGAGGACCAGGATCTTGAATTGAATCCTCTGGGTAATGGGGAGCCAATGGAGTCGGACGAGAATGGGGAAAATGGGGTCACGAAACTCGGAGTGGTAGAGGACATGGGCCGCAGTGATCTGCAACTTGTGGAGGGAGGAATTAGGAAGGCCGGCAAGCCGTGGTCGAGCCAGGATGTGACGAATGCATGAATGACGGTTTCAGCGGCACTGGGGGTGAGGTAATGGCGGAATCAGGCAATATTGAGGATATGAGGGAAGGCAGAGCAGGTCATTGCTTGGATGTGGGGGAGGAAAGTCAGTTGAGGATCGAACAAGACACCTTTGTGCCTTTGTGAGTGAGGGAGAGGTATCTGTGTGAGAGAAGCACAATTGTAATAGAAGACCCATGAGTGTTTTAGTAATTTACTCAATCCTGGTGAAAGTCATGACTTAATTTTCTGTCCTTGGCTGTTTAAGGCAGTGGTTGACAGGCAATACTCTGTTCATTTCCTTTACGCAATTCTGCCCTCCAGATTTATCAGTAATTAATCGAACATATTCAAAGTAAAATTAGGAAGTGGGGGGGTTTCATCAAGTTTGCTTGATATCAGATTTTATTTTTCTCTCAATTGCTGCTTTTCAAAGGGCTTTTCTGTTCTTCTCACATCAAACTCCGACCTTAGCACTCCAAGACTTAGATGAAGTGAATTAAATGCAATATGCAGGAATAAATGCAAGTTTTTGTTGTTGCTGATTCACACAATATTTACAGTATATAATTCTTTGGAAAGCATGTTTTAAACTAAATCAACCTCAAATGAAAAGAGATGGACCCCGGCACAACTGCTAAACTGAAGATAATGTCAATGTCGAGAGCAACAACCAGAAGGAAAGCAAACTCCAACCAGACAACTAAACAAAATAAACAGAGGTCTGTGAGAGTACTGATATGATTTGTGACCATCTGCCAAAGACTGCAATAATAGCCGATGTCCTGACTTTACATACTTTTGACTGTTGTTGTGACAAAATATTATTGCACAGCATTCTATGCTCGGTGGAAATGGAATGGAAAGCGGTGATACATACAATAACAATTCTTGGCAGTGTATAATAAGAGTGTATCTGTATATAATAATAATCCTTGCATTTCATATAGCACTTTTCATATCTTCTAGTCGCCTCAAAGTACTTCACAATATATTGTAAACTGAATTGACTGTATATGTCCACAGGCTTTTGAAATTGGTGCAGCTCACAAGATGCATTACACGATCTAATAACATAAGGAGTCCTGTAGCTCAGTGGTTAGAGCACTTGCCTGAGAATCGTGAGACCTGTGATCGAATCCAGGCAGGTCAGGGCGAAACCTCGGGCAAGTTTCCTTACTCCTAATAATAATCCCTCCAGAACAACAACAACAACAATTTACATTTATATAGCGCCTTTCACGTCGGGAGGACGTCCCAAGAAAAAACACAATAGTAAAATTGGGTCATTTCAATCCATGACTGTTTGCGGGAGGGACACTGCTGTGCGCAATTGGCTGCCACGTATCACCCACAAATATACAGTCAATTCACTTTACAGTATATTTCTGTGAAGCGCTTTGAGACGTCTAGAAGATGTGAAGAGCATTATATTGAATGCAAGGATTATGATTATTATATAAGGATACATTCTTATTATACACTGCCATAGCAACAACTTGCATTTATACAGCGGCCTTCACACAGGGGAACATCCCAGAGTGCTTGACAAAGGTGGAAACTGACGTGCAGCCAGGGGGAGTTGGAGAGGGGAGGTCACCATAAAGGAAGGTCTTTAGGCGCGATTTGAAAGTGGAAAAGGAGAGGGCAAGACGAGGGTTGAGGGGTCTTTTTTATTTCATTGATACTGGAAAATATGTGGTAACCAAGCACCTAACATTGTAGGCACAGCACGCTATACAGGCTGTGCATTCCTTTTGTTGAGATTGAGTTCAGATGAACTGAACTGTATGAAAGGTATTGTGGCTACTGCATAGAAAGAACCTTACAATCATTTATAAAATAGATTTATTGCAACACTGTTTATGCTGAAGAAAATATCCACACACACAGTATTTGAAATCCCATTTGACAAATTCATTGTACAAAATCTGTTGCAAAACCTGTTCCAAACCTACCCCGTAAACATTACTAACTGAAATATTTTGCAATCTTTAAACTGCCAAATTCAAAATTTTACTGTGCATTGACAGCGCATGTGGCCGTTAACTGCAGAGACATTCAATTTACCAGTTTAAATAAAGTACAAGATTTCCTCAATAAGAATAAGTAAAAAGTTACCCACAGAATATTAAACTATGAAGCCCGAGATATAAAATATATTTTTCAAAGTCCATAAAGCCCTTTAATCATTCTAGAAAAGCTGTTTGCAGTCTCGATAAATCAATATTTATCAAAAAAACATATCTAATCTTCTATTACATTCCCAGTTTTCAGAATACAATCATTTCTAGTGACGGCATTTTTGTACACATATTGCATCATTTGTAGTTTTTGTTGTAAATATTTGGCTAGTTTTATTTCACTTTAAAAAATAAATTGTGTGGCAAAAATAGAAACATTTCAGTCACAAAACTTCACACGTAATGACAATGTGCATGCAATTCTCATAAAATCATTCAATTTGGTTTCTGATGAGTGCAAAAATAGAGCTCCTTCAAGTTTTCAAGTCCCGTAAAATAAAAACAATTCCTTTCAAAGACAACAAAATTACACTTGTACAGCGCCTTTCAGGTCAGGATGACTTCCCAAGGCACTGATAGTTGAAATAAGCCATTTAAAAAGTTTAAACATCAGATGGATTTTCACCGAATTCTCTTTTCTGAATCAACTTTTGAATAGCCTTCAACCTGGTGTTCTATACCTTCAATTCCTGACAAAATGAAGTGCATTTATTATTCTACTACTTGACCATGAAAACAAAGTGCATTTATCATGCTGCAATCGGGATACAACACTAATTTTCTGTTGCCAATCTTGAACATACGACTAAATCGGACAGTATAATTTGAATTATGCCTAGGTTGACAAGATTTTGCTCTGATTTTCTTATTTCACCACTTTATTACTCACATTGTTTAGGACCATTAGTTTGAAAATATACTGCAAAGTGTTACATTGGGCCTACAACCCCAAATTAATCATTCAGAAGTTATAATCAAAATATATCTAGTGTTTGAAGAATACTTCCTTCACATATTGTATCAAATATATAATTAACTCCTAAAGTCTACTGTCATTAATATGCACCACCATTGTTTAAGTCACAACCAAGAATTAAACTAATTCTATTGCAATTTTAGTATCGATGTCCAGGATAACATCAGCATCAATTGGATTGCTCCCATCTCTTTTTTAGACCAGATAACATTTCAATCCAGTCTCTTTATTGCTCAGAAAGATTTCCTTTTACACTCTAAATATAATTATGATAATTAAAAAAGAAACTAACGGCTCATGAAAAAATAACAAGCCACTTGCTGCCTTCAGTTCAAGATGGATACTCATTAGCGTCAAATCAGAAGGTTGATACAAGGCACTGCAAGATTTTTTAAATGTGAAAAACATCAGCACTGACAAGGAATATATCAAATGTAGTAAATTAAAAGAAAGCAAAATCAGTAGAACAGCAAGATATCTGTCAAATCATCACTTAATACATTACCCTCCCCCAACCATGACAAACCCAAACCAAAGTTCCCATTTTAAATCAACTTGACAATAAATGGCAGCTTGGCCCATATTGTAGCTCTCACATCACAGGACACAAATCATGGTGTCACAGGAAAGCATGCTGATTTAGCGTCCAGCATTAGCATTCTGACTAGATACCCTTTAAACACAGTGCACATTCTCCCATTACGTACATTTATGCCTCCAATTATGACACAGAACTGATTTGATGTGCCTGTAGAACAGTTTCCCTTGTAAAAAAGTACCATGGTAATAGTGGTAGTACCATATTACTACCACCATTACCATGGTACTTTTTTTTACAAGGGTTTGGAACTAGTGCACCAGTTATAATGAAGGACCAAAACTGATGAGCTAACTTGCAGAACTCCTAATCTGCACCAAATTGAGGTTTAATGTTATTGAAGACAGAAAGTCAGACGATTCCCTTAATTAAATTAATAACCAATAATTCTTTTGGAAAAATGTATAAATAATTAAAGTTGAAAAGACGGCCTTCCATCAGCCTGCAATCCAAACTGGAATTACACAATCATGTGTCTCAACTTCAATTTGAAACAATTCTTAATTGGTTTTGTAAATCACAACCAAGACAATGTTAAACTGATTCTATTACAATTTTAGCATCAACGTCCAGGATAACATCAGCAACAACGACCTGCAAATATGCAGGTCACTTGCCTACCTGTTGTGAACGTTGACCTTTATATATATATTAAAAATAGAGATTCTTTGTAAATTCAAGGTATTATTAAAAGTAAACGTTTCTAATGATGAAATCGGGAAAAAGATGGAGCTACTACTATACAGTATTTGGAAAGATATAAAATACTTATCAAAATAGAATCACATAAGATCATATAAGTCATGGCAAAACCCAGTATCATGTTTTGGTTAGGGTAGCTAGAGAGAATCAATAGAATGTGTTGCCCATTGAGTTGATGCTATAAATATATATATATCCAAATCATTGTTTTTCTTGAAAGAACCATTTCTGGTCATTAATGTCTGCACAAGGCCGCAGTACTGGTGCTGAATGACCGCTGATTATTCCATGGGATACAGCTTGTACACATTTCTGTGATTGCACGTGGTATACTGAGCCATCCTGAGAAGAAAAGAATGTTGAAACTTAATATAATGCTACATGCTACAGACAAATTAACTATAAAAGATTGAAATTCTAGCAGCAGTAAGTTTAATATATTATTCACAACAGTGTTACCATCACAATCTGGCAACCTGTTTAGAAAGGCACCTAAATCTCTGTAATACTTCAAGTGACCTCTCCTTTCATGTAATTTAACAACAGAAGCCTGAAAAAGAATAACTTGCTGCTCAAGTAACATACCATTGGAATTCTTATTTTTGGGTGTAATAGAATTGTAAAATAGACTAATTAAGAATGACAGATTCCTGGACTTCAAATTGCAAGGGAGAAAAAACGGGAAGAAAAATGTTGAGCTCTGTTTGTTTTGGTCAAACTTTGGTACTGTGATCATATGCAATTGGCTCAGAACATTGGAACATTTGGTCTGAATAAGTGAACAGAACAGTAGCTAGGAACTTGATCCAGTTCCTGCATATTAAAGGAAAATGTAACATTAATTTATTGGATGAGTCTTACCTCTTTAAAAATGAATTTCTGATTCTCAGGCACAGGCTGATTATCCATTCGGCAGAGGTACATTGTGAGGTAATCGGTGCCATCAGCCACCCCAGCACAGCCCTCAGGCTGGCGAGTATTATACCGTATTTCATTTTGTGAAGAGAATTCAAAGAACTGTAACATGCAATCAGAAAGAAACAGGTGTGCAGGGTTAATTATAGCAAATTCATAAGAACACTGGCTTTGTGGTAATTAGAAGATCTGCAGTGATTCCCTCCAGAGAGAAGTTAGCTGAGCTCGGCAAATGTGGACTCTACTTCCCTATTCCCTATTTTGCTAAGAATTTAATATCCACATTTTCAAAAAGCCTTCAACTCCAAGTCAGGAGTACTGACGTGATGTACAAGAGTAGCACAATGTTATACTAGCCAATGGAGATCCTAGTTTATCAAAAAGGCTAATGGGATATTGGCCTTTATCCTAAGTGGGCAGGAATATAAATGAGAGGAAATGATGCTTCATCTGTATAGAGCCTTAGTCAGACCCCATCTGGAGCACTGAGTTCAGTTTTGGGCACAGCACCTCAGGAAGGATATATTGTCTGTGGAGGAGATGCAGTGCAGATTCACCAGAATGTTAACAGGGCTAAAGGGATTAAATTATGAGACAGGTTGTATAAACTTGGTGTGTTCCCTTGAGTTTAGACGGTTGAGATGTGATGTAATTGAGGCCTTAAAATAATAAAAAGCATTCGGTAGTATAGGCATAAGGAAACTATTTCCTCTGATCAAGGAATCCAAATAATTTTAAAATTAGAGTTAGACCATTTAGGAGTGAGATCAGGAGGCACTTTTTCACGCAAAGGATAGTGCAAATCTGGAACTCTCCGTCAATAGGCTGTGGATTCTGAATATATTCACATTTTCAAGACTGAAGTGGATAGATATTTGTTATGTCAGTGTATGAATGAATAGGGCAACAGCGGGTAACTGGAGTTGAAGTACAGATCAGCAATGATCTGAAAAAATAGCAGAACTGGCTTGAGGGGCAGAATGGCTTACTCCTATGTTTTGGGACGTCCTCCCGACGTGAAAGGCGCTCTATAAATGTAATTTGTTTGTTGTTGTTGTTTCGAACAGATCTCCAAAATGATGGTACGGTGAGGCTTTCTCCACATACCAACAGCAATACTAGAGGAATCCTGAGAAGATACAGTCTCTCCCAAATACACTAACTAAATATGCATCACAATGTGTTTATTGGAAGGCACAATACAATTTACTTTCCTGATTTCCACAACACACCAACTGAAAGTAATCAAGACTTATAAAAAGATGCAAGGAGTAACACTGGGAAAACAATAGAAAACAATTGTATCATAGGATTAGGTTCATTAAGAAGCTGAACCAATAATAATGCTTACATTTGATATAGTATCTTACACTTTGTTGAAACATCTCAAAGCGCTTCATATGATATACTGTAAAGTGTACTGACTGTATTTTGTAGGCAAACAAAATACTCAGGAGAACTGCATCAAATTTTAATAACAAACTAGCTTCTAATGCAGTGGTATGCTGGAAAATGTTCCATTTTAAAAATCCTATTCCCACCAACAAAGGCATTGGGGTTTTAACAGAATTCTATATTTAAAAAACAGTAAATGGAAACAACTCAATTTCTTAAAATGTTATACATCTTTTATCCCTACTCTTTGATTTCTGCCCTCCCAACTACCTCTTCCGTCATACCACTAGGCAAAGTGACCGACTGTATTCGTACTGATCCTGATGCAAACAGACAATGAAAGGTAAATAACTGCTGGAGAACTGCAGCTAAAGCATTTTGAAAAAGCCTGGAGATTTCTGTCAAAAAACATGAGATCGTATGGTGATAATCATTTGAGAAAAATGAAAATAAAGCCTCTGGCATCATATAACTTATACAGTCAAGCGTTTCAACAGATTTTCTACTAAAAAAAAACACACTCAATGTGGCAGATCATATTTTAGATTATTCAGTGCTTATGTAAAAGATAGAACATTTTAAGGAATTTGATATGTAGTATACAACTGCTCCCACAATTTTAAGCAACGAAGTTAAGTGAGCTTCACTTCAGTGTATTTTTAATTATAATAATAATAATACTCAAATTTGGTAATAGTGTCTTATCATATCTTCAAGACATCTCTTCTTCATAGAATATACTGTAAAGTGAATTGACTGTATATTTTGTGGGCTAAACACGGCAGCCAATTGCACTCAGCAGTGTGGAGTGAGTGACCAAATTATTGTTATTTTATTTAAATATAGATCATCCCTCTTTAATATCAATATCCTGTTAAAAAAGGATCCATTCACAGAACAAACTGACAGCAACTGCAGAATTTAAAAAATATTGCATTATTGATGATTTTTTTTTACAGCTGTCTGTAATGAGAAGTTTACAAATGAGAAAGAAAAGAAAAAAGGGCTTGATATTCATAGTAACCGTCTACAACAACAACAACTTGGATTTACATAGCGCCCTCCACGCCAGATGGTGTCTCTGAGCGCTTCACAATAATGGATACTGGGGCCGAGCCAGGGATGGGCAAAAAAGGTGACCAACAGCACGGTGGAAAAGAAAAGTCTTTAGGTGCCACCTGAAAATAGGAAAATAGGAAAGGAGCGGGCGAGGTGAAGGGAATAAAGAAGGGAGTTGCAGAGCCTAGGGGCATAGTGGCCGAAGGCATGGCCGCAGATGGTAGAACGGAGGATTTGGGGGACAAGGAGGAGGCCAGACCCGGTAGAGCGAAGGCAACTGGTACTGTTGTGAGCAGAGAGGTCAGAGAGGTGTACAGAGGAGTGGAGGGATTTGAATACAAAAATGAGGATCTTGAAATCGATCCACTCCAAGACAGGAAGCCAGTGAAGTCTGGCAAGGACTGGGTGATCAGGGAGTGAAGCTTGGATCACATGAGAAAGCAGACGGCAGAATTTTATATAATCTGGATTTGATAAATTGTTAGATTGCTTAAAGATCTACCTTACAAATAATGTTTGATGAGTTGTTTCTAATTGAAAGTAAAAGTTTCAAATCAGTATTTTAATAACTTAGCAAAATAAGTTCCTCACCTGATTTTGCCCCATACCATGACATTGGTACAAGATTATTTTTTCTCCTGCAATAGTGTGTTCATTTGGTGGATTGTAATCAAAACAGTGGTTTGTCATCCCCTTATTTTTTAGCTGAAAAAGCAAACAGATAGACAGACATTAAGATAAAATTATGCCTCCCACTTAGGGTATGATTTGTATTAATCTGACCTATAAAAACTGAAAAGTGTCTTTACAATTTTTGAATTTTCTGGTTTTGTACTTGAAAAGTTTTGTGCCACATCAATTAATAACAATGTGCATTTAGACAATGTCCTTCACATTAGATAACATCTCAGAGCACTGTACAGTAGCAGCGTATGAGTTACATATCAAATTTATCGAAACAGTTTCAAGTCACTGAATCTACAATCATTGTAGATGAATTAAACTTGATACCGAACAAATAAAAAAACATCAAGTGAACTGATACAGAAATAAATACCAGAGCTGGTTCAATTCCCCCAAATAGCTTTCAGTCATTTATACAGAACCACAAATTTCTGCATTCAACATAAAACTAGAACCCAGAAGCCTCCAAAACACAAGAATAACTGCTTACAAATCAGTAAGGTTGCGAATACATCCCTAGAAAAAAATAATAGAGTGTGCTGACTAGGGAACGGCGATATATCGGTAAATCGCTAAAACCCGATATGATTTTCATATCGATATGCCGATATAGACATTTAAAAAATACCGATATATCGAAAAATGGTATATCGAGGTAAAAAATCGGGATGCGAGCACAATCAACTACAAGACCCAGAATGCTCATCTCTATACACAATGCACAGACCGAGGTGCAAAGCTGCCATCTTGTATTCATAGTCCTCGAATACAATATACAGGTATGCAAGGGGTGGGGGGAGAGAGACGGCTGTGGGTGGGGGGGGTGAGGGGGAGAGAGAGACTGCTGGGGGGGGGTGAGGGGGAGAGAGACGGCTGGGGGGGGATGAGGGGGAGAGAGACGGCTGGGGGGAGGGGGAGATAGACAGCTGGGGGGGGAGAGAGATGGCTGTGGGGGGGAGAGAGACGACTGGGGGGGGGGGGAGGAGAGGGGGAGAGACGGCTGGGGGGGGGAGGAGAGGGGAGAGAGACGGCTGGGGGGGGGGAGAGGGGGAGAGAGACGCCTGGGGGGGGGGGGGGGGGGAGAGGTAGAGAGACGGCTGTGGGGGAGAGGGATGGCTGGGGGGGAGAGGGGGAGTGAGATGGCTGGGGGGGAGATGGGGAGAGAGATGGCTGGGGGGTAGAGGAGGAGAGAGACAGCTGGGGGGGGGGGAGAGGGGGAGAAAGATGGCTGGGGGGGGGAGGAGAGGGTGAGAGAGACGGCTGGGGGGAGGGCGAGAGAGACGGCTGGGGGGGGAGGGAGAGAGAGACGGTGGGGGGGGGGGGGAGAGGGGGAGAGAGACGGCTGGGGGGGAGGGGGAGAAAGACGGCAGGGGGGGGGGGGGTGAGAGAGAGGGACGGGGTGGGGGGGAGACGGGGTGGATGTAATAATATACAGATAGAGATGGGGGGGGATGTGAGAGAGGGAGAGAGACATAGAGAGACACAGACAGAAAAACACAGAGATGGAGAGAGTGAGAGACACAGAGAGAGAAAGATATTTACCTCCTGAGAAGATAGGCCCCGAATGCGCGCGCACCCGGAATGCGCGCGCACTCTGATGCACGCACACATGTGCAGTACGAAAAAACTGAAAATATCGATATTTCGGTATATCTCGATATGAGCCAACCGATATATCCATATCCGGAAAATTCCCATATCGCTGTTCCCTAGTGCTGTCGCAAAGCTGCTGATACTGAGCTTTATATATTGCATACACACACACACAGAGACTAAAATGAAACAATACTGAATAGGATCTAATGAATATTGTGCTTTGGGGAATGGGAAATCACTCCGTTTCTCACTGAAAAATTCAGTTATACGAGAAGTTGGGAATTATTCTTCGTGGAACAGAAACGATTAAAGGAGCATCTAATAGAAGTTTTCCAATACAATTAATTATTTTAATAAGAATTAATCAAAATCTACTTCTCCTGTGTTAGTAAGAAGACATGAATTAGAGGATCATTTCTAGAAGAAAATAGTGCATTGTGTAGCCACAAAGTTATTATACTGAGTCCTTAACAGCTAAAAAAATTGAATAAATGCTTGAAAAAATAATAGTAAATGATACAGGGGAAAAAGCAGGGGCATATAATTAAAGAAAACTGATAATAATAATATAGTAGAAGCCCGTTTATCCGTGACTCGATGAACCGGCAATTCCGTATAACGGCACGCCAAAAAAAGTCCCCATTCGATAAACCGGAACTTATCTGGAACAATAGCAGTGGAGCATTTGTAAATGCATAAATAATAACAATATTGGTACTTATTGTTAAAACTACTCTCTTGCGCTTCTCACCTTTGCTGGTAGATGCTGCGCTTGACGCCATGATGCTGCGGTTGAGGTTTATAGTGCAGCGATTCTTTTTAAAATGGAGCACGCCAAGCGGGTGAAAAAAACAGAGCGTGTATGACTTTAAAGCCATACTAGCAGCAAGCCGATAACCCTAGCCAATAACCCACATTGTCGCGCAGGTGCAGTATTTTGACTTTAAAATCACTTTAAAATTTTGACTCACTTGGTGTCCTCCATTTAAAAAAGAATCGCTGGACTGTAAACCTCAACCAGTAAAGGTGAGAAGTGCAAAAGAGTAGTTTTAACAATAAGTACCAATACAATGTTCTGTTATTATCTGTTACCATCTAGTCTAGTGTGTATGGTGTGTGTTAAAAGAACTTACATTTTTTTGTGGTGGGTTTTCGGCAGCGGGCCGCCCGAATATCCGGCAGGCGCTTTAACCGGCATTGGCCAGGTCCCGCGGGTGCCGGATAAACGGGCTTTTACTGTACTTGCATTTGATATAGCGCTTTTCACATTTTATCAACGTCTCAAAGATTGAAATGAACAATTTTTATTCTTGTGATTGTTTTGGGACGGATTATTATGAGGCGTGTGGAGTAAGGAAACTTGCCTTTGATCAAGGTTCCCTGATCTGCCTGGATTCGAACACAGGTCTCACGCTTGTAAGGCGAGTGCTCTAACCACTGAGCTCCAGGATATCTCTAATGAAGGAACAGACACAGAGAGCCAAATGCCCTCCCCCCCTGTGCTGTAAATTTTCCATGATTGTATATATTTACCATTCCAAAGAATCCTGCATTATCCTGAGGCACATGGATATCTGGGTAAACATTCTCCAAGAACCACCTGAAACTTTTACACTGTAGCTTCTTTCGTAGTTCCAATCGATCGGTCACATCACCATAGGGTTCCTGCAATCAGACAGTATGCAAATTGAAAATAATAGGAGAGTTCGGAGGGAGTATAGTATAATACGATCCTTTTCATCTAGTGCACTGTAAAACCACTATTTTTATGGATTGTGAGGTAGTAAAGGATTAATATAGTGAATATTTGGGTTCAGGCAGTGGGTTGCAGGAGTTCTGGAGCTAAGTGGTCTGGTACATTGGGTAAGATTAACATAGTAATCTGTTTAACTTTTGTAAGGGGTAGTTAGTTAAGTGCTTATGTTTGTGGTTTTTCTATGAGTTAATCGCCCTGTCGGAGTCTTCTGGTCTGAACAATAGTGAAGATAAGGAGATTTAAGTTTTCAAACTGTTAAAAGTGTGAAGTACTAGTTACAGGACTGGTACAGGATGAAAAGGACTGGGACATTCGGAATATAAAAAGGAGGGAGTAGAGTTATCGGGAGTTGTTGAGGTTTGGAGTTTTAACTAACACTTGACTCTAACATTATTAATTATAAAAATCTGAATTTCAGGAACTTTTGAGGACATGTGAATTTGGGTTAGGTTACGCTTTTACCCTTGGTGGTCCAGGTGTTAAGACTCCATGGTTAGATATATTAGAGTATATCTTGTTAAAAGTTATATTGCTATATTATCAATGCGCTATATAAAGATTATGTGTATGCTTGTGTCGAATGCTCCGAATGCTGGAATATATATACATATTTATATACAGAAACCTGTGGGATTGAATAAATGAAGAGTATTTTATTAAACGCCAAGTGTTTTGGTGTAATTTGTGAGACCGCTCTGACCAGGCAAGAGCCCCACACTGTAATAGAGAGGGGAAGGATGGCACCTTTCAGAGTACACCTGGAAGGAGAGTGTAATTCTCTCTCAGAGATAAGGATCTCGTGTCAGGATGAGAATCAAAGGACCTGTGGCTCATATATCTCACCCTTCCAGAATCTCTCCTTATTATCATCCCATTATAACATCAAGTTTCTTGAATGGTTCCCAGAGCCTCACCCACTCCCCCACCCGTCTTGGTAACTGTTCCAGCAGTTGATTTTTACTCAATAAAGAAATATTTTCCGATGTCTGTTCAAGATTTACTAATCATAAGAGTTCTTTGAAATTGAATAACATTTCGCTGCATCGTTTATAAACCCCCAAACATTCGGCTTCAAAAATAGCAATATAACAACAAAAAAAAGCAATATAACAACTTATTTTTGCAAAGTTTCTATTCTTTTGTCCTAATAGATTTGTCTCCATTTTGCTTCTGCTGGGGTACATCTCGAGGAGTACCAGTCACCTCCAGGGTTAAAGGGAGATGAATAGGAGAAGTCCCAGTGACTGGTCTGCCCCTCCGAGGCCTGACAATGAGCAACACAGGCTGAGCTGTCATGGGCAGTGTCCTGGAATACTGCAGACCTGACTGGCTCATGAACCAAACCACCACAGAGGGTTATCTCAATGCTAATATTCCATTGCCAAACATGTCATCCTGCGGCCAGTTAAGCTCCAAAGAAACCCCACTTACCTGCGCCCCCCACACCACCCACACCCCAACAACCCCACAAGCAGTTGCTCATTTGATATTGGGAAAGCACGGGTTTCAGCCCTCACGAGATGGATGGCAGGTACCAGGAACTCTCTGTGATGTTACAGGATACTCACCAAACGAGCATGTGGATTCCGGTGAAAATAGAGTTCCTTATATTCATCCATCCAAACAACAGCAGCTCGTACACTGTTTGCCAAGGCTTTGCTCCTGGAATAAGGAGCTTGTTTGGGAAAGACGTGGCCAACATGAGAACAGGGATGTATCTCCAAGGTTCCACCGCACTGCCAAATCTGTCAAATATTTAAAAAATTTAATCAAATTACACACTTATTTGAAAGTTTGCGATCAATAATTTATTCTCTAATTTCTCTAATCTAGAATATGTTTTTAGAATCATATCAGATTTGATCATTCTTTGTGACTTTCTTCATTAATCTCCCCAAAGATAATCAAATGAGTCTGAGATTTTGCACCTATGAATAGTTGGGGCACAACATGCAAGCTGCAGAGAACAGCTATTTTGGACGCAGCTGGAAGCCGTTAGTGTCATCCCAATGCAAACAGCCACTGGGGGAAGCTGAATTTAGATACTAAAAAACATGATACTTACCCTGAAAGAGAATTCTAGGTTCTCGCCTCCCCACACCTCCATTCCAGTGTCATATGTGCCAAGATATTCAAAGTACTTTTTGCTGACAGCAAACAAGCCTCCAGCCATGGTAGGTGACCTGTTAACAACAACAACATTGCATTTGTACAGCACCTTTCACATTGAGAGAACGTCCCAAGGCGCTATTAAGACATATTTCATCATTTTAATGTCCAACAATAGCAATTTAATTCGATACAGATTACTTGGAAGTAATATTTATGAACTCATTTTGGCAAAACTCACATTCGAGATGTCTCGAAGTACAATATCAAATACAAGGATTATCTATCTGTTTAAAGAAACTTTAGTCTACCCGTGTCCTAATTGCCAGAACTTCAAAAGAACTGCATGATTCTGCATGAGTTTAAACAATCGGATGGATTTAAATGTTATCCCAAAATCACATTCTATTTAAAACGGTTTTGTACAAAGCACTGGTTAACAAAAATTTAATATAATGAGTTCAATATTAGATTAAACACCTATACACCAGGTTTAAAACTTCCACATATTTGGATAACATACAAAATAAAGTCTGAGTAAAAATGATGTCTTTGATTCCAGGTGGTGAATTAACACTGATTATTTTATGTAGCACTTAGGAGACCCCAGCCAATCATTATGAAAGGGAAATAAATACCCAATTTTAGTTTTTTAAAATCTGAACAATAAAATTGGTTACAAGTGTTCTCTGGAAGTTCAGCAGCAAGGCAAAGCAGCTGAGCCACCAGATCGATATCACCAGATCGATATCACATTTTGAGCCTGTGAAACATAATCGATAAGTGACATTCGATGATAATTCACTTTATAGTATATATTATAGAAGTGTACCTGGATAGAACAGGTTTCATTTCAAGAATGTAATTACGCATTCCCATTCAAAGCCCTGCAGTGAATTTCACCTCACCTGATAACATCAATTGGAGATCGCCTACGTTTTTGCTCATGCTCGGGGACCTTATGCCAGGTAAACACCAATCTCCAGTCAAAGCCGCCAATCTGAGGCTCTCCAGCATTTCCCAGATACTCAAAGGTATTCCAATCAATGACGTCAATCACAGGGCACACCACAGCGCTTTCCTCCTCATTGATCCTGCCAGAAGATTCAAATTGAGCACTCGAACAAGTTAGATACACTAAAAGCCCATTTATCCGTGACCCGATCAACCGGATTGCTCGCCCCCCTCCTGGGGCAATTCCCCATTCCAGCAATCGCGAGTATGCTCACTTTACGCATGCACGCAATGCGTGCGCATGCGCACTTATTAAACTTACGAATTTGGAGGTTTTTACCGATCGGTAAAACATGCTTTTTTACCGATCTTTTTACCGAGTATGCTGGAATCTTTATTGGTAAGTAGCCATATAATGTTCTATTTAGTAGAATTACTAAATAGTAGTATTTAGTACTATTACTATTTAGTATATTATTAATACAGTAAAAGCCCGTTTATCCGGCACCCGGTTAACCGTAACTTCCGTATAACAGGCATCGCAAAAAAAGGTCTGCATTCAATTAACCAAAATTTATCCAGAAAAATGCATAGAATTTATTTATTTATTTTAATTTTTTGGCGTTTTCAGCCGAATATCCGGCAGGCGCTTAACCGGCATTGGCCAGGTCCCGAGGGCGCTGAATAAACGGCTTTTACTGTAGTATGTTTTAAAATAAGTTAATTTTTTGTGTTGGGTTTTCGGAAAATTGCCGCCCGATTATCCGGCACAGTTAATTAGTCGACCCCCCCCCCCCCCCCCCCCCGGAGCATGCCAGATAAACAGGCTTTCACTGTATATGCTTTACATTTACAATTTAAATGAAAATTTCTTGCTCCATGTAAGTACACTGAAACTACCCTGCATGAGGAGGGCTAGATAAATGTAAGTTGTTATTCTTTATAGATACACAGGCTTACATTAAATATACAGCAGTCCATTATTGAAGGCAGGCTTGTAGTAGCATAAAAGACAATTATTCTTGTATTAAGATAATGAGGATGTGGATGTCGATAAGACTTGAAATCCATTGAAATTCATGATCACACAAATGACTGCAAATGCACGTAAAGCCGACCCGCTCTCTTGTCACAACAGCGATGAAGTCTGCTTCAAAATGCATTAATGCTCTTTCAGCGCAACTCACCATGTGACAATATGATAGTACATTTTGCGGGAGCAACATAAGTGCTTTCAACAGGTATTTGAAGTTGCAGGACAGTTTGGGACAGGATTTTCAATTTCATTCTTGATATTTTCAGTTTTCAAGTGGGATAATTTGGGGATTCATACTTTATCCTCATCATATCTGACATAGAGGAACTGCATTATACAATTGAATTCAACCAATCTAATAATTCTATTGTCACTTCAAATATAGCATTCCAATTCATCTATATGTAGTTTAACTGTGTTTTATCCAACAATTAATGTTGTTGACAGTCTCATGGTTCCTTGGTATGCAAGTTCCAGTTTGACCCTACCTTTCCAATAGTGGCTCCAGCCAGCCTACATGGCATTCACAGTGGCAATCGAGGAATGTCAAGACATCGCCTGTTGCTATAGACGCACCCAGCAATCGTGCTCGAACCAAACCTTCCCTCTTTCGTGCACGAATCAGACGTACTTTGCGAAGAGAAGAAATGTAGTCTTCTAAACGTTGTTTTAAGTGTTCTGTTGAATCAAAAATTGGTGGTCAGCAATCATAGACAGAATCCATAAATCTGTTGTTAAATACAACTTATTTACAGTAGCTAAATTTAAGTATTTATATGTAGTGCCTTTAATAATGGGAAGCAATGTGGCTTAGGGCTGGCACTGTATTCATATTTATATTCATTTTTCATTCTCTAAATCAATTTGCCAGACTCCGCCACTACCTCACACCCCCATGCTGCCGAAACACTCATTCATCATGCATGCTACGCATTCATCACATTTAGGCTCGACTATGGGAACTCTCTTTCCTCGTCGGCCTTCCCAGCTCCTCCCTTCACAAACTGCAGATTATTCAGATTATTCAGAACTCTGCAGCTCGTGTACTCTCCCGCACTAGCCTTTACACTCTAGAACTACAAATGTTTTTTCTTCTCGTTTCCGCCTGGTCACCTGTGGGGTACCCGCTTCTCTTCCTTATTTACATGCTCCCTCTCAGTGATGTCAACCGCAGACGTAAGGTTAACTTCCACATGTATGCGGCTGACGGCCAACTCTACTTTTCCGCCTCCAATTGCGATCCCCAGTCCCCTGATGTTTTGTCAGCTTGTCTGTCAGGCATCAAGAGCTGGATGAGTGCGAATATCCTGCAGATAAACGTCAACAAGACAGAAGCCACTTGACCATCCCACAGCCTCCTTCTGCTCCAGCCTGGGAACCCACTGCTGGACTCACCATGGCTCTTGGCGTTGGCTGTCCATCCTCCTCAATCTACCCGACCTATCCCTAAAACTCTCAGTATCTGTGTGCACCCTCGGCGTCAGGTTCGATCCCCAGATATCTTTCCTTCCCACATCCGGTCCCTCATCAGCACCCCTTTCTTCCACCTCCACCACATTGCCAGTCCCCACCAATACCTCACTCCAGCTGCCGAAATCCTGGTCCATGCCTTTATCACCTCTCACCTGGACTACTCTAATGTCCTCCTTACCAGACTCCCCTCCTCCACCATCCAAAAAATCCAGCTCATACAAAACTCCGCCACCCGCATTCTCACCTGCATCTAACTTCGTACCCCAATTACCCCAGTCCTTGTCACACAGCACTGGCTCTCTAAAAAAGATGAATGCTTTTTGCTCCACACACAATGACCAACAGTGAGTTCCACATTCTCACCACTTTCAATATGTGCTTATTGAAACAACTTTTCATTAGTACAGAAGAACAAAAATCATGCAAGTGTAAAGGATTGCGAAGAATGTATTGAGAAAAAGCACGACACAGATAATGTTGAATTTCACTATGAAAATACTGTGATAAATGAAACACACAACATCCATCCTTCAGATGAGACGTGAAACTGATTCAAGTTCCCCTGACACAATTTGTAAAGAGAAGGGAGTTTCCCCTGGTGTCTTGGCCAGTGAATCTCCCAAATAATACTGGTCATGGCTGGTTGTGGGAGTTTGTTTAAAATTGCTGCTGCATTTCACCCACATAATATGCAATAATTTTACAGTGTGACTTGTGAAGTGTATTGAGACATCTCAACGACATGATATTTCAATTGCCAGGATTAATATTATTGTAATATTATGTGCCACCACTTTAAATGTTTTCCACAAGCTGGTTTTAACTCTAGTGAAGGCTGGCTCAACAAGTTTCTAAACACACCAAACAGCTGCTTCTATATCAGTTCACCACCTGATGAAGTCCACCATTACCATCCACTGATGCTATACAGTAATTGGAAAGATAATGGAAACAGATTGTTTGAAACACTGGAGGGGAAGTTATACTGTATTTAGAAATCATTATTGGAGTTAACATCAACTGAGTAAACAATGTGTCTCATTCCAAAAAAGCCACCATAAATACAATGGAAGGAATCAATTCTGTGTCAAACAGTCTGAAAATCTGAAAAAATAGATACAAAAGCACTTTTTTTACAGGAAAAAGTAAAACAACGATGTAAACCAGAATATCTGAGTGTGGCTCGTTAGAAGCTTTTATACCTTGGAAGGTTCTGAGCCAGGGAATCGAGAATCCTACTCACTGATCAATGCACTGCTCACTCACTAAACAGTTCTCTGAAGATGACTGATGGCAAAGAAAATCTTGTGCAAATAATCACTAGACCAGGATTAATGTTGGCTTCAAGATAGAGCACAAAAGGCTACTGCTGTTCAAGATTACTTCAAATTACATAGAAACTTTGCTAACTCCTCTTCAATTTAAAAGTCTGTAAAAGTTTCCAGTAGCAGCTAACTGTTCATCAATAAGCAGTCGCTATATGGATGGAGGAACTCCTGAATCAGCCTCTGTTCAATCACCCCTGGAGAACATAACTGTGTACAGTAAAACCTAGATAATTCTGAAAGCCAGCAACTCCCTAGAACCGGCAAGATTTCAAAATGCAAACAATATTAGATTTATTCCGGTATCGGCAAATCTCCCGAAGTTGAGAACAGCTGCTTGTAGTTCCCAGTGTGGCCACTCTGTCCTCCAGCGCTGTGAGCTCAGCCATTGTTTGGCTTCAGTGCTGTGTTTACAGCACACGTTGTGTGTGTATAACTGGGGCGGGGCTTCCCCAACTATTTCTAGGGTAGGCTCTAAATACAGGTATCCCGCCCCAACCGCGGCCTCGCCAACCACGAAACTCACGCAGCCACGCTTTGCTAAATGCGACAACCCTCGCAAACTGCGTTTTGCGTTTTGCGCATCCGCGATTTAAATCTGCGGCTTTCAATTTTCAAGTTTAGCACAGTGTACAGCACTAGGACCCAGTTGTGATGTTGCAATCAACCAGCGACAACGCTTCTCTTTTAGGATTAAGGTAAATACAGTAACATGAATTTATTGTCACTTCTCCGCAGCCTAGCTAGTAAGTTTGGGAGCATTGGCTGCCACGATCTGCAGATCTCTCTCTCTCTGTGTAAGTGTATCTCTCTCTGACCCACCTCTCTATTTCACCTTCTCTTCTCCCCACCCCTCCCCCACCCCACTTCTCTATCTCACCTTCTCTCTCTGACACCTTCTCTTCCACCCATCCCCCCCCTTCCCCACCCCCACCTTCTCTCTCTCACCTTCTCTCTCTGACTCACCTTCTCTTCCCCCACCCTCTCCCACCCACCTTCTCTCTATTTCACTTTCTCTTCCCCCCACCCCACCCCCTCTCTCTGTCTGTCTGTATCAGTCACTCAGACAGCCCCCTCAGCCCTCCGTGTCACCGCCCCCCTCCCACCCTCCGTGTCTCTCTCTCTGTAGATCAGTCAGACAGCACCCCCAGCCCTCCATGTCTCTCTTTCTGTGTGTGTGTAGAGTCAGTCAGTCAGACAGCCTCACGGATTGGTGCAGATGCACCCAAACTTACTCCCCCTATCCCCATGTATGTTATAACTGAATGTGTTTTTATTGTGTTTAGTTTTACTAAACGTGAACTTACTCCCCGTATCCCCATGTTTCCCATAGGGCCCTGCATTTTCCAACTGTGATTTTTCCAACCACGAAGGTTTACAGGAACATATCCCCCGCGGTTGGGAAGGGATACTGTACCAGCAAACTCAGAAATCAGGAGGTAAGTGGGCCCAACCGTGCTGAATTATCAAAGTTTTACTATATAAACATCTCTAGGATAGTGAAGAGCAAACAAACTGAAATGGACAGCACAACTAGCTTCCGAAGTGTGTTTTGAGGTATGTTCAAGGTGGGGAATCTCACTGGGAAGAAAATCACTTGAAAAGTGGGGGGAGGTTGTACTTCCCTGGGGATCAGGAGAAACGCACACAGTCACTGTGGTGGAATTTCAGAATTTGAAGGTACCAAAGATTACTTTTACGCGCAACAAGAAATGCAGCACATTTCTGCTATAGGTAAGAAACCATTAAGTATTGGCAATTTTTCCCTATGCCAAGTTTCTGAGTGCTTATTATGCTCATCGACAATTGGAAGCTCTTGAAAACACTGAGCTCGATGTTTGAAAGCAATGGGTTTTGACATTTTAAGCATTCACTTTGTTATCATTGGCACTTGCAACACAATGATCCAATTCCATCTTGGATAAACAAACATAAGTGGGGGGATTTGGTATCAAAACAGGTCAGTGACTATCTCAACGTTATCACAGTAACTAAATTATCTCTAAGCTAAAATATATCCTTTAGAAAAAAGTACTAGTGCAGAATTTGTCCTACAGTATTTGTAGTACATATTCAGTGAATAGCTATGGTGAAATGGTACTAATTCCCTAGAACAAATAAAGGAGGAGAAAAATCTTTATTCCAAAAATAATAGCACCTGGAAAACTCTTTCCAAAAAATACAAATATTTCCATCGGTACCACGTACATAACCTTGACTATGTTTTAAGACAAAGGATTGAAGAAGAAAAACAAAATGCTCATATTAAACATCACAACTGAGGCCTCAACACTTGAAAGTGAAAAATACCTAAATGACTGATGCTAATTTAACCACCGTGGAGCTGAAAATGGGTTAATAATGCCTTCTCTCTCAAATAAGCCTCATATTTCCTCTAAAATACACTGTTTTGTGCTCCACACATAATGACCAGCAGTGAGTGCCACATTCCCACCACCTTCTACGTGAAAAGATTACTGAAACAACATTATTGAAACATTTTTTTTAAAAGACAAAGGATTTTAATGACAAGTGACAAGTTGTACTGACCTCGATCACTGTAATCATCCACTATGATGATCTCCTTCAATAGAATATCAGGTGAAGTGTCGAGAACACTGTGAATTGTCCGTAGAAGTGTTGACCAGGCCTCATTATAAAATGCTATTACCACTGAAGTGGTTGGAAGGCTGTAATAATCATACTTCTTCTCTTTGCACCTGGATGGAACACAAAAATTGTATGAAACATGATGCAATCTAGAAGAGGAGCTGGGGTAAATGCAGGCAACAAAATACCTTGTGGATGTGTGTGGAATAAGCACCAGGATGGACTGTTACCATGCTCTACAGTCTTTGTAAAACAAGTTCATATTCCCAGAGTAATTAAAGCAAATGTATGTCATCCTGCTTTGCCCTGTCCTAATTCCTATGAGTTAATCAGTTGTAGCTGTACTGAAAGAATCCAGATTAAGAAGCGGTTACTTGTAATAATAATAATCCTTGTATTTGATACAGCGCTTTTCACATCTTCTAGACGTCTCAAAGCGCTTCACGGAGTATGCTGTAAAGTGAATTGACTGTATATTTTGTGGGTGAAACGCAGCAGCCAATTGCGCACAGCAGTGTCCCACAAGCACTTCTCATTCAGTGGCATCTTCCAAGTGCTCCGAGACACCACCCTGCATGAAGGTGGCTATATAAATGCAAGTTGTTGTTGTATCTCCAGAATCTGAGACATGTTTCTAAATCCCCTGCCCCTTTTTGTGGATGAGGATAGTCAGTCTGCTAAGTATGTACAAGCGGGGTCTCCCTAGAGCTGAACTGCCTGGTGACATGCCTGGCAGTAGAATGTCAGAATCGAGATAGTCCTCTGGGGGCCTTGGTAGACAGGTTCCTGAGCCAGGCGGGTCTGCAATATTCCAGGGCACCGCTGATGACAGCAGTTAATCTGCCTCATCGGCAGAACCTGGAAGGGCAGACCAGTCACTGGGGGCAGGGAGTCATCCCACTTAGTTCCTGTTAACCCTGTAAGCCAATGCCCTAATGGATAGGGTGGTCCTAGCTCAACAAGCAGAGGGAAGCTTGCCAGACAACAATATCAATGGCAAGCTATGCAGTTTTAGCTGGTTAGACCCCAGCAGTACCCCCAACGCTTATTCTGGTGTCCCTTTAGCCTTGGCTCTTGCCAACCAGTACTTTCTACTTTCCAGAATTAGGTAAACAGGGTGCGTTTCGCCAGAGAGAGATTGCACATTCCATTTCAACAATCTAATTTGTGTTTCACCCCTTCCCAAACACTCCTTTCTCAGCTCGGGTCACACGCCTCCTGTGCAGCGCCTTGGGACGTCCTCCCGACGTGAAAGGCGCTCTATAAATGTAATTTGTTGTTGTTGTTGTTGTTGTTATTTCTGGGATTTCCAGCTTAGTTTGGATAAGTGCAGTGATGGGTGTGCCAAGACCCCCGGCTTGACCAAAACAAAAGTACTGTAAGCACAAAGTGAACAAACTATAAATACTGCTCCACATTATAGTAGACTCTGGTGAATAAAAAAATCTGAATGTGTACTTCAAGATTATAGCTATTTAAATGAATGGTAATGGAATTCCTGTGGTTGTATCACAAGTTAAAATTCCCACTCCAATTTACTTAATGGCATTCCTTACCTATCGCTCAAGTTGTGAATACAGTAAAACCTCGACATTCTGAAATTCGGCAGCTCCCTAAAACCGGCAAGCTTATTTATATGTATAGTTCCTGAAGAATTTACTTTCAAGGGCAATTATACAATTATTAGAGTATATTTTTTGTACAATCACCTCAATTATATAGCAGATTATTACTGCCTCCGATGGTATATATTGTCCCATGGTTTGAACTAAAACAGCAAATTCAAAAATATAATTTCTGAGGCACAATGCTTCCCATATATTACAAATTCTAAACAGAAGTGCCTAAAATAGTTGTCAAAGCATTCATGCTACGGTAATCAAAATAAATAATACAATGAAAATTCTCTTCAGTAATAAAACAAAATTCTGTCTCCTCACTGATTTCTTCTAATCATCCCAACTTATCTTTTGCTGCTGATTGCACTCCACATTTAATTTCCTTCACATTGCACACACAAACTTCAGTCCTCTCAAAGCATAATGGCTGAACAAATGGAGCTTGATCACCATGTCCTTCACTAGGACAATGGCAATCTTGTTTGTTTGTGGGACATTGCTATATTAGATGCTATATCAAATGCAAGGATTATTATTGTATAAATGCAGGTTGTTGGTGTTAAATTTAGTGAATTTAAATGCAATATTACTTAATGTCTTCATTAATATTGGCTATTGACCGTATAAATGGACAGCAATAATCAGTGTCAGAGTACAAGATGGTCCTGTAATACTGCAGCATTTCCACATCAAACCAGAGAAAAATCTGTAGTTTGACTGCAGTTTAAAATCACAATTCAGAGTAACTGTGCAAGAGCACCTCAAGGAGGCAGTCTCACACTGTTTCAGCTGTGCATGGGCCATCCGGGGAGAACAAGTGCTTTCCTTCACAACTATTGGCAGAAGAAATTAAACTCTACATCTAAAGTTTAAAATCTTCATGGGCAGCAAAATATAACCTTTGTGTGGTGACAATGCCGATGCTGACGGAATTCTCAATGCACCAAATTCAACATGGCCATCACCTCAGGGCTCGCGTCCAAGGGAGCCAGTCCTCATCCTTTCTTGTAAATCCCATCACGTACGTCCTTCAGCTTCTCTTAACCCTCTCTTCTGCTCAACTTTCCTCTTGCATAACTTATGCCTGCTGAGCATTCCCTGCCAAACCATCAAGTGGTCTGGTCTTCAGTAACTACCTCATTGATCTCTGGAATTCCTTTCCTCTACCGCTGTGCCTTTCCCCTTCTCTGTCTGCCTTTAAATCCTGTCTCAAAATCTACCTCTTTGATTCTGCCTATGATTTACCTTCCCGCTCCCCCTTCTCAATGTTCAACTTTGTGTTTGCAAAGCAAGCCTTAATGAAGCAAGATATACAAGTTGCTGTTGTGGTCATCTTGAGACCTCATTCTTATCCAGCTCCACTGGCTTCCCATCACTCAGAGGATAGTTCAAGGCCCTGGTCCTCACCATAAAAGCCCCCCACGGCCTTGCTCCTACCTATCTGTGACCTCCCAAGCCCCTACCAACCTGCCCACTCCCTCCGCTCAGTAGGATCTACTCTGCTTCACGTCCCCAACTTGCCCGTTCCATCATTAGTGGGCAGGCAGGTTTCAACCACTCTGCCCCCAACCTCTGGAACTCCATCCCACAGTCCATCTGCCTCGACCCCTCCCTTGCCTCCTTCAACACCCATCTCAAGAGCCTCCTCTTCAATCATGCCTTCGGTCACCATCCTACCCACAAGTTTCCGGCATTCCACAACTCCTGATCCCAACCACCAGCATCCACCACTACTTCTCCCCCGAGGCAGCTGAGCCCCTCATCCACATCTTCATGGTCAGACTTTACAATTCCATTGCCCTGCTCAACACTTTCCAGCTCCTCCCTAACAAGCTGCAAACCAACTAGAACTCTGCAGTCCACGTCCTCTCCACTACCATCACAAACCCATCATCCCATCCTTATTTAGCTCCAATTTCTCCCCAACCCCCAGTGGATTCAATTTAACATTTTCGCTTTCAATACCTTCACAGCTTCGTTCCATGTTACCTGTGGAATCTCCTGTGACCCAACTACCTCCACTCAGAAAACTCCATGCTGTTTCATGTTCCCCTCCCAATCCATTGGCGGGCAAGCTTTCAGACATTCTCCCCGCGCATTATGGAATTCAATTCCTGAATCCTCTATTTTGCTCTCTCCTTCTTTGCCTTGAAATACTACCTTAACACCTATAGATTGGAGAGTCAGACAAAGTGGCCCAGTTGGCAGCCTCTGAGTAGGAAGACTGTGAGTTCAAGTGCCCTGTCAGGACTTAGAATTCATATAGTTGAAGCTCAATGCAGTGCTAGAGATGTACTCCATTGTTTCAGATGGCATCCCTTAGATAAGACATTAAACTCATTAAACAAAACACAAAATACTACAGATGCTGGGAATCTGAAACAAAAACAAAAGTTGCTGGGGAAACTCAGCAGGTCAGGCAGCATCCATGGAGAAAGCAAAAAGAACTAACGACTAAGGGTTGTAGACCCGAAACGTTGACTCTTTTTCCTTTCTCCATGGATGCTGCCTGACCTGCTGAGTTTCCCCAGCAACTTCTGTTTCTGTTTCATTAAACCCATCTGCCTGTTCAGGTGGACATCAAAGATCCCATGACGCTATTATTTGTGGGACAATGTGGTGCATAAATTGTCTGCGGCCCCACAAACTCCACACTGCCTCAATACCTTACAGCAGGGCAGTCCAACTGTCAGCCCGCAGGCCACATCCGGCACAGGGGATTTTATCCGGCTCACAAACAAACTATTTGTGTATTTGAAAAGCAAATACAGGCGACATGCAGATCTCGAGGTAATCTGGAGACAATCTCAGGCTCTCCTGACAACCAGACTTGCCAACCAGGATAAAATATTATCAGCACAAAATACACAGTCAATCCATTTCACAATATATTCTATGAGACACTTAAGAGACATTTCAACAATGCAAAGATTCTTATTACATATCCTAAAACAGTACTAGTTTAATGGTTTGTAACATACTAATTTATCAGCGCCTTGTGACGTCCTCCTGACGTGAAAGGCACTATACAGCGTAATCTTGCTGTTGTTGTTTATCCAGGGAATCCTATTGGAGTTTGTTAGCTCACTTAAAATCCATTGATGCTGTGAAGAAAATATAACTACATGTCAGCCCCTCACAACTGAAATTATCCTGTCACGACAAAACTTTTGTATTCTCCATCATGAAAGACAAAGCTAACTTTATCTCCAATATAAGTACTCCAGGTTGAATACCAAGATTTAAATGAGATTTGTCAATCAAACAAAATGCACAGAATAGGCCGTGTGTTTACTTTTCTCTACTGTTAATAAGTTACTAAGATATAAATAATATGACATCTGTAATGGTTACCATCTTTGAACAGACCTCGCCCAAAGCTTACAAGAACATTTAAATACTGTACACCTATTGTTTGAAATGGAACATAGTGTTACATATGGGAAAAATACTGAAACCACATAAATTAGTGTGTAACAAACCATTAAATTAATACAGTAATGTGATTGTAACCAAATTTTCTCTAGAAAGTGGTACACGTGCCTCCAGTGGATAAACGAGTATCAGATAATAATCTTTAATTTTTTTTGATGCATGTCGGGAGAACTTCACATGATTTACTGTGAAGTGTAATAATTGTGCATTTGATAGGTGTGCTTTGTCAGAAAAGTATGGCTTTAAAAAAATGTATATTAATCAACTAATGCTTGCCTTTGATATTGCACCTTCTCACGTCTTCTAGGTCTCAAAGCACTTCACAGAATATACTGTAAAGTGAATTGGCTGTACATATATGTGGGCGAAATGCGCGCAACAGTATCCCACAAACACTCATGGATTGAAATGTCCATTTATTTTTGTGTTTTTTAAGGGATTATTATCCGGTGTATGGAGTAAGAAAACTTGCCCAATGTTTTTCCCTGTCTGGAATTGAACCCAGGTAAGGCAAGTGCTCAAACTACTGAGCTACAGGACTCCACGATAACTAGGGATTTTTTTTTAAAAAATGTAAAAACCTACTTGTCGCTTTCTCTTAGTAACCTACAAAAATCAGGCACAGTATAACTATCTTCTTGTCAGAATCTTTGGATATAAAATTAGTCAGACTGCAAGGAGATAAAGAATGTGAGATTTTCAGTACCAGCATCCTCAATTATTTGTTTCAAGTTGTCCAACATTACATTATAAATCCAAATACAGTACAATAGTACAGAATGCTGAATTTTTATGTACAGTACTTTAGTTTATCAGTTCTTGTCTAGGTCAGGAATTGGAATCTTAAATCTTCCCAGCAGGGTGAAACCTTGGACAAGTTTCCTTACTCCACATGGCTAATAATAAACCCTGAAAAAATAATAAATGCGCCATTTTCAATCCATGACCATTTGTGGGACATAATTCTGTGAAGTGCTTTGAGACATCTAGAAGACGTGAAAAGCGCGACATCAAATGCAAGGATTATTATTATTAAAGGAAACTAAGACTTTCAATAGTCTAGAAAGTTTATCATCAATATCATCGACTTCAATTGTCTAAAAAGCTTATGAACACCCAAAAACGGCTGGAATACTGTAAGCCATGGACACTCCAATGCTACGTAAACCAATGGACTTTAGGAACAACTGAATTGAATGCAGTTATGACTTTCTGAAGCAATGCAATGTTTATCTGCAGAAATGTCTCATGGTTCGACTTTTAACTAGCATATCTCTAATCTTAAGATTAAGTATCTATATTCCATTTTGTCAACTAGAATATTCTTCTATCCATTCCCTTCATTACTTTAAGCACCTTAATCAGATTAGACTTGGTTGTCACTGCTCAGTACTATGCCATGGACTTTTGACCTGCATTACACTTAAAGTATTGTTGTTTGTGGAACACTGCTATGCGCAATTGGCTGCCACGTTTCACTCACAAATATAATCAATTCACTTAACAGTATATTCTGGGAAGTGCTTTGAGACATCTATGAAACATGAAAAATGCTATATTCTCCTTGCCAAACTGCACTGGCTCCATCACAGAGCGGATTTACTTCAAGATCCTCAGTTGTGTTTAAATCCCTCCACTACTCTGCATCCCCCCCACCTCTCTAACCTTCTCTCTCCTCACAGCAGCACCCGCTGCCTCCGCTCTACTGGGTCTGGCCTTATTTCCCGAATCTTCCACTCCACCATCGGCAGCCGTGCTTTCAGCCACTATGCCCGAAACTTGGGAACTCCCTCCCTTCATCTGTCTACTCCTTTCAGATCTTCAGGTCACTCCTGAAGATCTTTTGCTTCGACCACACTTACGGTCACCTTCCCCCTCCCCCTGGCTCAACCTCAGGCTTGATCATTGTGAAGCACTCTGAGATGCTGCCCGGCATAGAGGGTGACATATAACTGCAAGTTATTGTTGTATATCAAATGCAAGCATTATTATTCAAAGTATTACTCGTACAAATTGTACTAACTATATGGTGCTATTATTGAGCAGGATATTTATCTTTGGGCAGGACATTTTTCAGCCTGTTTACCATCATTTATATAAACTAAAGTTGTTGTGAGATAATAATAATAATCCTTGCATTTGAGATAGCTCTTTTCATGTCTTCCAGCCGTTTTAAAGCGCTTCACAGAAGAGACTGTATATTTGAGGGTGAAACGTAGCAGCCAATTACACACAACCATATCCCACAAACGGTCAGCCATTGAAGTGATCAATTTATTTATTTTTCTTGAAGGATTATTATCAGGCTTGAGGAGTAAGGAAACTTGCCCAAGGTTTCACCCTGTCTGGAATCGAACCCAGGTCTCTCACTTGTAAGACGATTGCTCTAACCACTGAGCTACAGGACTCTACACAGATGAATTACATACAAACGTAATATTTATTGCATATCTGTACCATTTATTTGTAGAATACAAAAATATACATGTTTAAAAAAAATTCTGGTCAAATGTACAATTAGATTTATGTTATGGTATTTTAATTAACAAGATATTTTCATATGAATAACCTCCATAAAGTTTTCTTCTCTCATGAATTCTTTATTCCCTTCATTACCAGATGAGCAGGATAGCAGATTTGCTTGATTTCCCCCCCTTTACACTTTCTATTCCAGAAGGAAAATGATTTGGTGTATTATTCTTTCAATCAGCTGGGTAATTGGTGATGGCATCGACACAACTAAACTTCACTCTGCATGTTCAACCAGAGTCACTAGACAGCGATCAAGAATAGGAATCCTGACCACCTACCAACAACAAAATTACATTTATAATTACATTTTAAAAGAGAGGCAGACGTTTATTTGGGGAGGATGGGTTTGCACGGTTAGGGGGAGAGATAATAATAAATAATCCTTGCATTTGATATAGCGCTTTTCATATCTTATCGACATCTCAAAGTGCTTCACGGAATATACTGTAAAGTGAATTGACTGTTTATTTGTGGGCGAAACGCGGCAGTCAATTGCGCACAGCAGTATCCCACAAACAGCCGTGGATTGAAAATGACTTGAAAATAATAAAATGAAAATAATCTTTGATTATTGTGGTTTTTTGGGGGAGGGATTATTATTAGGCGTGTGGAGTAAGGAAAAGCCCAAGGTTTCGTCCTGATCTGCCTGGATTCGAACCCAGGTCTCACACTTGTAAGGCGAGTGCTCTAACCACTGAGCTACAGCAGCTCCACAGAGAGAGCTGGAGATGGGATTGAGTTGCTCCTTTCAAAGAGCCGGCACAGACTTGATGGACCGAATGACCTCCTTTTGTGCCGTACGATTCTATGATTCTATGATTTACCACCTGCCAACTGAGGCAACAGTAAGAAGCAGTGATTGCCATATGATTGTGGAGCTCCTGTGGCTCAGTGGTTAGAGCACTTGTCTTGCAAGCTGGGGAGACCAAGCTGGGGAGACCTGTGTTCGAATCCAGGCAGGTCAGGGCGAAACCTTGGGCAAGTTTCTTTACTCCACACGCCTAATAATAATCCCTCCAAAAAAAACCACAATAATAAAATTGGTCATTTCAATCCACGACTGTTTGTGGGACACTGCTGTGCCCAGTTGGCTGCCGCGATTCACCCACAAATATATACAGTCAATTCACCTTACAGTATATTCTGTGAAGAGCTTTGGGACGTTGATAAGATGTGGAAAGCGTTGTATCAAATGCAAGGATTATTATTATTATTATGATCCCTAAAGGCTTAATGGGTAATTTGTAGGAGTATAACAAACATATGACTTCTCGTGCATTACTGAAGTGATGCATTTTACATTAGCTCCTATAGCTCAGTGGTTAGAACACTCGCCTTAGAAGTGTGAGACCTGTGTTCGAGCCGGGCAGATCAGGGTGAAACCTTGGGCAAGTTTCCTTACTCCACATGCCTAATAATAATCCGTCTTCAGGGTTGTGTTAACAGCACACCTGGTGTATGTGGCCAGGCTTCCCCAGCCATTTCTAGGCAGCTCAGACACACATCTCTACCCATTGAGCAATCCTTCTGCCAGTTGGACGTGTGGAGCTCCAGACAAAAAGCACATTTGGTAATAAATCAACTACAGATCATGTCCTTAATAAGCACATGGTGAAGATATCGCTGTGTGATTGTCAGGCACAGTAAAACCCTGATAACCCAGCTTGGTTGGGCCCACGCACCTCCCAGATTTGGGAGTTTGCGGAGTTTAGGAACATACCTAGAAATGGCTGGGGAAGCCTGGCCTCGTACACCAGGTGTGCTGTTAACACAACCCTGAAGCCAAGCTGACAGAGCAGCCATGCTGGGAACTAGAAGCAGCTGCTCCGAACTTCGGGAGATTTGCCGGACGTGAGAAATCAATCCAATACTGAAATCTTGCCGGTTTTATGAAGTTGCTGGTTTTCGGAATCTCGGATTATCGAGGTTTTACTGTATTGCGAATAAGGTGCAGGTGGAGTCCTGTAGCTCAGTGGTGATAGCAATCGCCTTGCAAGGGAGACCTGGGTCCGATTCCAATCGGGGGATACACTGGGCAAGTTTCCTCACTCCACACGCCTAATAATACACACTCCAAAAAAACTTGGTCACTCAATCCAGACTGTTTGTGGGACACTGCTGTAACTGGCTGCCACGTTCCACCCACAAATATACAGTCAATTCATTTTACAGTACATATATTCTGTGAAGCGCTTTGAGATGCTTAGAAGACTTGAAAAGCGTTATATCAAATGCAAACATTATTCTAATCCTTGCATTTGATATAGCGCTTTTCACTACAGTATATAAAAATATTATTTTTATTACTGTATCTATCAGCGCTTCTTACACCCTACTGTGTACACAACATACAGTGGTTATGTGGAGAGAGGGAGCAGTGGGGAGAGCAATGCCAGTGCAATGAGTATTTCTGTGTGTCTGTCAGTGTGTGACCATCAGTGTGTGTCTGTCAGTGTGTGACTGTGTGTGTCTATCAGTGTGTGTCTGTCAGTGTGTGACTGTGTGTGTCAGTGTGTGACTGTGTGTGTCTATCAGTGTGTGTCTGTCAGTGTGTGACACTGTGTATCTGTCAGTGTGTGACTGTGTGTGTCAGTGTGTGTCAATGTGTGACTGTGTGTGTCAGTGTGTGTGTCAGTGTGTGACTGTGTGTGTCTATCAGTGTGTGTCTGTCAGTGTGTGATACTGTGTATCTGTCAGTGTGTGACTGTGTGTGTCAGTGTGTGTGTCAGTGTGTGACTGTGTGTGTGTCAGTGTGTGTGTCAGTGTGTGACTGTGTGTGTCTATCAGTGTGTGTCTGTCAGTGTGTGACTGTGTGTGTCAGTGTGTGACTGTGTGTGTCAGTGTGTGTCAGTGTGTGGCTGTGTGTGTCAGTGTGTGACTGTGTGTGTCAGTGTGTGTCAGTGTGTGACTGTGTGTGTCAGTGTGTGACTGTGTGTGTCAGTGTGTGACTGTGTGTGTCAGTGTGTGACTGTGTGTGTCAGTGTGTGTCTGTGTGTGTGTCAGTGTGTGACAGTGTGTGTCAGTGTGTGACTGTGTGTGTCTGTCAGTGTGTGTGTGTCGGTGTGTGTCAGTGTGTGTGTGACTGTGTGTGTGTGTGTCAGTGTGTGTGTGTCGGTGTGTGTGTGTGTCTGTCAGTGTGTGACTGTGTGTGTCTATCAGTGTGTGTCTGTCAGTGTGTGACTGTGTGTGTCAGTGTGTGACTGTGTGTGTCTATCAGTGTGTGTCTGTCAGTGTGTGACACTGTGTATCTGTCAGTGTGTGACTGTGTGTGTCAGTGTGTGTCAATGTGTGACTGTGTGTGTCAGTGTGTGTGTCAGTGTGTGACTGTGTGTGTGTCAGTGTGTGTGTCAGTGTGTGACTGTGTGTGTCTATCAGTGTGTGTCTGTCAGTGTGTGACTGTGTGTGTGTCAGTGTGTGACTGTGTGTGTCAGTGTGTGTGTCAGTGTGTGACTGTGTGTGTGTCAGTGTGTGTGTCAGTGTGTGACTGTGTGTGTCTATCAGTGTGTGTCTGTCAGTGTGTGACTGTGTGTGTCAGTGTGTGACTGTGTGTGTCAGTGTGTGTCAGTGTGTGACTGTGTGTGTCAGTGTGTGACTGTGTGTGTCAGTGTGTGACTGTGTGTGTCAGTATGTGTCAGTGTGTGACTGTGTGTCAGTGTGTGACTGTGTGTCAGTGTGTGACTGTGTGTGTCAGTGTGTGACTGTGTGTGTCAGTGTGTGTCTGTGTGTGTGTCAGTGTGTGACAGTGTGTGTCAGTGTGTGACTGTGTGTGTCTGTCAGTGTGTGACTGTGTATGTGTCAGTATGTCAGTGTGTGTCAGTGTGTGACTGTGTGTGTGTCAGTGTGTGACTGTGTGTGTGTCAGTGTGTGTGTGTCGGTGTGTGTCAGTGTGTGTGTGACTGTGTGTGTGTGTGTCAGTGTGTGTGTGTCAGTGTGTGTCAGTGTGTGTGTGACTGTGTGTGTGTGTGTCGGTGTGTGACTGTGTGTGTGTCAGTGTGTGACTGTGTGTGTGTGTCGGTGTGTGACTGTGTGTGTGTCAGTGTGTGACTGTGTGTGTGTATCAGTGTGTGACTGTGTGTGTGTGTCGGTGTGTGTATCAGTGTGTGACTGTGTGTGTGTCAGTGTGTGACTGTGTGTGACTGTGTGTGTGTCAGTGTGTGACTGTGTGTGTGTATCAGTGTGTGACTGTGTGTGTGTATCAGTGTGTGACTGTGTGTGTGTCAGTGTGTGATTGTGTGTGTGTCAGTGTGTGACTGTGTGTGTGTGTCGGTGTGTGACTGTGTGTGTGTCAGTGTGTGACTGTGTGTGTGTGTCGGTGTGTGACTGTGTGTGTGTATCAGTGTGTGACTGTGTGTGTGTGTCAGTGTGTGTGACTGTGTGTGTCAGTGTGTGTGTGTCAGTGTGTGTCAGTGTGTGTGTGTCAGTGACTGTGTGTCAGTGTGTGTTAGTGACTGTGTGTCAGTGTGTGTGACTGTGTGTGTGTGACTGTGTGTGTGTGTCAGTGTGTGTGACTGTGTGTGTGTGTGTCAGTGTGTGTGTGACTGTGTGTGACTGTGTGTGTCAGTGTGTGTGACTGTGTGTGTGTGTCAGTGTGTGTGTGTCAGTGTGTGTCAGTGTGTGTGTGTCAGTGACTGTGTGTCAGTGTGTGTCAGTGTGTGTCAGTGACTGTGTCAGTGTGTGTGACTGTGTGTGTGTGACTGTGTGTCAGTGTGTGTCAGTGACTGTGTGTGACTGTGTGTGTCAGTGACTGTGTGTGACTGTGTGTCAGTGTGTGTCAGTGACTGTGTGTCAGTGTGTGTGACTGTGTGTGTGTGACTGTGTGTCAGTGTGTGTCAGTGACTGTGTGTCAGTGTGTGTGACTGTGTGTGTGTGACTGTGTGTCAGTGTGTGTCAGTGACTGTGTGTGACTGTGTGTGTCAGTGTGTGTCAGTGACTGTGTGTCAGTGTGTGTGTGTCAGTGACTGTGTGTGACTGTGTGTGTGACTGTGTGTCAGTGTGTGTGACTGTGTGTGTGTGACTGTGTGTCAGTGTGTGTGACTGTGTGTCAGTGTGTGTGACTGTGTGTGTGACTGTGTGTGTCAGTGTGTGTGTGTGACTGTGTGTGTCAGTGTGTGTGTGTGTCAGTGACTGTGTGTCAGTGACTGTGTGTCAGTGTGTGTCAGTGACTGTGTGTGACTGTGTGTCAGTGTGTGTGTGACTGTGTGTCAGTGTGTGTGTTAGTGACTGTGTGTGACTGTGTGTGTCAGTGTGTGTCAGTGTGTCAGTGTGTGTCACTCACAGTGGGTTCCATCTCTCTGGCAGTCGGCGGCGCAGGGAGATTTTGTCGCTCAGATAAATATTGATTTGATGTTTGCTGACACTGTCCTCCTCCCTCAGCTTGTCCTCGCCTCCCAGGTGTAAGTGAACGGCTTTGCCGAGCTCTCCCAGCGCCTTGACATCCAGCGGCGGCTTCTCATACACCGGCCTCTTGAGCAGTTGGTAGTCTGGGCTCCCAGGCTGGGGGCTGCCGGCCACCCCCCGGCGCACACTCTCCTCCCCCCCCCTCTGGCTCTCAGCCTTTCTGGGCAGCAGCAGGAAGCCCAGAGTCGTCAGCCCGGCCACCAACAACAGGACGGTCTTGGCTCGGCGCCGCCTGCCCAGCGCCATGATGCCGAGCTCTCTCTCACACACACTGACTGACTGACTGACTGGGAAACTTCACTCAGTCCCTCGCCATCGCCGCCCACACCGGCTCCTCACTGGGACACAAAGAAAGTTAGTGGAGAGTCCGCGCCGCGGGAAGGACAGCGCTCCATGGCGCCCCGGACAGTCCAACGGGAAAGACTGGACTTGGCTGTGAGCCCGGGGTGAGGGCTGTCCCCGGCGCTGTCCCCGGCACAGCTTTAATGAGGGTGACTGGACCCCCCCACTACCCCAGGCCCGGACTCTGCCTGTCTGTGTGTGATTCCGGAGGGGTGTGTGTGTGTGTGTGTGTGTGCGCAACTCTCCCCCCCCACACACACCCTGTTGAGCCTGGATGTGTATGTGTGTATAACTCTCCTCCCTGTTGAGGGTGTGTGTGTAACTTCCCCCTGGTGTGGGTGTAACTGTGTGTGTGTATATAACTTTCCCCCGTTGAGGATGTGGGTGTAACTGTGTGTGTGTGTAACTCTACCCCTGTTGAGGGTGTGTGTAACTGTGTGTGTGTGTAACTCTACCCCTGTTGAGGGTGTGTGTAACTGTGTGTGTGTGTAACTCTACCCCTGTTGAGGGTGTGTGTAACTGTGTGTGTGTGTAACTCTACCCCTGTTGAGGGTGTGTGTAACTGTGTGTAACTCTACCCCTGTTGAGGGTGTGTGTAACTGTGTGTAACTCTACCCCTGTTGAGGGTGTGTGTGTAACTGTGTGTGTTTGTAACTCTCCCCCCTGTTGAGGGTGTGTGTAACTCTCCCCCCTGTTGAGGGTGTGTGTGTAACTGTGTGTGTGTGTGTGACTCTCCCCCCTGTTGAGGGTCTGTGTGTAACTGTGTGTGTAACTCTCCCCCCTGTTGAGGGTCTGTGTGTAACTGTGTGTGTAACTCTCCCCCCTGTTGAGGGTCTGTGTGTAACTGTGTGTAACTCTCCCCCCCGTTGAGGGTGTGTGTGTAACTGTGTGTGTGTGTGTAACTCTCCCCCCTGTTGAGGGTCTGTGTGTAACTGTGTGTGTAACTCTCCCCCCTGTTGAGGGTGTGTGTGTAACTGTGTGTGTAACTCCCCCCCTGTTGAGGGTCTGTGTGTAACTGTGTGTGTAACTCCCCCCTGTTGAGGGTGTGTGTGTAACTGTGTGTGTGTGTGTGTGTAACGCCCCCCCCCCCCCCCTCCACCCCTTGGAGACCAGGCCACCAAGCGGAAGCCTCGTGGTTACCAGGCAACGCCGCCTCACGCTCCCTGTCAACCCTGACCCAGGATCCTCCCCTCCCCCCCCCCCCCCCCCCCCCCCACAGCCTGTCAGTCAGTGTCTCTCAATCACTGTGGTGTGTGTGTGTGTGTGTCTCAGTGTTTCAGGATATGTGTGTGTGTCAGTGTGTCACAATGTGTGTGTATGTCAGTGTGTCACAATGTGTGTGTGTGTGTCAGTGTGTCACAATGTGTGTGTGTGTCAGTGTGTGTGTGTCACAATGTGTGTGTGTGTCAGTGTGTGTCAGTGTGTCACAATGTGTGTGTGTGTGTCAGTGTGTCACAATGTGTGTGTGTGTCAGTGTGTCAATGTGTGTGTGTCAGTGTGTGTGTCACAATGTGTGTGTGTCACAATGTGTGTGTCAGTTTGTGTGTCTGTGTGTCAGTGTGTCACTGTGTGTGTCAGTGTGTGTGTGTGTGTGTCAATGTGTCACTGTGTGTGTCTGTGTGTGTGTGTGTCACTGTGTGTATGTCTGTGTCAATGTGTCACTGTGTGTCACTGTCAATGTGTGTGTCATTGTGTGTGTGTGTCACAGTGTTTGTGTCAGTATGTTTCTCAGTGTATGTGCATCAATGTGTGTGTCAGTGTGTGTGTTAGTATATCTGTCAGTGTGTGTGTCAGTGTGTGTCTGTCAGTGTATGTGTGCTTACCAGTTAGTGTGTGTATGTGTCACTGTGGAACTCCATCCCACAGCCCCTCCGCCTCGCTTCCTCCCTTTCCTCCTTCAAGACCTTCCTCTTCACGCCTTCGGCTGGCCCGCTAACTCTTCCCCCTCTCCCACTCTCCTTCCCCTTCCTCCTTATGCTCCTGATATAATAGGAACTATACAAATATAATTTTGTTGTTGTGGTTGCCTGTCCGTGCAGTGTCCATCAGCGCTGCTGTCTATTGGTGACTTGTTTTGCTGTTTGCCAATCTTCGAACCCTATACAGAGTATTTCAAAACCGGAAACCTCAGGTAATCGATAAATCTAATTTGGGCGTAATCACATTTTAGAGCTTATTACAAGGCCATGGGTAATGACTATCACCAGTCCTATATTATGATCCTAGTGAGCGAGTGGTTGTTATGCTGGTAAATTGTGAGTGAAAGTGTGGTTGCTATTGTTAAAATTGGTTACAATTGTAAATCTGGGAGTGACTTTAGTGTCAGAAGCCACTGAAGGCCTGGTATTTGCCTTCTAGTATGTAACTCTTTCAAAAATAATTCTTAAATTTGACAAGTTACTCGACTTGCTCCTTTTTTAAAAAAATCTGCCCTCCCACCCCCCCAAACTGAAGATCTGACACACGCCAAGATGTGGTTCGACGAGGGTTGGCTGTTCGTTCCAGTTCTTAACCCTTATTAAGAGAGATAGATCAGGAGATAAGATGTTCACTGAACTTCAACTTCAACATTGTCATTACTTATGTGTTTCACAGTGAATATTACTACAATTACCTCATTTGAAATCATCATTCAGTTTAGTAGAGTACTGCAACAGGTGCTGTACTTAATCATTAACTAACTCAATGTAAATCATTGCTAAAATTAAACGTTGCATGGTGCCTTCAAACTGGATTTCTAGGAGTCTTAATGTTCTCAATGCCACATATAACAAATTATAGTTTTATTTGGGAAGGTGATGGCAGCTCCAATTGGGGTGGAGCCTAATTTTCAGTCCCTACTGACATTTTTTGCCCCAGTTGTTATTTTAAAATATGCTTTCTAAAATAGTTTTATTTAACTTTCTCAAACTTTAAACTGTAATATCCCAGAAAGAAAGAAATGGCCAACAGGCTTGCATGCTTTCTTTTTAAAAAAAAATCTGTAATTAATGTCATAACTGCACTGTGGATAGAAGGGAGAGGAAACATTGTGTCATGCCATGGGTATTTTTATGGCTTGAACATATATTAACTTGACTCCACACTCAGGATGTACATATAGTGCCCCAGATAAGAATGCACCTGGAGAAGTACAGTACTGCATAGTTTGGTCACCACAACATAAGGCGGTATCCCATGCCCTAGAGAGTGCAGAGAGAGACTGATGATTCCCCAGATCTAGAGGAATGAGCTTTGAGAAATGATTAGAACTGAGATTCTTCAGTCTTGAGAGAAGACGACTCGGGAGGGAACTCAGAAGTGTAAAAGAACTTTTAAGTGGGATTGAAAATGTAAACCCATGGATCAATACTTTAGGACAAGAGGACGTAGGTTTAAAGTTGTTAAGGGCAATTTCAAGGCAAAATACCAGGACATTGTTCTTTACTCAGAGGGTAATTGTTGGGATATGGTGGTATTACAAAAAATAATTATACAGTAGTTAGTTCCAATGAGGCACCAATTAAAACAATCCACAATACCGGCATGGTCAGCAACCTTGAGCAAAAGGGAGTAAAGGTTCAATTCATACATGAGGCAGGATAAAAGAAGACCTTATCAATAGTAGCCAGCTTGGCACCAGGCCAATGATTAATCAGAACTAATACGTGCACAACAAGTATTGTGGAGGGGCTTCAGGCTAGAAAGAAGGTATAACTAGATACAGCTTTTAGGAAATTGCCAAGTGAGTAGCTGGAAAGCCATCTCAAGTCTAGGAAAACCAGGGAAGTGAGTACAGGCTGCGGTGGATAAGATAATGAGAGGAGTTGAAAAACAACTCCCTGCAAACCTGTCCTTTAGATGGTCTGGTTTTGACATCGCTTCTGATCAATGTCCAAGTGATCAACTGGCTGAGTTAGATATGATGAGGCTGGTGGAGAAGTATAAAGATAGAGAAAGAGTGGCTCATTATAACAGTTGGAGAGTGTCTCAGGGTAAACCGAGATCTCCAGCCTGACACTGTTGTCCAGAACTACTGAAACGGGTCATGGTTCCAGTTGTTTTGTTTTACAGGCAGAGAAGGGTCAGTTAGAGAAGGAAAGTTAGAAGGAGAGTTCGAAGGAGAGTTCGAAGGAGAGTTCGAAGGAGAGTTCGAAGGAGAGTTCGAAGGAGTGAGTTAGATGCACCTCCAGAACAGGCCCGCGGGTAGACAAGAGAGAATGTCCATGTGGTAGTATTGTTCTTTTATTGTCAGTATATGCAGTTGCTTTTGTTTGTATATGCATTTATTGTTCACCTTTTACATTATTGAATAAAGTTTCAATTCCTGACCGGATTGGTATATTGAGATCCGAACCTAAAGTACTTTTAAGAATTATGGATCTAACATAATTAACGACTCAAATAAGGAACACTTCTTGGGAGTTCCAGGTATGCCACCTAAACATGGGAATTTCTATGTGTCTTTAGGACATGCACGGTTTACCTAATTCCAGAATGGTAATAAGGCTTGTGGATACTACAGTGTGTTTTGTGATACTGCTGGAATTCAACCAACTAAAACCACAAAGCTTGCTTTGAAAGTGGGTTCCTGTTGCTTGTCCGGCTATGACCACCATACCTGTTAATGCTTACAGGAGCCAAGTGGGAATTAACTTTTGGAATCCCATCTGACTCAGAAAACTACTGAGACCACTGCAAGTATTGACAGAATCCAACATTTAATTGCTAAGCATCATAGACCTCTGATATTGTGTTAAAATAAAAAAGTTAAAAACAGAACATCTGGTTAAATTTCCAGAATGGAGACTTACCGGTTTGCAGGTTCTGTTGGTTTGCTTTTGACTTATCAATGATATTTCCAACCCATGGAGTCAATATTTTTGTAACATCATTTTAACTTGGCCAGATATCTTCACATCATGAAGCACCATGCATGCACTTAATGAATAAATGCTTCAATTGCTCATTCTGACTCAAAGATTATTTCCAGAACCTTGAGACATCCTCCCCATGTTGAAAGGTGTTATACAAATGTAATTTTGGTAGTGGTGTTATTTGCTCAGAGATCAGGAATGTTTTGCCAGTATTTTCAGCCGATAGAAGTCACACATACGTATTTAAAACTTTTTCAAAATTTTCAGTTGTCTGGAAACATCAGAAGTGCTTCCGTATGTAAGCAGAACTGTGGTGATTGATGTGTAATACATTTCAATACACCATGGCTTCTGTGAATTATTGGCTTCAATCTAAAAACAAGAAGTTAATGCGAAACTGATTCACCACAAGATGACAGCTTTGTTGATCCTCCAAGTGGTGCAATAAATAAAGCTGCCCCTCATCGAATGGTTTGGTCTCATGATTCTGTACATCAAATGTGATACGAGGCATCCCAACAGCTTTCCCCAGTAGGTTGTTTTGATATCTTCCTGTAATAGTGTCACACTGCGCTTAAATTAACCGTGAGCTTCACCATCCTTTAATCTTATTATTCCAGCTATTAATTACCCTCTGTGTAAACAAATACTTTCTGGTATCCGCCGTAAAATTGCCCTTGATAATTCTGAACGTGTACCTTGCCCTTGTGCCCATCTGGAAATATATTCAAGTACAGTATTCTATTTTCAAGGATTGATCTTTAAAAAGTTTTCTTGGCAGCAATTTATTGAAAAGTGCTTCAAGTGACTTCGATGTGAATTTTTTTTAAATTGTAAACTCTTACTTTCAACAAGACAGAATAGATTTGTATAATTTGAAGTTCCAAGACTACCAATGTTCCCTGAAAACAAATGCTAGAAGTATTATTGACCCAAGGAGCATTATGGACATGTTTTGTTCTGTATTAGCCACCAGTATGTTTGTCGGGCTCACTTCTTCATTCTTATATGCATATAGCATCCGTAATCTGAAATAATTTATCTGGTTTCTTTTAGTTTTCATTCATTAATGGCCAGAAAACTTAATTTTCCAAAATGGGGAATGTGAACTAAAGAAATTTAAAAATAAAGTGTTAAAGCTAGACAGTTATACTAAGGTAAAAAAAAATAGAAAATGTATATGTTGAAATCAGGACAGAAAAAGCATGAGAACCAAGTGATGAGCACAGTTAAAGGTTTTTAATGTTTCATCTTTATTTAAAATTGCCCAGGTTACAGCAGTGTTCATAACCGTCTCTCGTTTACAGTGTCATAATTCAGTAAAGATCATCTGCTGACATTGATTAGCAAAGAAAGGCCTAACTTTTTACATCTGTGATGGCTAACTATTATTACGCCACTCGTAAAAGGCATAATTTTATATCAAGTAAATTGAAAATACTAACAATTTTGTACAAGATTGCTGATAGATCCAGTTCATGTCCTAAATGGTACCCTAGGCTGTACCTATTTTCAGCAAATCCCTTTGTATTATTACTATAGAATCTTGAAAGAACAGTAGTTTATTGCATTTATTTTTCATTTCATTCCTTTGCCACAGGCATTTCAAAACAATTTAATCATTTTAAAACCATCTTGTATATCAAAACCACATTTTTTAATTAAGTTAAAAAAATTGACAAATCTAAATTTCACAGGTAAACAGTAAATTGTACAGTTTCATTTGGTAGATTGAAGCCTGCAATCTTTTCCTTTTTGAAAAAAACTGAAAAGGCAGGTCACAAAGATTGCACAAATTACAAGGCAATTAGTTTCACTATCTGAAGCAGCGAGATTAAAAAATGTCTTCTCTCTTCTGAAGTTGTAAACTTTCCATGCGATATACAGTACAGTACCTCACTCAAATGGGCATTCTTCAGTTGGAATGTAGACCATGAATGGCAATAGGCTACAGCATTAGATTTTGGAGAAGTCATAACTGAGTCCGATCCTGTATTAATCCAATGTTCAACCACTCAACTTTCCATCAGGTGTCACTGCTGGCAATGAGAAGTAGGAATCCTGATACTCCATTGCCTAGTGAGAGGCACTTAGGGCATTTAAAGCACCAAACTCTGAGAGTGACTTAATTTGTTCAGACCAGGAATCAGACCTGTGACCTCTGTCCTCTACAGCTAGTAGGTAATGTCTTTAACCACAAGGCAAATCAGGAATATCCAACAGCAGGATTTTTTTTTTTGGGGGGGGGGGGGGGGGGGGAGAGAAAGGACTGTACACAGAATGAGAAATTACACACATAAATGACTAGCATTCAAAAACAGGCAAAACCTTCAATCACCACAAATCTGACCTTCCTCTCCCCCACATTCCCTCCCGTCACTAATACCTTGCCCCCCCTGCCAAAACCCCGTTTAGGCACAATGGTGACACTTAATTTGCATTTAGTTTCTATGCATAAATGTTACTTGTCCATCTTACACTAACCATGTTTCACAGGACGCAAGTTATACATCTTGTATATTTACTCTAAAAATAAGAGCAGTCCCTTTATTCAAAATTCCAGATCTGATTTCTATCCAGTGAAATGCAAGGCCTCATCTCCACATCAGTCTTTCCTTTCGTAGTGCGATAGGAAGTAATGCACTTGTTGGATTTAGGGTGGAAGATTGTTCCATCCTGTGAACAAATGTGAACTTAGTTAAAACAAAATCCCAGTATTTTAAGGCAACAAATTTCCACATCCTTGAGAATTAAAAAGTGCTTTTGTTTCCACTTTTAACTGCCTTGCCACCAAGCTTCAGGAAGTCCACTTCATTTAGTATTTCCCCCACTGGTGGGAATTTGTTCCTTTAATTCTGCATTTTAAACATCTCAATTAGATCTAAACAGAGCAAATACAGAGTAACCCAGTCATAAACCACATCATAATATAATAATAATCCTGCATTTGATATTGTGCCATATAGAGTCAGAAGGGCATCTCACAGTGGTTCACAACATTTACTGGGAAATGGAGTGACTATGTATTTGCATACAGCAATGTCCCACAAACCGGCATGAAACAAATGTCCAATTTTAATTGGGGGATTATTAGTCAGGATCTGGAGAAACTCCCTTTTGTTCAAATAGTGTCATTGGATCTTTAATGACCACCTGAACAGACAATACGTTGGTTTAAGTTTCTGAGTGGGACTTTTACCCACAACCTTCTGACTCATAGACATGACTGCTACCTCTCAGCCAGCCTGAGTGGTTCACTTTTAATGTGCGTATCCTGTTGATCTGTGGTTATCTGGTATCGTCTGGCCAATTTCCCATGATAAAATATGGCTGACTATGCATTTATCCCCTTCATATTAACCCAGTTGATTGTCTGAGCCAATGGAGCCAGACCACCACGCTATGGAATTCAGGTTAAGCGATCTCTCATCGTGGCTAAGTATCTTCTTCATCTTCAGTCCCATCCTGGCAAAGTATTGTGTGATATCCTCCAAAGAGAATATATACATTCCTTCAAACGTTGGGAGTGGACAAAACTGAACACAGTTCTCCAAAAGAAGTTTGATCAGTGCGGTATAAAAATGCAGTCACATCTTACATTTATATTATATACCTTATTGCAGATCAGAATTCTTAATCTAATATCTTTGGAGTTGAATATTTGGTACTTACAGGTTTAAATTCCCATATAAGAGAGTCTGGGACTGGGGTGCTATCTGAGGAACAGTACTTCATTCCAATCGAATTCTGTCTTTCAGTCACTTCTGCACATAGCTCCGTCACAGAATTAAAACGAATTTCCTTTTTGGACGTGTATTCAAAATACTGTTTTTTAAAAAGAAATGAATACATTTTTACAAAACAAAACCTGAAATCAGTCCATTCTTTTTATAAAAAGGCAACATTAGGTGATTCTATATATGAAGAAATGCACATTTTATACAAACACACAAAAACCACATTAAGCCACAACACACAGACAGAACCTAGGTGACCATCCACTTCATCCCATCCATTCCATCTCAGAGGCAGCACCGGGCGATGTTGCAGAGGTGAGAGAAAGCAGAGCAGATCTTGGGATGGATGTGGGGTAGAAAGGATATTTGAGGGTCAACAAGATGCCAAGGTACTGGACTGGCTTAATGAGGTAGAGCATCTATTGAGAGTGATGCTGTCAGTGCCTGAGGTGTGGAGGCATTGATGGGGAGCCAATCAGGAGAGCCTCGATCTTGTTGATGTGCAACTGTAGAAAGTTATCTCTCATCCAGGTCTATTTGTTAATTCTAGTTCTGCTCTACTAAAAATAAATGTGGGCACGATAAAGGTACTAAAAATTCTTAAATATAGGGTTTCCAAAGCCACGTAAACCAAGATTTAAATTGCAACTAGAATGTACAAAATTCCTTGTAATGTCTGAAGCATTGAATGTCCAGCGCCTTGGGACGTCTTCCCGACATGAAAGGCCCAGTATAAGTGTAATTTTATTGTTGTTAATTGTATTTTCTGAGTCTCCAAATCACAAATCCATTGAGTGCAACAAAATGAATTTTGGTAGGAGCAGCAGCAGCCAAAGATGTAAAGTTGTATAATAATGTATTTAATTTGATTCACACACAAAGCTCCCTCAGAGTGCTTGATTCACCAGAGTAATTGGTCACTGGTTGTGCTTCTATTGTTACTTCTTGAGAATTTTTTTTCTCCGAATTCAAGATCCTCATCTCTCTTTCAAGGCCCTCCACAGACTTGTCCTCTCCTACCTCTGACTTACTGACCCGCTATCCCCGGATTCCATATTGCTGGACCCTAGCCCCCACTAACTCAGCAACATTTTTGTTGCACCCCCCCCACCCATCCTTCACACTCGGCTCCACCTCAGCTTTGCACACTTGGGTCCTTGGCTCCACCGCTGACCACCGGGTCGGCAGGTCCGCGGGCAGGGATGGAGCCGACCGACTGACATGCAAAATACTGCAGATGCTGGAAATCTGCAACAAAAACAGAAGTTGCTGGGAAAACGTAGCAGGTCAGGCAGGATCTATGTAGAAAGGAAAAATTAGTCAAGTTTCAGGTCCACGACCCTTCGTCAGAACTGGGGTATGTTGGGAGGGAGAGGATTTTAAGGATTAATAGAGGGGAGAGGCAGGGCAAGGGAGACAAAGGAGAAAGTGGGGTAGAGGGCAGGAGATGATGGGTTAAAGAGGTCATTTTTCCTTTCTCCATAGATACTGCCTGACCTCCTGAGTTTTCCTAGCGACTTCTGACAATTTACCACTAGAAATGGGTCAGCTTTACAGCATCATAATATTTGTGATCTAATCCAATACAATACTAAATGGTTTAACATGTTGATTTGTTCCTTTTACCAAAGCCTTCAACAAAGACTCCCCCAACTTCTATAACTCCCTCCCTCTAATCTCCACCCTCTCTATTATCCATAAATCCCACTTAAAAAACTATGCTTTACACTGTGGCTAGTCACCTCACTCCATCAATATTTTAGATAAACGTTCTTACCTGATTGCCTCCTTGCCCATGACATCCAAATAAAGACAGCTGTGCTGCTACAGGACTATGCTCGGGTGCATTGTAATCCAAGCATTCCGAAGAAATTCCTGTGCTGCGGATCTATTAAAAGGTCCCAGTGTTAGAAAGCATGTAATAGAAGAACTGTACACTGTGTATGCTCACTACCAACAACAACAAAAAACAACATTTGTAGAGCACCTTTCATGTCGGGAGGACATACCAAGGCACTGAACAGTCAGGGGTAGGGACCCAAGCATGGCGGTGGATGTGGGGTGGGGTCAGGTTGATACAGGTCAACAGCTCAGCGAGGTAGGAGGGTGAAAGGCCATGGAGGGACTTGAAAGTGAAGACATAGATCTTGGATTCTATCCTCTGAGAAATGGGAAGCTAGTGGGGCTGGGTAAGGGTGGGCTCACAGAGCCCTCCCTTCTTCATGGGAGAAGACATGAGCTGCAGAGCTTTGGATGATCTGCAGTTTGTAAAGGGAAGAGTTGGAAAGGCCGACAAGTCTGTTGTCAAGTCTTGAGGCGGCCAGATGTGTGAAGCAGTATTGGAGTCGGGCAATGTTGTGGAGGGGGTGGGAGACAGACAGAGCTGGTCATGGCACGGATATGGGAGAGAAAGGACAGTTGAGGGTCGAACAAGACTTCCGGGTTCCTGACTGGGTTGGTAAGGTGGACTGTGCATCCATGGCTGCTAAGGTCTGAGATGCAGAGGTGCTGGCATGAGCCAATCAGAAGGGCCTCAGTCTTGCTGACATTCAGCTGCAGAAAGTTGTCTATTATCCAGGATGTCTGACAGGCAGTCTGTCAGGACGCCAGTTGTCCTGGAATACATGTGGAAATTGACCCCATGTCTGCGGATGATGTCACCAAGTGGGAGCATGTAGAGGTTGAAGGGGAGGGACCGAGGACAGAGCCCTGAGGAACACCACACAAGATGAACAGCACGGAAATACAATTGGAGGGGCTTGTGAAGGGAATGGTAGCAAAGGAACCAGTGAAGCTGGTATTCCATACTTTTATCTTTTATCTAAGAGGCCAGTGGATAGTCTACATTGGTACCATAGAAATGATTAAAGAGTGATCAAATCTGACATAATAAAAATAACTGCAAGAGCCGGATTGTAGTCATAATGTAACACACACCTCTAATACATTCTACATTATATTTGCAAACCATATAATAAACCAAGTAGATGCCATAATAATGATGGTGGTACTAAATTATAGGTACACCTAATAAATGCTTAATTGCACTGACAAAGCAAACAAAATGTGTACAGGGCTATATTACGACACTAATTTATGTTTTACACTTAACTGAATGCCAAACATTAAAGCCCAACTCAATTCCCAGTTTCAGAGCCCATTCTTCACAGCAATGAAATATATACCCAAGCCTGAACAGGATGTACAATTTTCAGTCATTCTCCATTGTGAGGATAAATCAACAGCATTCATCACAGCTAACACTTCCCACATTTTAGTGCTTCTTAGCCAACTAATGTGATTCATTTTCCTACATATAAACTAAATGTGTATGTTCCACAGGCTTAAACAGAACAACGATTAATAAACTGTGCGTCTATCCAGGTTCATTTCACTTGCAAAGGCAAACAAAAGGCATACAGGGGCATATATTATCCACCTTTTTTTATATAAACACTTTGACAAAGCTTGTCAACATACAATATGTTTTCTTAAATACATCCTTCAAAATCTCCAATGCAGTATTAAGAACCAAAAAGCACACATAGATTTATATGACACCTTTCATGTCTGCAGGACATCCCATGGCGGTGGGCAGTCAAGGATTTCCACCTGAGCTAAGGTTTGGGAGGGTTGGGGACCAAAGGGAATGGGGTGGGACAATGGCAAAAAGGGCGGTTAGAGAGGAAGATCTTGAGACAAACCTGGAAGTAGCTGAGGGTGGTGTAAGGCAAAAGGACTCCAGAATGGTATTCCAGAAAGTGGGGATAGAAAAGCTGAAGTGCCAACCACCAATAGTGGGGAAGGCAGGGCGTGAAACAGGCAGTGAAACGTGAAGCAGGCCAGTGGATAAGGATCTCAGCGACCTGAGGGGAGATTTATTGGTAGAGGTGGGCAATGTTGTGGAGATGGGCAATGTGGAGGTGGGAGGAAAAACTCAGTGAGTAATGATATGGATTTGGGGTTTAAAGGAGAGTTTAGGGTCACAGTATCATACAGCACAGAAGGAGGCTATTCTGCCCATCGTCAGCAACGAAAAGAGCAATCCAATTCAATCCCACTGGCCCGCCTTCTCTCCATAGCCCTGCAATCTTGATCCCCCCAAATACCCATCTATTTCTCTCTTAAAAGTTGTTATTAAATCGGCTTCATCTACCCTTTCAGGTAATGCTTTCCAGATCCAAACAACACGCTGGGTGAAAGTGTTTTTCCTAACTTCCCCCATGTTTCTTTTAACAACTATCTTAAATCGGTGTTCTCGGGTTACTGACCCACATGCCAGTGGAAACAGTTTTTCCTGGTTCAGCGTATAAAATCCCCTCATGATCTTGAAAACCTCTATTAAATCCCTTCTTAATCTACTCTGCTCTAGGGAGAATAATCCTAGTTTCACTAACCTCATAACTAAGGTCCTTCATTCATGTTACCATCCCAGTATATCTCATTTGTATTCTTTCCAATGCCTTTCCTAAAGTGTAGTGCCGAGAACTGAACACAGTACAGGTAAACCCCGCTTAACGTTACCTCGGTTAACGTTCTTTCGTGATTACGTTGCTGATACATAGGGAACATATATTAATTTAACGTTGCAACGTTTGCTATTACATCATTCGCCAGTGGATGGAAATGGGGGAACGTTGGCGTTAGGACCTAGGAGTGAGCAAGGCTGCCAGCACGAGAGCGAGCCAGGCCGGCAGCGAGTGAGTGAGCTGGCCAGGCAGCGAGTATGGTTTTTTTTTTAAAAAAAGAAAATCGACGAAAAATGTCCAAAAGAACCTAACTCCAGTTTATACATTAATTTTTGTTAGAAAAATGTGTTCTCTTAAGATCATTTCGCTTAAAGTCGCACTTTTCAAGGAGAGAGTTCCCGTAGTCAAGCCTTGATGTGATGAGTGTGTGAACTCATATAGCGCTCTCCACGCCAGAAGGGGTCTCAGAGCGCTTCACAATAACGGATCCCGGGCCCGAGCCCAGGGAGAGGGAGAAAAAGGTGACCAAAGACGCGATCGAAAAGAAAGGTCGTCAACTGAGACCTGAAACTAGGAAGAGAGGAGGCGAGGCGAAGGGAGCGAGGAAGAGAGTTCCAGAACTTCAGGGTGTAGTGGCTTAAGGCACGGCCGCCGATGGTGGAGTGGAGTATTCGGGAGACAAGGAGAAGACCAGAACCGGAGGAGCAAAGGCAACGGGTGCTGTGTTTAGAAGGGTGGAGCTCTATTATAAACACCTAATTAAGATATTTAAATTAAACCTGGCATCAAAAAATAAAAAATACATTTGCTTACCGCTCCATGCCAGTTTAGTCGATCCTCTGGAATGTGCAACTCTGGGTATACATTATCCAAATACCATTTGAAATTGTTGCACTTTAAACGTTCTCGGAGCAATTTTCTCTCAGAAATATCTCCATATTTTTCCTTAAAGAAAAGAACACTTCAAAATTCAAATTTTCCATTTCGCAAAGTTCTTCCAAAATAAACTATTTTTTTATACTCGTACTAAATTATTTTTTAGTACTGGTACATAAAAAAAACAATAAAAACCCATTTATCCAGCACCGATCAACCATAACTTCCGGATAATCGGCATCGCAAAAAGAAGGTCCGCATTCGATTAACCGGAATTTATCTGGAAAAATGCATTGAAAAAAAATGTTTTTTTGGGGGAGGGAGGGGGGGGGCGTGTTTTCGGCCAAATATCCTGCAGGCACTTTAACCGGCACTGGCCAGGTCCTGAGGGTGTAGGATAAACGGACTTTTACTATAGTCATTGAATGTTTATACTGGTTTGAAATAGTGCCTTTGCACAATATTGTACAATACTGTAAACCCCTGGTACACCAGCCACCTCCGAACCCTTACTGCGCAGGTCGAGCCTGGACCAAATCAAACTTAACGGTCCACCGGCAAATTTAGCTAGACCTTACCAAGGCCTACCGTTTCGCCCTAGCCTCCGCCAAGTGCTCATACTATTCCAAATTAATCTTGGGAGACTAAGGACAACCCAGACTCCTTTGACCCCATCTCTCTCCTAATCTCCCAGCTCTCCTAATCTCCTAGCCCCCCCTCCTAACTGATGTCATCAACCTCTCCCTATCCACCGTCATTGTTCCCATTCCTCTAGAAACTACTGTCATCACCCCCATCTTAAAAAAAACCTTCTCTCGACCCATCCCTACTCTATGGCTATCGACCTATCTCTAACCTCCCATTCCTCTCCAAGGCCTTGGAACCAATCATTGCTTCCCAGCTTCGCTCCTTCCTCTCCGCCATTCCCTCCTCAAACCCCTTCAATCTGGCTTCCGTGCTGCGCGCAGCTGCCTCAAAAAGTCACTGTACTTGATAAATATTCAATCTTTCTTTAGCCTTCAATACCTTTACAGCTTGAGGGTTTCGATAGTAAAAGTGCACTTTGTATTCATCCATCCACACCTCAGCTGCTCGTACAGTATTTTGGACGAAGTTTGGGCGAGCATATGGAGCACGTTTTGGAAATACGTGGCCCACATGTGAACAGGGGTGAATCTCCAGCGTGCCACCACACTGCCATACCTGTTGGAACATTTGTCAAAAAATGTGGACATGTGAATTTCAAGCAACATAGTTTCTCGCTCCTTCTCCACAAACACACATACCCAACACAACCCCCAACTACACACACACAAACACAGCTGCAAAGCACAACCAAACAGCAGACACATACCCTAAAAGACAGTTCCAGATTCTCGCCTCCCCACACCTCCATGCCAGTGTCATAGGTGCCCAGATATTCAAAATATTTCCTACTGACAGCAAACAATCCTCCTGCCATGGTAGGTGACCTGAGAGATATGATACATGTTTGAATTAGCATTAAATAAACGATCACAAGAAATTGCTGCTTTCACTTAAACATTTCAAATAAAGCCTCAAGTCAAACAGAATTCATTCCACACAGCACCACGTGGATGATACAAATACAGTTCATTACCTGATTGGGTCTATTCTCGATTTCCTTCTCTGCCTTTCGTGTTCAGTCACACTGTGCCACTGGAAGGTGAGCCGCCAGTCAAATCCCCCTATCATCGGTTCCCCGGTCTGCATGTAGTACTCAAAAGTATTCCAATCGATAGTGTCAATGACTGGGCAAACAATGGCAGTCTCATTCTCCCCAATTCTAAAAATAACACGAGGAAGAAAGGCATGAATAGAACAACTTGACTTTATACAGTGCCCTTCACACAGAATAACATCCTGGAGCACTGATCCAAAAAAATTAGGCCATGTTAAATATGTTCTGTTAGTCATTATTTGCATTTATAAAGAGACACTCATTAGCATCCCGGAGCGTCGATGAATTTATATTGATTCCTTAAGTTTTAACTTTTAGCTCTAATCATCTGCTCTTCGATCGTGCCTTCTGCTGCCCTACCAATTCTCTCTCTCCCCTCCTAACTCTCTCCCGCCCTCCCCCTTACCCTGCTTGGATCCTGACTTGATTGTTCAGCGCCTTGGGATGCCCTCCCAATGTGAAAGGCGCTCTATAAAGGTAATTTTGTTGTTGTGGTAAGGTAGCACTAAAGTAAATTAGAACAAAAAAGCGACACACTCGAGAAGATTGTCAGGGTCATAAACGTTTGACATTATATCACTGTCTTCACTTTTATATCAGGCTTTGCAAGTTCATCAATAAAGACATAAAAAAAAGCCTCAAGGATTGGTGTTCAAATGTAGCCCAGAATGAGGAGGTTAAAAACCTCCTATGGTTTGTTGGCAATGTGTAATATGTTACAGCACTTTCAGTTCAATTATTGAGGGGCAAGTAACAACAGAAATTTGCCCTTAAAAAATCAATTGAAGTTGGTTTGCAAGTCCAGAAAAATCTATGTTATAAACAGTGCTATTTACTGCTCAGATTTGTGTGCTTATGTTTTCACCAGCAATCAGCAAATAATCTTCCCAGCCTTGCTTGGTTACTCATGAGCAGTCCACTCATGCATTGTAATTTATGTTGGCCTCAAATTGCCTTTCCTGCTTCTTTTGATTGAAGAGAAGTACTTCCATCCAGAATAAATAGAACAGGGCTCACAAATGCACAAGTGTGAGCCAAATGTGCTTACTGCAGGTATTGTATTAGCTGTAGTCAACAAAACAAAACAAATCCAAGACTTCCTCATGGAACGCGAGGCAAACTGAGGTTGGTGCATTTGGCATATTCTTTCAGCAGTCACATTCCTCGAATAATAATAATAATCCTTGCATTTGATATAGCACCTTATCATATCTTCTAGACGTCTCAAAGCGCTTCACAGAATATAACCGTAAAGTGAATTGACTGTATATATTGTGGGCAAAACATGGCAGCTGTATTTCTAGAAGCTATGTTTCTAGACACACGCAGTCCCACCATTTTCATCAGCTAATCTGGTGACATCAGATAAGGGATTGGGGAAGCCACACATGAATAAACTTGTCTGCGATATCAAAGATTTTTTTTGAAAAATGAAAAATCACTTTAATCTAATGGGATGGAGGGAATGAAGGATATATCACAGCCCTAAATCACAAGAGTAGAGAGCACTGGGGCAAGAGAATAGGGCTGGCACCCCTTTCAGTGGTAGGGAGGATAAGATCATGAGAGATGTTGTTGATCCACTGGAGAAGTGAAAATTATTGGAGCCATGCTAAGCGTGGGTTAATGGGCTAGTAGAGCCTGGTGAAGGTGGGGTAATGGGGCTGTGTAACCTGCTGAGAACACACGAGAGGATTGGTGAAAAATGGGGAGCAATATGCAGCTTGTGATAATTAATGTACTGATCTTCACATGGATGGGAGTACTCGGGTACAGAGTCTGGGTGGTAATAAGTGTCAGGACCATGTGAGGCCAGGAGGTTGAGTGGGGGTAATGAGACTTGTGCAGGACAGAACATAATCTTACCTCTCCAACAGTGGCTCCAACCAGCCAGGTACACACTCACAGTGGCAATCCAGAAATGTAAGTACATCTCCTGTGGCAAAAGTAGCGCCAATCAAACGGGCACGTACTAATCCCTCCCTCTTATTTGTTCGAATGAGACGCACTCTCTGCAGGTTGCTGATGTATGCTTCCAGTTGTGACTTCAGGTAAACTACAACATTCAATAATGGGAGGCAATTACAATCCGTGCATACAATATACCGGCTGTCTGTTAAACATGTAATCCCAAAGTCAAATCCTGATATAAACAAGGAAATGGATGTGAAAAAAAATGCATCTGATATTATTGGAGGCTGTGTAGGCCTCAGTAATAAGCCACAGAAGTAACAGTTAACAACACCCGAAAATGGGAAGTTTAGGCATCTACAGCTTCCGTTTTATAACCAGTTTGGTAAGAACCTACAAGGAGGTGATTGTATCCCTCCCAACCTGGAGGGCACTGCTTCAGCCAACCCACAAAGGTCACCCTGGAACCATCAGTGACCAAGGCTTCATCTGACCCAACGGAAATTAAAAGCTGCAGAGAGTGCATGGTTCAACAGACCCAAGAAACTCTCAATAATACTAACCAAAGAGCCAGAGAGAGAACCAGAGGCTGAGGCAGGACTGACTGATCCTGTTCTAGATCCGTAACCCACTCTGTGAGTACACCCAGTCTGTGCTCAGACGCAGACCTGTGCTCTCCACTGTTCGATTTCCCATTTTCCCTCATTATTTTCTTTTTGTCAATTTTGCTTCTGTTTAATAATAATCTTTGAATTTGATACAGCGCCTTTTCAATTCTTCGAGACGTCTCAAAGCGCTTCACAGAATATACTGTAAAGTGAATTGACTATGTTTTGTGGGCAAAGCACAGCAGCCGACTATGCACAGCACCGTCCCACAGACAGTCGGGGATTGAGTGACCAAATTATAATTTTTAAAGAAAATTTCAAGGGATTATTACCCCCGGAAAAGCAATCCGCTAACTGATGAACAACTCGACCCCTACTTACTGCTAGGTAAACAAAGGGGTGTGGATTAAGGAAACTTGCCTATCATTTTGCCCTGCCCAGGAATCAAACTCAGGTCCTCTTGCTTGTGGCAGATTAGTGACTACATTTGTTCACATAAATGTTCCATATTATTAGATGCATCTAGTTAATAACTCACCTGCCAGTTTAAACGGTTTCAATTCATGTCCTTACAACCCAAATTGGTCTGCACATGTTACAAAACAGAAACATTCCATCGAACTCTCTTACCTCTGTCACTGAAGTCATCTACCAATATAAGTTCTTTTAGGATAACTGCAGGAGATGTTTCGAGTACACTGTGAATAGTTCGGAGAAGCGTAGACCAAGCCTCATTATAAAAGGCAATAACTACAGAAGTAGTAGGAAGCTTCCTATAATTGAATGTTTTTGCAGTGCACCTGAAATAAGAGAACACAAGAATGTGATCAATCTGTATGTAAAAACATACCGGCATTCAAATACACTTTTACATTTTTTTAAAAATTACTTCAAAAGTCCATAAGAAATTGGGAGGGGCGGGCGGGGGGGGCGGGGAAACTCTTTAATGCTTTTTTAAAAAAAAATAAAGACAATTAAAATGTTCTGCATCAATTTGAAACTTGCAATTTTAGCAATTCACTTTAGTTTGCCGAGGACATGATTAAGTGTTTTCCAAATACTATTTGCACCTACTACGGAAGTTTTTTTTAAAAAAAACTATCAGTTTTCTAGTATCTTTGAACTTGAGCAGCAGGATAATCCTGTTTGAATGATCCACAATTAAAGTAAGCAATAGTTAAAATACCACCATTGTTCTGTTCATGTGGAAATCCTCTCCTTACGAAGTATAATACAATCGATAAATTGTTAACTCTTCACAACTTGCTGTGAGTTTTATTAATCAATGCGTAAAGTCCTCATAGGAATGCCACAAAAGTTACTACATGATTAAAGCTAGAGACTGTTATGGTTTCAGTTTTGATTCATGCAAGGCTTTCACAAGAATGGTCCAGACTCACAGAATATGAGACTACAAAAGCCAGCTAAATCTCATGAATAATGGGTGCTGTGGCAAAACTAGTTATTAACCATGCTCTAAACATTTTGAGTAACCATGGTGGACACACTCCAAACATTTTAAAATCCCTCAGCTCAGGTTATTAGTCAGCTGTGTGAAGACTTCTGCGACCATCCTTAGGCGTAAGGGCGGCTCGGGAGGAAAGGTAAGCAATAGCTGGCTCTGCTTGCCAACAGAATGTCAGAGTCCTCGCTGAGGTCTCTGTGGTCTCATTTCTAAGACAGGTCTAAAGGGATTGTAGGCCAGGAGAGCAGGAAAATACTGCTTTCTCTTTACGAACAGTATCGTGGGATCTTTAATGTCTATTTGAACAGGTGATGTGTTTCCACGCGTCAGACCCCCCCCAAAAAAACAACAACAAAATTACATTTATAGAGCGCTTTTTATGTCGGAAGGACGTCACAAAGTGCTGATAAAAATAAGAAAGTCAAGGTAAGAATAATAAACAGGATCAGTAAGAAAAGGGGGCAAGAAGAAAGACAGTTAAACTTACTTTAAAGCTATAGTGTCAAAGTTTTTGATACCACTGATTTTCCAGATAAATAACTTGCCTCACCAATGCATGTGGATGAGCATGGTGAAGAAATAATTAGATCTACTAGGTTTTGAGTCTATAATAATAATCTTTGCATTTAATATAGCACCTGATGAAGATGTCTCAAAGCGTTTCACAGAATATACTGTAAAGTGAATTGACTGTATTTTGCGATTGTGCTCGACTGTGTCCCACAAACAGTCATGGATTGAGTGACCAAATTATCATGATTTTTTGAAGGAATTATTATGCCCGGAAAAGCGATCCACCAATCAACTAATAAGTTCCTACTAACTGCAAGGTAAACAGAGGCTTGTGGAGTAAGGAAACTTGCCCAACATTTAGCCCTGCCAGGAATCAAACCCAGGTATTTCGCTTGCGAGGCAAATGTTCTAATCACTGAGCCACAGGACTCCACGAATGATTCCATAATTCAATGATCAAACACAGTTATGTTCTACATGAAATCTCTTTTCATTGTGTAGGTTTTATCTTTAGATTAGAAACTGTCCAAGTTGCACAATCACTGAGCAGTTAGTGCCTGATTTTACCAGCTGGAAATATTTTTTCTGCTTTTGTAATAAAAGAGATAAGATTTAGAGGTAACAATTTTAAATTCTGATACACTCCGATATCAAATATGGCCAAACACAATGTCATACTTTCCTTGCATGAAGGTCTAATCTGCAATATTTCTTAATGGAATTCCTAATTCATTTTAACCTCTGCATTGACTTTACAATTGAAAATAATTCAGAATTTAAAGGACAAAGTTTCTTCTCTCTCTGTCTAGACTGATAATTTACCAGAAACCCAAAGTCACCATTTCCAACCTAGGTTTCAAGAGTGAAACGAAGAACTTTGGAGGCATCCTCCAGACATCAAAAGAAATATAAATGCAAATTGTTGCTGTGTTTAAATGAGAGAGCATCTTTGTTTAGAGCAGAAGGGCCAAACAAATAATATAGTGGTATCCAGTGGGACATCAAACTGGTGTATCAATGCACCGCACTACCTAGTGATAAGTCATTCATCATTGAAGTGCTCAATGATCCTGTCAAACATACAAGGGTCTAATAAGTGGTTACTTTTGAAGGAATTTTTTTATAGGGAAACTGAGTGGGGACCCCATTTTAAAGGGAACTAACTAGCAGCTAGAGAGATAGAAAACGAGACGAGAGAGAGAGAAAACAATTAAGACTACATTACTCCAGATAGTCATGGGTCTTACTCTTCCCACATTGGTAGCATTGCAGTGTTAATTTATTAATGGGATTATCAGATACCCACCTGCTTTCTCAGGAAGGGCGAGCAGCATGTGAAAAGGGAAGAAATAGTTTTCAAAGATTAGCAAAAACTGTATACAGTAAAGTTATGTCAGGGGTAGCAGGCATGAGCGGGGTCTTAAGACAAAATGATTCCTTTGGCAGTGCAAATTTCCTTTCTCTCCCCCCTACCAGCCGGAGGCTCAAATGGCTGATTAAACCAACCTCTTCCTGGGGTTCTGCCGACATTTCAGCTCAGAATTTGCCTAAAAGGATCCCAGCTGCTGCTATTCCTTTGATCGTGCCTACCCACAAATGAACCGTTCGAGATCAACGCAGCAGAGTGGGTGGTGAACAAAAGTACATCCTACATGTGAGGTCAGGGATTGGGGATCCAACACATTGGAATTAACTCCTTCATACAGCGTAAATAAGAAATTCAGCCATTGAACAGGAGTTAAACAAATAATTCTAAATGTGACAGCTTTTGTTTACCATGAGGAACAGATCAAATATGCCGCATTAAAGATTTTACATTGTCATTATAACCGGATAAAAGTTGAGTATTTCTTTCAGCTGCACAGCAAGTGAATTAGAATTTTTCAGGTAAATTGTGTGTGAAATTAAACATTTTCTTAATTTGCAATTTAAATTTCAAACTAAACTAATCAAATATTTGCAATTGCTTTCTAAGAAAAACTGAAACACAGAAGATAAGTTAATTTATGGTAGGAAAGTCAGAGATTTCAAGAGAAATCAGGGATTTCAAGTGAATACCCGGGTGCTGGCCTGACATAGAAGCCACAAAAGAGAAAGCAAACAGTTAATTAAATGTTAAGCAGCAAGAATAAACTATCACAGCAAAAAAAACACAAAATAAGAAATGGAATTTGTTAGCTCTGTTTGACACCTTTTACCAATTAAAATTTGGTTTCAGCATTAGTGAGAAATAATAATCAATAAGCCATTGTTACCTGTTACAGCATCCCCAGATATTAAAGAGTTAACTTCTATGCATTTCAGTGAAACTTTATGGCACAAGTACAAGTCTTACTGAAGCAACCCCAATGCACAGATTTCTTTTCCAGACAACGGAACTGCCGACTTGCCCATAGTGTGGCCTAATTGAAGTAACACTTACTCGTACATCCGGTTGTCCTGAATGTGACGATGCAATGATATTTTGTCACTTAAATAAATATTAATAGCGTATCTCTCAATAATTTCTTCCTCTTGTTTTTTCTCATCCACGTTCAGTTGCAAATGCACAGGCTTACCCAACTCGCCTGGGGCACTGGTATCAGGACGAGGCTTCTCATACACTGGTCGGGACAGATCCCTGTTTTGTTCATCATCAGAAAAATGTCTGTCCAGCCTTTCATTACTACTGCTCTGTCCAGCAGAGCCATTGAGTGTGGAGAAGGAAAGTTCTATTACGACATACGTAAACCACACCAGGCTGATCAATATGAAGCTCTTGCCGAGCCAGCCCCATTTCCGTTTTATGATGGTTTTCATTGTGATTCAACAGGTTGCGCTCCTATAAGCCAGCATCAAGTATGGTTCCTTACAAGCAGTGAAGGACAGAATGCAGACAGTATTCTGTAAGGGAGGAAACACAGCGTTAGATTTCAAATACATATATGAATTTAATTTGAATATGAATTTGCAAAAAGGAAATAAATTCTCAAAGTATCACTGATCTATTGTTCTGGTCAAAGCTTACAGAACAATTCATCCACATGGTAACCAAAAAGTGAAGATATCAATCCTACTATCTAAACAAATTTGTTTAAGACTTATTATACAGTAAAACCCCGTTTATCCGGCCAATACTGGTTAATGTGCCTGCTGAATATTCGGGCGGCCCGCGGCCGAAAACCCACAACAAAAAAAATTAAGTTCTTTTAACACACACCATACACACCAGACTAAATAATAACAGATAGTTACAGAATATTGTATTGGTACTTATTGTTAAAACTATTCTCTTGCGCTTCTCACCTTTACTGGTTGAGGTTTACAGTCCAGCAATTCTTTTTTAAATGGAGGACGCCGTGCGGGTGAAAAAAACAGCAGCGCAATTTTAAAGTCGCACGACTTTACTAGCGGCAAGCCGATAGCCCTAGACTCTACTAGCAGCAAACCAAAATACTGCACCTGCGCGACAATGTGGGTTATTGGCTAGGGTTATCGGCTTGCCGCTAGTATGGCTTTAAAGTCGCGCTCCGTTTTTTTCACCCGCTTGGCGTGCTCCATTTTAAAAAGAATCGCTGGACTATAAACCTCAACCGCAGCATCATGGCTTCAAGCGCAGCATCTACCAGCAAAGGTGAGAAGCGCAAGAGAGTAGTTTTAACAATAAGTACCAATACAATGTTCTATTATGTAATTATTTATGTATTTACAAATGCTCTACCGCTGTTGTTCCGGATAAATTCCGGTTTATCGAATGGGGACTTTTTTTTGGCGTTCTGGTTATACGGAAGTGCCGGTTCATCGAGTCATGGTCATGGATAAACGGGCTTCTACTGTACATTGTAATTATACCACAACTTTTGATCACCTTGTAATTATCACCTCAGATATTTCAAACAAGTTATTTTTCTTCCAGAATACTGACACTACAATCTTCCTATTATACCACCAATCAACCCATTTCTTAAATAAAGAGATGTGATTTGTAAGGTTAACAATATTGGCAGTAAACAGATCAAGAGTGGGGCATCAAGAACTTTTAGTTAAATGCGAGAGACAGACATGACAAAGCTGTTTTAAGAATTGAAAGAACAAAATCACCATGCCCTCATCAAAGAATATAGAGAAGATCAAAACTTTCGTAATTCAGTCAGGACATTGTGAATGAATGAAGACTGCATCAACTAGGGGCAAAGGTCTACATATGTCAAAGGTATTGCTCTCTTCCTAGCAACTCAACACCACATTCCCTGGCACTCCTCAGATTCCTTGGTAATGGGCCCAATGGACCAAACAAGGGTGTGATTTTTAACAGGAATTATTCAAAAGACTGGAATCCCTCCCCACCCCCTCCCACCACCACCAGCAATCCACGGTCTTTATTCTATACATCACCACTCAAGCATCTACGACTTAGAGAAGCTCACTTGGCTGGGACATTAATTCAAATCACCATAGTGCAAATGCTAACACTGAAAATCAACTTGGCCTCTGCGCAAACACAGTCCTTTGAAATAATTGTATATTCACCTCTTCAAATAAGATTGAAATGTGCATGAGTGTTCAGCCCCAGGTCGTAAAGCTCCAAGTGTATGCTTAGTTGCCCGAGTACAATGTGTTCCCCAGCCAAAATGACATTGGAGTATTGATTGGGAGTAGTGAAGGGTGAGGAGTGGAAGGGGGAGTATTTTCCAAAGTGAGCAGCTCAGGTCAGTGATATTGGAAAAGGGAGTTCCATTCTTTAATTTCCTAGTTAAATTCCTGAGGCGTTTTCCTACTCATCTTAGTCTTGCTCAATTACTGCAGATATTGTATATTCTGGTGGAAGACCATTTATTTAATAATAATCCTTTTATTTGACAAAGCACCTTTCACACCAGGAGGACGTCTCAAAGCACTTCACAGAATATAATGGAATCCTGTAGCTCAGTGGTTAGAGCACTTGCCTTGCAAGCGAGAGACCCTGGTTCAATTCCCGGCAGGGCAAAACATTGAGACAGTTTATTTACTCCACACACAGCTCAGTTTACCTAGCAGTAAGCAGGAACCCAGTTAATCAATTAGCAATCACTTTTCCGGGGGTAATAATCCCTCCCCGGAAAATAATAATAATTTGTTCACTCAATCACGACTGTTTGTGAGACAACACCAAACAACAACAAATTACATTCATAGAGTACTTTTCACGTTGGGAGGACGTCCGAAGGCGCTGATATACCTGTGCACAATTGACTGTCGCGTTTCGCCCACAAAGTTTACAGTCAATTCATTTTACAGTGTATTCTGTGAAGCACTTTGATAAGCAGCAATATCAAATGCAAGGATTCTTATATTATTTATACAGTAAACTGTAAAATGTAGTGACTGTGTAAGTTGTTGTAGATGAACATGGCAACAGCAATGTCCTACAAACAGCTGAGAAGTAAACGCATGATTGATGTAATGCATGTTCCCAAGATAAATTTTCAAAAGTAATCAGGTGCAACAGCTTCAAAGCTCACCACTTTGCATAGCCTTGCCATTTCTGTGAAGAGTGTGTGAAACAGAAACGAGACCAAAGTGTCTTGCAACACTTAATTAATGTGAGAGGCATTTGCAGGGTTTGCATTAACGATACCGCCAGACATCATACAACACTCAAATAGCAATCCTGAACTCTTAATACAAACACTTCAAGAAAGTTTGGACCGTTTACATTCTGAAAGTTGACTCAAAAAGTCAACTTTCAGAAAGTTTAACATAACATAAATGAGTCTATCCCTTGCTCATAGATATTAGCTTGATTGAATTGGTAATACTATCACTGACCTCTGGGTCAGTTTTGGGAACCTCATTTCAGGAAAGATGTTGAGGCATTCGAGGAGGTTCAGAGGAGATTTACAAGAATTATATGAAGGATGAGGTTCTTTAGTTATGAAGATAGATTGGAGGTGCGGTTAATTTGCACTGCAGACAAGATTGAGAAAGTACCTGATAATGTATGCAAACAAATATAAGGGGTTTTGACAAGGTAACTAGGGAGAAGCTACTTACTTGTGGTCAAAGAAGATCTTGAGATTGACCTTCAAGTAGGCAAAGGACCAACAGCAACTTGCATTTATGTCTAGCCGTTCACGAAGGATAGCGTCTCAGAGTGCTTAAACAGAACAAGACCTTGATGCTGAGCTGGGGGACAGATGAGGAGACATTAAGCACACTGACATTAAGGTCTTCATGGTGAGGCAAACAAACTCCAGGGTGGACTTCCTTAGAATATCGTCAGAAAGGCTGAAGGCCTGACTGCCGGCAGGGCCGAAGGAAATGAAAGGCTGGTGCCTGCTGAGCGGAGGGAACAGGCCAATTGGGAGGGTTTTAGAAGGTCATATAAGTAGGGTGGAGTGTAACAAAATATTTCAAGAGTTAATCCTCTTGGAATTCATTTATTTATTCTAAACATGGTTACACTTTGCAACTAAGATACTGCAATGAAATTATCTGAGCATTTTCGATAAAAAAATACACTTTTGCACAGGAGAAAAAGAGACAGAAAAGAGCATTTCAACTACAAACTTCCAGCTGTGATCAGCTTTTAAACTTATTGAAATATCATCTATTTTATGTACAAATATTAAGAATTTATCATATTCATTTATTCATGTTTCTAGTTCTCTTTGATTTTGTATGAAGTATTTTTTCATATCCACCCCACTGATTTTGGAACAGAATTTTAAAAAATCTGGGTTACATCCAGATCTCCTTTTTATATAAAAACAATTAAACTTTCCCTGTCTTTCCTTCATAGTTCAGTGATCACAATCCTCCAAGCCTTTGAACTTTTCCCACTTCTTTCACAGCTTTTAAAGCGCCACCAAAATCCAGCAGAGACCTTGTGTGGTCTCACCAATGCATTTCACATCAGCAAGATATCATTAACAAATTTCGCAATTGGCACTATGTAATAAAAGTATTGAGTTTCTCCCAGGGTCCTAGCCAACAATCCCAGATAAAATGAATCATTCACTTCACGGCTGTTTGTGGGACATCATTTGGGGCATATTGGCTGCTTCATTTGTCTACCAAATACATAAGACATTATACTTTACAATAGAACTGTGAAGTACGTACTCTAAGAGATCCTTCTGATGTGAAACGCATGGAATTTATATTATGGCTAATTCAGAAATGTTACTTTTTCTGCTTCACACAAGATAAAATAACCAATTAAGAAGTACATTTCTGGAGCCAAGCAATAAATACACTAGAAAGTTGTCCATTTCTATTTGTCTCTAATGTTTTGCCTTCTCCCTTTCTGGTTGAAACATGTTGGTATAACATTATTTCAACAGGTGTGTACTTGCATGCTGGAAATGAGAAATCTCCCAAGTACAGTATTCACAATTTGTGAACAAATAAACAACCCCAAATTGGTCTATGGAGATGAATAAAATAACTGCATTTGACATGCTGTCTTACCAGACTGATAAGTCTCAAATCATTTCACACAGTGTCATGTAAGCAAACTAGCCACTACTCCCCAATAACAATTTCTCCCAGTAAAATAAGAGACAATTCTTTGCAACAAATGTTTTGGGCAGAATTACCCTGGGATTACCCTAGAATCTACAACAGGAGTTTCATGTCTCATATACCTTGGACAGCATCCAAACGGTGAAACTTGTCAGTCTAGAACAGGGGTGGGCAAAGTACGGCCCACGGACCAGTTCCTGCCCATGGGGGGCTTTTCATCTGGCCTTCGAGCTCCATTGCGTTATACTAATTATTTAAGTCCTTGCTTACTAAAAATAGCATTTATGGCCCGCCATACAATTTCCATACACAGATGTGGCCCTCAGGCCGAAAAGTTTGCCCACCCCTGGTCTAGAATGATGATGGAAGTTAAACCCACAACATTTGGACCCAAAGATTATTAACAGCCAGTCTGATACATACAATATTTGGCAGATCCACAATTTCCCAGTCCTAGAAACACCGCAACCCAGCACTCAATGACTCCTATGCATAATGTTCTACTGCACCTTCCCCATAGTAATAATGATGCCTTCAAGGTTTATTCATCTACCAATTTGAACCTTTCAGATCTTTCAATCTCCTCAACAAGGCCGTAAGAGGTATGAAAGGAAAAGGGAAAGTTTCCTCATAGAAGGCGTAAAAGGACAGCATTGTTAGCACACAATTGTTCTTTTTGCTATTATTCCTCTTGGGTGCCAACAATGACCCTGGTGGTTAACAGGTACGGACAGGACACCCTGGGTTAATGAGCTGCACAGTCAAGGAAGATCTCTGCTTTGATTCCTGCTCTGTGATGAGTTAGCTAATCTCAGGCCTGAGTTGGAGTGGGGGAGAGGGGGCTTCAAGAAAGAGGGGAAAAAAAACCAGGACTTGCATTTATAATTGTTTTGCCAATGACTCCTGCTCTTATTGGGGGAAGTTACACACATGGATCAGCTCTCTCTTTCCAAAATTTCTCAACAATATGCTAAATGAATGGGATTTATGAGAGATACTCGAGGGCTGCCATTGAGCCCTTAGGATTGGAGAGGAGTGTTTATTTTAATTGTTTATTGAAAATAAAGAAGTTGGATTTATTACATAATTCTTAATTTTTTTGAAACAAAGCTTTCTTTTAAAAAAGGGTGTAGCAATGGTGAAAGTTAATAACATAGTTATGAATGCCATCGCCATGCCGCACCAGCTCACACACATGTTAAAGTCACTTCACATTGTTATGAGAGGTACGGAGGCAAAAATCTTTCCAGCCTTACAAAGTTCCAATACTGAATGTAAACGATTTCCCCAGTTGAGAAGTAATCTGGAGTATTTTATGGATTTAGTGGAGACTTACCCCCATTTTACCAAACTCCGATCTAGCAATATCTGTCATTACAACAACAAAATTGCACTTATATAGATAGCGCCTTTCACGTCGGAAGGACGTCCCCAACTCTGGGTTTATTTATTCACAAACAAACAAGACTGGGAAATACACTAACAGATAGAAACTTAAAAACACACCATACAAGGTACCTGTAAAAAGGCTCCTAATTCAGCTCAAGTGTTTTAGCCTTGCAGTAAGTTCCACCTCTCTGTTCTGCTCCAATCTTCTCCCTCAAACTACATGAGAACATTTTCGATGTTCAAACAGTTTGTCCTGGACCATAAATCTGGGTTAACCCCCTGTGTGCCGATGCATTGCTCTTCTAGACACTTCCAAATATTTTCCAGGAATCAGGCCTTACAAAACATTGGTTTTGTCTTGCTTTTACAGAGACCATGGTCTACTCTACAGACAGCATTGGGTTTTGTGTTGGGCTTGTAGGAGTGTAATGGTGGGAGCTGTATTGGAACAGTAAGATTATTTATTCCTGCTCGGCAGGTTTTCCTGCAGCACTTTTAACCAAACAATCCGTGTGCAACTGCAAAATGAAAAATCTTCAGGCGACTTGGCTGCATACAGAAACAACAACAAAATTACTTTCACGTCAGGAGGGCGTCCCAAGGCGCTTTTAAGTTTCCCCAAAACACGTCATACACAACTACCCTTGGATTTTATTGGCCTCCATTTTCTGCCCCCCATCCCCCCCCACTTAACTTCAGACCCTATAAATTCCATCATCTCCCAACACGTAAAGAGCAATCCCAGGTATCACTATCTGAAAGATTAGCTGTTAAACGTGCGTAAGCTTATGGGGGGAAATGTATTTTAAAGGGATGTGTTTTAAAATGTCTCTTGGAGGATACCTGTGAGTGTGAAGGGAACCTGAGACTCTGCAGCTGGTTAGTGAAGGCAACCACTCACAACCAGGTTAGGTGTCAACAAGCAGTATTTGGCTTTACAGAGAGACAGCAGCCTGTAAACACAGCCTGTAAACACAAACTTCAAACAGATGAGGTCCCTCCAACACACACAGGCATTCCCACCAACACACACACACACACAGGCATTCCCAACACACACACACAGGCATTCCCAACACACACACACACAGGCATTCCCAACACACACACACAGGCATTCCCACCAACACACACACACACACAGGCATTCCCAACACACACACACAGGCATTCCCAACACACACACACAGGCATTCCCACCAACACACACACACACACACAGGCATTCCCACCAACACACACACACACACAGGCATTCCCAACACACACACAGGCATTCCCAACACACACACACAGGCATTCCCAACACACACACACAGGCATTCCCAACACACACACACACAGGCATTCCCAACACACACACACACACACACAGGCATTCCCACCACACACACACACAGGCATTCCCAACACACACACACACAGGCATTCCCAACACACACACACACAGGCATTCCCACCAACACACACACACACACACAGGCATTCCCAACACACACACACACAGGCATTCCCAACACACACACACACAGGCATTCCCAACACACACACACAGGCATTCCCAACACACACACACACAGGCATTCCCAACACACACACACACAGGCATTCCCACCAACACACACACACACACAGGCATTCCCAACACACACACACACAGGCATTCCCAACACACACACACACAGGCATTCCCAACACACACACACAGGCATTCCCAACACACACACACAGGCATTCCCAACACACACACACACACACAGGCATTCCCAACACACACACACACACACAGGCATTCCCACCAACACACACACACACACAGGCATTCCCAACACACACACACACACAGGCATTCCCACCAACACACACACACACACACACACAGGCATTCCCAACACACACACACAGGCATTCCCAACACACACACACACAGGCATTCCCACCAACACACACACACACACAGGCATTCCCAACACACACACACACAGGCATTCCCAACACACACACACACACACACACAGGCATTCCCAACACACACACAGGCATTCCCACCAACACACACACACACACAGGCATTCCCAACACACACACACACACACACACAGGCATTCCCAACACACACACACACACAGGCATTCCCAACACACACACACACACAGGCATTCCCAACACACACACACACAGGCATTCCCAACACACACAGGCATTCCCAACACACACACACACAGGCATTCCCAACACACACACACACACAGGCATTCCCAACACTGGCTGCCCACACAGCAGTGTGTTACTGTAGTAATAATAATAATCCCAGCATTTTACACAGCGGCTGATCATGTATTTTCTATGTGGTCTCAGGGAACTTCACAGCAATATACTGTACTATATACTGTACAGTATACTGTACTATATACTGTACTATATACTGTACAGTATACTGTACTATATACTGTACTATATACTGTACAGTATACTGTACTATATACTGTACTATATACTGTACAGTATACTGTACTATATACTGTACTATATACTGTACTATATACTGTACAGTATACTGTACTATATACTGTACTATATACTGTACTATATACTGTACTATATACTGTACTATATACTGTACAGTATACTGTACTATATACTGTACTATATACTGTACTATATACTGTACTATATACTGTACAGTATACTGTACTATATACTGTACTATATACTGTACAGTATACTGTACTATATACTGTACTATATACTGTACAGTATACTGTACTATATACTGTACAGTATACTGTACTATATACTGTACTATATACTGTACTATATACTGTACTATATACTGTACTATATACTGTACAGTATACTGTACTATATACTGTACTATATACTGTACTATATACTGTACTATATACTGTACTATATACTGTACTATATACTGTACAGTATACTGTACTATATACTGTACTATATACTGTACTATATACTGTACAGTATACTGTACTATATACTGTACTATATACTGTACAGTATACTGTACTATATACTGTACAGTATACTGTACTATATACTGTACTATATATTGTACTATATACTGTACTATATACTGTACAGTATACTGTACTATATACTGTACTATATACTGTACTATATACTGTACTATATACTGTACTATATACTGTACTATATACTGTACAGTATACTGTACTATATACTGTACAGTATACTGTACTATATACTGTACTATATACTGTACTATATACTGTACTATATACTGTACAGTATACTGTACTATATACTGTACTATATACTGTACAGTATACTGTACTATATACTGTACTATATACTGTACTATACACCGTACAGTATACTGTACTATATACTGTACTATATACTGTACTATATACTGTACTATACACCGTACAGTATACTGTACTGTACTGTACAGTACAGTCAGGTCAATTGACTGTGTAGTTTGTGAGTGAATTAAAAAAACTGTTGCTGAACTTCTCCTCCACATAAACACACAACAAACCATCTCAAATATCCCCCCCCCCAACCCCCCCCCCCACCACACCCCCCATACCCCCCCCCCCCCCCCCCCCACACACCCCCCCCCCCCCACACACACCCCCCCCCCCCACACACCCCCCACACACACCCCCCCCCCCCCCCCACACAGCCCCCCCCCCCCACACAGCCCCCCCCCCCCCCCCCACAGCCCCCCCCCCCACACACACAGCCCCCCACACCCCCCCCCCCCACCAACCCCCCTCCCCCCAGCCTTGCCCTCCCCCCCCCCCCCAGCCTTGCCCTCCCCCCCCCCCAGCCTTGCCCTCCCCCCCCCCCCCCAGCCTTGCCCCCCCTCCCCTCCCCCCCCCCAGCCTTGCCCTCCCCCCCCCAGCCTTGCCCTCCCCCCCCCAGCCTTGCCCTCCCCCCCCCCCAGCCTTGCCCTCCCCCCCCCCCCCAGCCTTGCCCTCCCCCCCCCCAGCCTTGCCCTCCCCCCCCCCCCCCAGCCTTGCCCTCCCCCCCCCCCCAGCCTTGCCCCCCTCCCCTCCCCCCCCCAGCCTTGCCCTCCCCCCCCCCCAGCCTTGCCCCCCCTCCCCTCCCCCCCCCCAGCCTTGCCCTCCCCCCCCCCCCAGCCTTGCCCTCCCCCCCCCCCAGCCTTGCCCCCCCCCCCCCCCAGCCTTGCCCTCCCCCCCCCCCCCAGCCTTGCCCTCCCCCCCCCCCCAGCCTTGCCCACCCCCCCCCCCAGCCTTGCCCCCCCTCCCCTCCCCCCCCCCAGCCTTGCCCTCCCCCCCCCCCCCCAGCCTTGCCCCCCCCCCCCCAGCCTTGCCCTCCCCCCCCCCCCCAGCCTTGCCCTCCCCCCCCCCCAGCCTTGCCCTCCCCCCCCCCCCCCCCAGCCTTGCCCCCCCCCCCCCCCCAGCCTTGCCCCCCCTCCCCTCCCCCCCCCCAGCCTTGCCCTCCCCCCCCCCCCCAGCCTTGCCCTCCCCCCCCCCCAGCCTTGCCCCTCCCCCCCCCCCAGCCTTGCCCTCCCCCCCCCCCCCAGCCTTGCCCTCCCCCCCCCCCCAGCCTTGCCCCCCCCCCCCCCAGCCTTGCCCCCCCCCCCCCCCAGCCTTGCCCTCCCCTCCCTCCCCCCCCCCCCAGCCTTGCCCTCCCCCCCCTCCCCCCCCCCCCCAGCCTTGCCCCCCCCCCCCCAGCCTTGCCCCCCCCCCCCCAGCCTTGCCCCCCTCCCTCCCCCCCCCCCCAGCCTTGCCCTCCCCTCCCCCCCCCCCAGCCTTGCCCCTCCCCCTCCCCCCCCCCCAGCCTTGCCCCCCCCCCCCCCCAGCCTTGCCCCCCCCCCCCCCAGCCTTGCCCTCCCCCCCCCCCACCCCAGCCTTGCCCTCCCCTCCCTCCCCCCCCCCCCCCCAGCCTTGCCCTCCCCCCCCTCCCCCCCCCCCCCCCAGCCTTGCCCCCCCCCCCCCAGCCTTGCCCTCCCCTCCCTCCCCCACCCCCAGCCTTGCCCCCCCTCCCCTCCCCCCCCCCCGCCTTGCCCCCCCCCTCCCCCCAGCCTTGCCTCCCCTCCCTCCCCCCCCCCCAGCCTTGCCCCCCCCTCCCAGCTGCCTCCCCCCCCCCAGCCGTTGCCCTCCCCTCCCCCAGCCTTGCCCTCACCCCTCCCTCCCCCCCCCCCCCCAGCCTTGCCCCCCCCA